>JAWWEY010000243.1:4499659-4548941 GCA_035582745.1 Loriotus luctuosus
ACCTGAAGGGCTGGGGCTGGCACAGCTGCAGGAGGGCTCAGTGCTGCTGTGTGACCCCTCGTGCCCTATGCCAGCACACAGGGCTGGGGCTGGCACAGCTGCAGGAGGGCTCAGTGCTGCTGTGTGACCCCTCGTGCCCTGTGCCAGCACACAGGAGCCCAGCTCTGTTCTGCTCTGCACCTGCCTGGGGCTGGGGCTCTCCTTTGGGTTTGTCTGGGTGTTTCTGGAACACAGCACTTCACAGCTCAGGTGCCTCTCGTGCAGCTTTGATTTGATTCTGAACCCTGTGCAGGAAGCCGAGTATTCTCACAAGGGATCTCCTCACCCAGCTGCTCTTGCAGCTTTATTGATCCAGTCTGTCCTTCAGCTAGCCTGGACATTATAGCCTTTTGTGCATAATATTTCCTGACATGTTGCCAGCAGGTAGGAGCCTGGGCTGTGCTTTGTAACTCTTGTACTTACTGGAAGTTATTAAATTTGGGATTTTGGAGGGAGAGCCTCGCCGTGCTGATGCTCTGCAGCGCAATATCAGCAGCTGTAGCACGGTGTCCTTGGGCAGACCCACAGCAGGGAGCTCTGCAGGGGCTGGGAGCTCATTCCTTGGCCACAGGCAGCCGGGCTGTGTGCAGGGGAGAGCTGCAGGAGCCCTGTGAGCGTTGCTGCTGGGCACAGGCTGTCCAGGCTCACACCCAGCCCGCTGTCAGGGTGCTGGGCTGACACTGCGCTGGCCCCCGAGGCACAGCAGCCATGGAAAAGCTGATTTAGGGCTGCAGGGCTGACCCCAGGTACACACACCTCACCTGGGTGCTGCTGGAGTGGCTGTGCCTGGGCTTCTCCGTGAGGCACACCAAGGAACAATCCTTCATAACCCTGGGCAATAAAGAAGTGGAGGTCTGAAGCTGCCATTCCTCCCTCCAGGACTCAATAGCTGAAGGTTATTTCGGAAAACGTTTCCATTTTATCACTGGAAATTTTTGCCTTTCCTGCCTTCCCTGAGCCCTCTCCCCAGCTGAGGGACACGAGCAGCATCATTCACAAGTGTTCCACCAGAATTCATTAGAGCAGGGCTGAAGGTTTCATTATTCTTTAAGGGTGCATTAATAAAACCGCTGTACACTTGGGGTTTTTAATACTATATGAATTATTCTGACAGTCAGTTTGCAAAGCCAACATATCAATCATTAAATTAAAAATGTAGTAATATAAATTAGTGTGATTCAGGAGCTGTAGAACATGTGGAACAATATGCTCTCTGTTTGGAAACGAACACAGATCTGTCCTTCAAATGAGAAAATACAGCAGGCAGGGAGATGCAAAAAATTGCAGTGAATTTATCCAGCACTCCATAAACCCAAGCGTTCCCACATATCAGATAGCACTCTAGTGTTGTCCAGATCCCCATTATCCTTTCTGCAAATATCACAGCAATCTTTAATGATCACCCAGAATGTTTGTTTGCAGGGAGAGGTGTCGTTTGTGAATTGCCTGACACGGTGCTTTGCATCTGGGGACGAGGCAGCAGCACAGAAAAATCAAAACACATCTCCCCACAATTACTGCCTTTGTTTGCTTGACAGAAGATGCAAAGGAAATGTTTTGCACAAACCCCCACGTGTCTAACTCAGCACTTGATGAAGTAATGCCTCTCACAGTTTGGATCAGTGCTCTGAACCCAATCTAGCTGGCCCTGGTGGCTCCTGGGCTCCGGGGAGAGATTTTCTATCTGCTCCATTCACGAGAGCAGGCAGAAATTACTTTGCCTTTAATAAATGTGAGGCACTAGATGAAGTATGCAGGACAGCTTGCTTTTTCACTTTGAGCAGAAAGTTCTTTTTAAGCATCTTTTTTCCCTTCCTCTGCTGATTCTGTGAAAGCTCTGTGGCTGTGAAAAACGTGTTGGAGGTTTGAAGGAGCCCAGCGAGCGTGAGATAATGAAGCTGTGGCTGAGGTGCAGGACGTTTTCAATGGCAGCTCTTTGCCCGTGGATTTCCCTGCTCTCTGAATTCCATTCCAGCCAAGCTGCTTTAGAGCAGCTTTCCTCCTCTGCAGATAAAGCCCTGCCCTGCAGAGCTGGGCCTGATGTGCTTGTCCAGGGCAGGGTGCTCAGCCTGAGCAGTGATCCTGGGGGGCAGCACAGGCTGGAGCAGCCCTGGCTCTGCCTTCAGCCCCCCTGGAACCCCTGCTCATCATGAAATTCCTGCCTGGGTTCTCTCACACCTGTAAGGATCCCTGCCTGGTTTGATTTAGTGCAATAATTATCACATTACATAATTATTATATAATATTTTAATATATTCATACATTTTATAATATTTTAAAATGTATAATATTTTTAAAATAATAAAAACGAATAAATTTTTATAATTTATATTTTAAAATATTTTATATTTTACATATAATTATATATAATAATTATAATAATATAGTTATTATAGTAATTATAATAATTATTATAATGATTATAATATATGTTATATGTTTTATATATAATTATATGTTTTATATATAATTATATTATTATTATATAATATTATAATAATTAGTGCAACACACACCAGCACAGTCAAGAGAGCCAGTAGAGGAAAACAGGCTTAAAAAATATGTTCACAGCCAGGACAAGGCGTTAATGGCCCATTACAGGCTCAGCAGCTGCCCGACACCAGGAAGCACCAGGGTCTGACCTGTGCAGCCCCATGAACTCGTTCAAAATAGCTGCAGCCTTAAGATATCAGATGCAAGTTATTATTGGGGCTTTCTGCTAAGCACAGATTTAAAGTCCCTGGGTGTTTCTCAGCTCTGGTCCTTTCAGGGCTGTGATTTTGATGCTGCCAGTGAGGATTGCAGAGGTAAAAGCTGTTTGTTCTTGTTTGCTCCTTATCAGTGCTCTATAAAATGCATGAAATATCACAGTGGTGGAATAAAGGCAATAATCGTTTCTAATAATGAAACTGTTCTGAAGGCAAGACCCAGATTTCTCACAGAGATAGTGTGCTGAAGTATTTGCATGGTAACTGGGCTATAATTACAGATTCATCTCCTTTATGTCTCCTAGCTCTCAGGCTTAAGTAACCAGATCCTGGAGCAGTGGCTCTTTCCCTGGGTGTCAGGCAGCATATGCTGAGCCTGTGTGCACTGCTGCTCTGACTGTGAGCAATGAGTGTTGATAAACTGTTTACTGGAGCTGGCTGAAATTCAGCTTTTGTGCATTGGGGGGTTCTGACAGTTCAGAGGCATTTCCACTTTCAAGTAGGGGAATACATGTTTGGGATTCCTCAAAATTTTTAATTTCTGGATTCAACCAGCTTAATTTTGACTTTTTAAATTTGGCAGTTTTGATTGTGGCATTTTTATTGAGTTTAAAATTTATTCGTTTTATGAGACAGCAGTGGCCATTGAAAAATATACAACACAAAGTGGCCAAAACTTTCCTTTTTTTCTTTTCTTTAAAAACCATTAACATCAGCAGTCGCTTGCACCTGCCTGATGAAATCTCTGCTCCTGAGGGGTGCAGGACACAGCCCTGATAGAGAGCTGAGTGCTGGGGGGTCCTGGCAGTCTCACACTTGTAGTACAGACTATGCCAAGCAATGCTGCTGAGCAAACAGTTTTGGTTTCTTCTTCTTGATGTGCTGGTAAATTTTAATGCTGATAGAAAGAATCCTTTAACTTTGGGCTGTACAAAATTCTGGGTAAAAGGAGTTTCAGGCAAAAGTCTTTGCCCCAGCTCCAGTTAAGCTCTGTCCTGGGTCTGGAGTTGCTCCTGGAGAACTGGGAGCTGCAAATCCCAGAGGATGGGATTGTTTGGGGCATTTTTAGGTGCAAGAGTGTTGGCAGCCTCTGTGTCACTAACTTTATTCTCCCAGAGAAACCAACATGCAAAGCTCAGATATTTTTCCTATTCTGCAGAGAGATTGCTCAGGAAAAGGGAGGGTGGTGTAAACTTGAGAGGCAGAAATTCTGTGTCAAGGTGAGTGTGAGGGTCGTTGTTTCCTTTCAGGTGTGTGCCAGGCCACTAAAAACCTCTCTGGAGAGTTCAAGAGCATTTTTATTTCCTCCCTACAGTCTGAAGTTGTTTGTGCATTTGTGCAGAACTGGGTTACAGGGCTCTCTGTTCTTTTTTACTCCTACTGGCTCTTAGTGGTGTAAGATACTCCTGGGTTTAGTTCCTTCATGCACCTCACAAGTTGGCATTTCCTTATTGATATAAACTCATTATTACACAGCAGTAAAGGTGCAATTCTCTTGCTCTTCTCCATCATGAGAACTTGTCTTTCCTTCCCCTTGAGCCTGTTACCAAGCCAGGGCCCATCCTCTGGCCTGCTGTGGTTGTTTGTGGCTCCAAAGCTGGATCCATCCCTGTGGTGTTTTGCTCGCCGCAGATTTCGCGGTACCAGCTTTGATTCCATCTCCTGTGCTGTGAGACAGAATTCACTGCTGGAAAGTACAAAACAGCTGGCCAGCCTTCCTTCAAGGGAAGAATTGAAATGATTGGCAGAACACCATAACTAATGCAGAACCAATAACTGAGATGTTCAGCTGATAGATCTGCTGGGAGTCTGGCGTGAGGCAGGTGCATGCACCCATTCAGTCTGCTGGGGCAGAAATAGCTTTGTCATTTGTAACAAAGGAGAATGGGGAAAAAATATGTTGAATTTCATAAGAATAATTCTTAGAAGTTGAGAGGCTTTCTGAACCACTAATTAAACAGTGTTGAAAACCAAAGAAGTGTCACAGAATCTGAGCTAACATATATACTGTTTCTTACTTTAAAGAGGTAAAGAAGAAGGACCAGGAAGCTGTAGGCAAATTGGCTTGGTATTGATTCTGTGTAAAATAACAAAACACTTGATTCAGGAGTTCATCAGCGAGGCTTGGCAGCTAAAAATTTCATTAACAGTAGCAGTTACTTGGAAAATATAGACCTTGTCAGAGAGACAATTAGTATCTTTTTTAGCTGTGGGGGTTTTTTGGTTTTTTTTAAGTGGATTATGGACAGGTTGATAAAGTCAGATTAACTGACATTGTGTGCTTGGGCTTCAGAACTTAATACTGCATGACATTTGGACTAGAAGCTTGGATTTAGCTGTGTGCCTTTCAAAACCTGAGTCATTGGTAGGTATCAGAATGTAGTTGTGAAGAGAGAGATCAGTGAGCAGTGCTCCTCCTGGAGGGCCAGCGTGGGGCTGAGCTGTGCTCCAACATTTAACATTCTTTTCAGTGAATTTAATTGTCCATGTAATTTTTTTTTGCAGAGCTTGCAGGCTTTGCAAATATTGGCAGAGTAGTAACAAAAGAGGAGACAAGTTGCTTTTATTGAGTTCTCCAGGTTTGTTAGTCATTTGGTCTGTCTGTAATAAAACCAGTGCAGGGTAACTTGTGTGGGAGCAGCAGGTGCAGATTCAGGGCTCTGGACTTTGTTAATTCACTGCACTGGGGTTTAAATATCAGCACAGTGCTGTGGCTGACAGGGAACCAGCCCTTTTAAGATAAATTAATAAAGTTTATAAAGCAGAGGTGGGAAAGTGAGCCTGGTTTTGGGTAGAGCCTTACCAGGACTGCCACTGGAATATCTGAGCTGCTTCTGGTGCCAGAGCTCCAGAGGGATGCAGACACAGCAAGGAGAGTTTTTAAATGGGTTAGAAATGTTCCTGGGACTGGAAGGGAAGTTTATGTCTAGATTATCCTTCAGTTAATTTAAGAAGAGGCTGAGACTACAGGGCTGTCAGCTGGAAGCAGAAAAGCAGAGGAGGTGGCAGAGGGAGAGGAAGGAGATGGACCCGTGCCTGGACACTGCAAGGATGTGCTTGGAGCAGGCTCAGTAAATAATAATATCTTTATATCACACTCATATGGCTCCTGCAGACTGCTGCCACAATTAGACTGAGCACATTTGCTTCCACTATTCTCTGATTATTGCACCTCATGAGGATTTTGTCTGTTTTTTCAGCTTGGTAGTCTCCAACTGTTGGGACCATGTTGACTTTGTAGGCTCAAGGCTTGGTCTCTCCTTTACCTATTGGGTATTATTTAAGGAAATTTAGAACTGAAATATTCATTTCTGAACACAGTGGACTGGACAAAACTGACTGACCTTAGAAGCACTGAAAAGCAAACCAACCACAAGGTGTAGCATGTGGTTCTGTGGAGGCCTGGCTTTTGTAAAACCCAGAAAGATCAGCCCAGGTAATGCACCACGGGGACCTGGCTGTGTGTGACTTGCATCACTTGGCAGCACTAAAAATGGATGCATTTTGTGCAGTTCAGGTTGAATCATCTCGATCCATCCCTCTGGTAAAGACATTAACTTTTATGCTCTCGTGTTTTGGATTTTGTGTTACATGAAAGGTCAGAGCAGACATTTTCAAAAGTCCTTTCTGGCTGAGCTTGTCTCTGAGCTTGGCGTGCCTTTGAACCATGTGGAAGGAACAAAAAAAAAATAATAATCCCACAGACCTTGAAGTGGTTTCTTATTTACATAGTGAGGAATTGAATATAAAAGGGAATAGGTTTGAAGAAGATGAAATAAACCCCTTCTCCAATCCAGCTGCCCCATGGCTCAGCCCCAACAGCTGAACATCTGCAGGGCTCCCTCGAGCTGGGCATCCCAGGGCACAGGAATTTGGGCTGGGCTGGGGCACTGATGCTCCCACCTCACCCCTGAGCATGTCAGGGCAGCTGGGCTGTGCCCTGGAGCCTTCCTGACCTGATGGGGAATGGAGGAGCAGCAAGAAATAAGATTTCCACCAGAAAAAAACAAGGCATGGCAGGTTCATCAGCCATTTTTGGTGGTGTACAAGAGACTTAGCTGATTTTTGTGTTGTTGAGGCAGAAGCATGAATGCAGGATGGATTTATTGCATGTGTGCAGTGGCCAGCCTGTAGAGCTTTCAGTGCTTTGTGCCAGAAATGCACTTTGAAAAACCTCTCAGTAGGAACAGAGACAATGGGCCGCTGAAATGGGTGAGCACTGTGCATTTCCAAACCAGCACTGTGCATTTCCAAAGCAGTGCTCAGCTCAAAGAATGTGGGTATTGAGCTGGTAGAATGCAACAGTTCCAGGGGATAAGTACATAATAATTTTTTGGGGGGTGGAGGTTGGGGAGGGTGGGGGCCAAACACAGAAACAAACTAAATACAGTGGTTACTTCCATTAATAACTGGACTTGTGACAACACAGTGCTGTTAATGTGCCTCAACACAAGTTTAATACTACAATGAAATGGTAATTCTCTCAAAGCCCTGCATTTTAACATTAAGGACAATGGATAAAACTCACAAAAGCAAGGCATTTGAGAGTGCAGGCAGGGAGGCTGTAATTAGCTCCACACAGGCAGTGCAGCAAACAATGTGCCATAGGTAGCATTTTTTATGGTTATCTTGCTTCCATCAAATACATTAAAATTTTAGCAGGATTACAGCATGCTAATGAACTAGGTTATACTTTAAGCTCTAAAGTTGACTTTATTCCCATTTGTAGTTTAAAGCTGAACTGGAAGCATCATAGGTTTTCATGGGTTTTTTTGAAGTACAACAGATATCCTCTTTATATTTTCTTCTGCGCATTTTATTTCCCTTTTTGATGTGTCTGGGGAAGATGACAAGATTAAATCCCCCTCACTGAAAGGATTTCATTGTGAATGTATTTAATTACTTCCTCCTAACTGGCCCATGTGTGCAGCTTTGCACAGCCAGGATGATGCCATTTCAAAATGGAGCATGCTGAAACTTCCATCTCTGGCAGAACTGAGCCAGATTACAAACAGCTCACCATGCAAAGGCAGATCAAAAAAATTCTCCGTGCACAGCCCAAATATTTGTCTCTTAGGCTAGATCGTGCATTTTCCTTTTTTCCATGTGTGTTTGTAAAACTGAGAAAGGGACCAGCAAATGCCAGTTGCTAGGATCTGTCAGATCTTGTGTCAACACCTGTTTCCTCAGGAGAAAAAACTCAGCCACTGTAATTAGAAGCTTGGAAATTAAATATTTGCAAAGCAGTCCACTCCTACTGTTTAATTGAGAAAAGAATTCCAATCTGCAGGACCATGCCAGGCCCTGCTCATTAGATTGGGATGGTTCCATATGATTTGTCTTGGTTGCTTCAGTGCTTCTTTAAAGCATTTGCCCCTAAATACAACCATGAGATCAGCTAACTTTTATCGTGTGATGTCCTCATTTCCCAGAGAGCAAACACACAGTCTGTGGCTGTGGGCCAGACAGGTGGGGTGTAAAAAGGGTCCCTCTCCTGCAGTTTGTGGAGGATTATCTCCCAGCATCCTGCGAGCAAATATGGATAGTTCTGGAGGTCAGGCACCAGTGAGTTCACTCACATTGCTGTGGTGTTCCTGTGCTGCTTCCAGCGTTTGCTCACCTGGCCTTTTGTGATCTGCAAATGCTCCCTGTGCAGCGCAGGATAAACTGAAATGTTCTGTGCTTGTCTCACCCTCCTCCTCCGTGGCTCTGGGGCTGCTCCCCTCCCAGCAGTATGTGTTATTTGTTATTTGTGTGCTCCTGCAGACACAAACACAAGCTGCTCGTGGTAGCTGCACCCTGATGCTCTGGGTGCCTTCCTGAACCTGGGCGCTGCCAAGCCACTGGCACAAGCCTAGGAGAGAAAATGCTCCCTGTTCTTGGGGGACTGAGCCCAGCGGGTGAGCCAGGCTCAGAACTGTGCTGTGACAGTCCAGCCCGGGGGGCTCTGTCCCTCAGGGCACTGCAGGGCTGAGGATGATGAGGAGATCAGCTCTGGGTGTCCTCTCTGTCCCTGGGGTCACTGTCCAGCCTCAGGGCACACTGCAGGGCTGAGGGTGATGAGGAGCTCAGCCCTGAGTCCCTGATCCCCCATCCCTGCTTAATGGAGGTGTCTGCAGGTGATGGCACAGCCAATTCCAGCCTGTCCCTGCTGAATGGAGGTGTCTGCAGGTGATGGCACAGCCAATTCCAGCCTGTGCCTGCCTCTGAGGGTGTCTGGCTGCTGCCTGTGGGGCTCAGAGCCACCCAAAGCCTGCAGAAGGAACTGTGGCAGAGCGCACCTGGCTCCAGCTAGGAGGGGAACAGTGGATTCCACATTTTCTTATGTATACAACTGTGTGCTCACTCTGCTTTTCCTTCCCTGGCTCTCCCTGTATTGAGCTGGTGCAGGGGTGTTTTGCAGGTGAAGTTCCCCAGACACGTTTTTTGTCCATGCTTGTAGTGCTGTAGCTCAGCCTCTTCCATCACCAGTTAGCCTGGTTATCTCTCCCCTGAAGTAAATTTGATAATGCATTGATTTTGGAGGACTTCTATATGAAGAAAATGGATGTACAGCTTGTCTGAAAGGAGTGATTTAGCAGTGGAGCTGTGTCAGTGCTGCTGCAGTCCTGTGTATAATTTCCCATGTGGATGCTTTTAATCAGGAATGAATGTGACCTACCTAGTAAAAGGCTATCTTATACCAAAATAAACCTTATGGATATCTCATGAAGATCCCCCCAGAGCTCTCTCCCAGCTGTGAGTGTTTCAGCTGAAGGAGGCAGGGCCCTGTGTCAGCCCCAGCTCCCCAGTGGGAGTGGGGGCAGCTCCCCCTGACTTCTCTGCTGTTTGTTTTCTAATGGGTTCAATTAAGGTAAATTTGATCAGCTTACACATTTTAAATTGTAATTTAAACCTGCAAAATTGTGGCTGTCAGAGGGGCAGGGTTCAGAGTTTTGGGGCAGTGCTGAGCTCAGGCTGGACAGACAAACAGCAGCGCCCTGAGTGTTCACCAGGGATGATGGAATTAATGAACTGAAAAGAAACTTTGTTCTTTGGGAGCATCAGGTACTCCGTATCTTAAAAAATAAATTTAAAGAGTCTTAAATCTGTGTGGTAGAACCTACAAAACAGCTTTTCATCCCATCCCACTGAAAATGAAGTGTCAAAATGAAATGCCACTTCATCAGTATTAATCTGCAACGTAGAGCTGAATTATAGTCTGAAATTTATGAGGCAGATTTTGGCCCTACCAGCTGAGGGAGAGAGGAGTGAGTGTTCACTTGCCAGAAGAGTGAGTGTTCACAGTTGTTTTCTCTGTGGATTTATTCAGCACCATTTGTCATGAATTAATGATCAATTGTTAATTCAATATTCACTTTTCCAGCTGCACTGATTAGATGCAGGAATCTGAAATAATAAGTCACATGGCATTGTTTCTGTTGCCAATAAGATGAGTCTAACTTGAATAATATTTGAACAACTCAAATAATTCAAATGAGCTCATGGAAGTTGAATTTAAAATATTTCCTGTGCATCTTCACACGTACAGACTTAACAATTTGTTTTCTCGAATAGTCACAACCGTGCTAATATGGAGAAATAATTGTACGTGCAATGCAAACTAATAATTGTGCTCAATATTTTCCATTCTTCACTTTCCACCAAGAAGTGTCGCAAATTAAATACTTTATTTAAAATCCCCTGCTATTAAAAGACAGGTAATTGACTCAGCAGTGACTTTTGTGCTCAGCTTTTCACACTGGAGTGAGCTAAACTGGGGCCCTGTTCCTCACAGTGGGAGAGCTTTGAGGGCAGGATGAAAGACTGATGCTCTTTGTCCCAAAGAACAGCTGAAATGGTGGATTTCACTGCAAAGTGGGATTGGCACTCACTGAGAGCCAACTGCAGCTCTGAATGGGTTTTACTGGAGAAACTGCAGCTCTGAATGGGTTTTACTCAAAAAACTGCAGCTCTGAATGGGTTTTACTCAAAAACTGCAGCTCTGAATGGGTTTTACTGGAGAAACTGCAGCTCTGAATGGGTTTCACTGGAGAAACTGCAGCTCCTCCAGCTCCTCTCTGGGCAGTTGTGGTGTGATGTGCTCAGAGGGTTCTTCAGGTGAGCACAGCCCCTCCAGACCCTGGCCAGCTGCTCCTGAGGATGCAGGCAAGGGGAGGAAGGTGAATGGGGATTTATGGTGTGCTCTGGCTGCTGCCTGGAGAGGCACCTGGATGTGAGTGGTGCCCAAAGCAGAATCCCAAAGAAGAGGTTGTTTCTTCCATTAGAGCAGGTGAAGCTGTTGGAGATGCAGCCAAGCTCCAAGAATAGAGCCTGGTGTGGATCCTTGGTTATCCTGGCAGGGGGCAGAGCCAGGGATGGTCTGGGCAGCCTCTCATTTGGGGTGTGAGTCCAGGGGAGGGTCAGACCAGCCTGTGCTTGCAGCCCTGTTTGTGTTCACATCAGCTCAAGCAAAGCCAGCATAAACCCAAAGCTTTGTGGCACCTTTGACCAGAGGGCAGCAGCACTGAATAAAGCCCTGTGCAGAAATTCCTGCTGGCTCCCCTTCTCCAGGACTCCAGGGTACAATGTCTTGAGGTGAAACTCCACCATGATCTTTCATGTGAGCTCCCTCTGCTTGTTCTGTGGCTGGTTTGGCTCTCACAAGGTTCCAGTAACTAATTGTCACTGAAGTTTTATTCAGCTCTGAGCCAACGCTTGTGCTTTGCTTGCTGGCAATAAAAACCCCCTCTACTTGCAAAAAGCAAACTATTTTCTGTTAGAAATCAGTGTAAATAATGTCTGTATTGTGGAGTCTCTGGGGGGATTACAGGATTGTGCCTCTGCACGGATGCTGCTGTGTCTGTATTTGCTGTATTTTGTCCTGTCATCTTGATCTCCCATATTAACACTGATGTACAGCACACAAAGAAATGTCACTTTCTGTGACTTTTATTGCTTCTATCTGCAGCTACATGTGCAATTTCCCTGAATCATATCCTGCTCCATTCACGTGTATGCATTTGGAGGGAAGAGTGCAAGTCGCTTCAGTTGGGTGGAGTGCTATTATTCCAAATTGGATTTCCAAAGCAACTGCTTGTTTGTTTTGGGAGGATTTTTTTGTGTGTTGTTGTTTTGTTGGGTTGTTTTTTTCCCCCTCTACTGTGCTGGCAATTTTCAGACAATTTGCAGACATATGGCTCTGAAAAGAATTGTTCACACAGTTCCAGCTCATGTTGTCATTTAGTGGCTGAATTCAGTAAATGACACAATCATGTCTCACAGACTATCAGTAAAATGGCAACCACTTAGGATTATTTTGTGTATTTGGATTCAGATAATAGTGACTTTTCACTAGCTGTTCCATACAATCTCACAAGAGAACTCACCTCTGTGACATGAGAACAGCAGTTTCATGCTATTCTGATCTAAAATGCTGGGAAAGGTAATGCAGTTAGGTACAGCAGAGCTTCAGACAAGATCCTGTGGACAGTGATGTGTGATTATTGGCATTCTTGGAAGCAATCAGCCTAAAAACTTCTCCCAGCAAAGAAAACAAAGAACCACAGGCTTAGTGGAAATAGAACAGGAAATGAAATATAAAGAGGAAAAAAATATCTCTGAGGAAGGACACTTTCTAAAGATCTTTCATGTTTACATTTCTTTTTTCCTTACTGTGAATAGAGCAGTGTGATGCAGTAACAGCAGGACTCGTTTGAAACTTGTCTGGCAGAGTTCTGCATGTGCAAGGCACACAGAATTTACCTTTTAAAGTAGGTTTGCTTCTTCAAGGTACCGAATTCCCCATGCCTTTATTCAAGTCATTGCTCACAGAAGCTCTCTGAAATCGTCAGGAGCCTGGGCAGACAGTTGCAGATGCTGCACCTTTCAGAAGTCAAACCCACACTTGGTTTATACCTGGCAAATTTGTGCTGCAGAGAATTCAACTGGAGATTTTGGTCAGTAAGTGCCACATGGTCGGCAGTGTTATGATAATTAAATGATATTTGCACTATAACAAGCAAATGAGTTTCAGCTATTTAAGAAATTACTGGCACTCAGCTGGGAGCTCCCTCCTCCCCCTGCACCTGCCCCCAGCTGATGGGGGATAATTGACCATGAGTAAATTCCTGCTTTATTGCAGTGTGAGATTACACCTTGTACGTTAAACCCCTTTTAATGGAGATGGGTTCAGTTTGCACACTTTGCACTGGCAATGAATGCAGTATTATTGTGCCTCAGCTGACTGTGGGGCTATTTTCAGACAGGACAGTGTGAAACATCCTCACTTGATCATTTCCTTGTCTCTGGCCATCCCTAGAGAAAGTTTGCCCAGACATTTTTAGCAGCACTTTTACATTTGTGGCAATTATGCTGGAGCAACATGCATTTTCCTTCTTTTTTCATGCATTTTCCTTCTTTTTTCCCCTCCCATTCTTGGGTGGTTGTTTCTTTTTTTTTTTCTTTTTTTTTTCTTAGCTAACAACCTCAAAATTAGCTGCTTATCCAAGAGTTGTGGAATCATTTAGTTGGAAAAGACTTCTGAAATTATGGAGCCCAGCACTAACCCATGTCCCAGGTGCCACATCTGCATTCCTTTAACTCCCTGCAGGGCTGGCGGCTCCACCACTGCCCTGGGCACTGTTCCAGTGCTTGACAAGGCTTCCAGCAGGGCTGGGGGCTCCAATCCTCCTTGCAGAAGCAGCTGGGATGTCCTGGAGCAGTGTCACACCCATCTCCTGCCATGGCCCTTCAGCGTGGTGCTCACAGCCTGGAGATTGGCTCATCTCCAGTGCAGCAGGCACAAATTCCTGTCAGAACTGTCTCCTCTGCAGGAATGAGGCTGGTTGGGAACAACCTGTGAGCCACCAGAGTAAATTGGATGCATCAGCCCCTGCTGCCTGCCTGTGTGAGGCTTTGGGAAGGTGGATGGCAGCAGGTCAGGCTGAGCTGTCCTGGCAGCTGGGCACAGCCCATGGAGGCACCAACTGGGCTGCAAGGCTTGAAATCAGCTCCTTGTCCTCATGGGCTGCACTCCCCAAACCTTCCACAGCAGCCAAACCGTCCAGTGCTGCATGGCCAGTGTGGTGTGTTTGTATCTGAGCTTTCCCCAGTACAGATAGTTTGAAGAAGGTCAGCAAATGTCTCCAGGAATTGTAATAACAACTCACAATTTCATAACTCTCTGCTGGTTCTGTTGTCATCTTCTATGTGAAATGTCTGTGCCTGCCTGCCAATTTATTTATGTAATTCTTGCTGCAGACATAGAATTTTGAACCAAATCAGTGTCCTTGTTCTGTTGTGCTTTAATTTACCTGTCACTTAACTGACACTGCAGCTTGATATTTTATGTATCTAGTCATTTTCCAGGTTTCACCAAATTTGTTGTTCCAGAAATGCTGCACTTGGAGTATCACACCTCAGATATGTTTGCTTTGTGGTGTACAATCCTAACATGTGTTCTAATGCTTATACAGGGAAATAATCAGCTCTTGTCTTCTTAGCTTTATATTTTCACTCACTTTTACCCTATTTAGAAAGTTTTTGCACACTACAGGTGTTATGAGACTTGTTTCCCCCCAGTGCTTCCTCAGTGCTGTGTAGGTGCAATGCTCTGGGCTAAATTGGAATGCTTTCAGCAGAGGAGTGAGCTGTTGGACTCAGGATCTGCCCTTCATTTTAGGGGCAGCATTTTAGCACAGATTTGCACTTGACAGTCTCAATCCCCATTTTATTTTTTTATGTGTGCAGGTGAAATTAGCTATCAGTCATCCCAATTAAATCCCGTATGTGGAGTCACCCATTTAGCATAGCAGCAATTTTATTTGTCCTATCAAACAGGCAGTTTAATCTGCCGTGGCTAATGAGAGCAGCCTGCCATCAGGTTCTGTGACAGGAGTGCCTGGGCATGGGGCAGTGTGCTGCCCTTGAGGCCAGGCTGGGCAGGGCAGGGCAGGGGGAGCCCTGGGAGGCCAGCAGGGATGCAGGAACCCCTGGCAGTGCTCAGCCTGGGCAGCAGCTCTGCTGGAAAGCTGCTGTGCCAAAAAGCAGCTGGCAGCAAGCTGAGCCGCAGCCAGCGGCACAGCCTGGCACAGCCTGGGCACAGCCTGGGCACAGGGCAGCAGCACGGCCAGGGTGGGCAGGGAGCAGCATCCCCCTCTCTGGGACATCCAGATCCCTGTGCCCTCCCTGCAGACACCAGGACAGACAGAACTCACTGTCCCCAGCAGGACTTTGGCTGCTTTGGGCTGCAGAAGGCAGGGAAGGCACAGGGAGCATCCTGCAGAGCCCGTGGGTGCTGCCAGTGCTGCAGGGGTGGATGACAGACAGTGGGCAGAGCAGCTTTTGCTGGCTGGAAGAAAAGTCTTTTTTGACATTTATTTCTTTTTTTCCTTTTTATTTTCTCCTGGAACAGTCAAATATAGAAACAGGCTGTGCAGTGAGGCTGGATTGTCTCCATCCTGAGTGGTTTCCATGACATGAGTGGGTGAAGTGTTGGGTGAGCTGGGCTGATCCCATGGCTCTCCTCCTCTAACAGGAGTTTGGATCTGCCACTGCTCCAGTTTGCATCCAGCCTACATTTTTCTATGGTACTGCGAGATATAACTCCCACTTAAAAAAAACCAAACTCAACACAACAAGAAAACAAACAAAAAAACTGATTAAATATTCCTAGGGGAAAAAAGATACGAAAATGTGTACACGTATTGAGAGATGTGGAGTTCATAATTCTTGTAGCAGAAATGTATCACCTCACAACTTATCAAAGAAAGAACGTCTGAAGTCTATTTAGGCTCTTGAAATAAAGATAAGTTGCATTTCAATGACCAATATATGTTCAAATAAAATGAATTATTTATACATAGATTTCTTCTACACTTAGTAAAATGATTCCTTAGGAAAAATACTAAAAAAAAATTTAAAACATACAGACAATCCCCATGAACTTGATGATGCTTTTACTTATTTTTATAGGATACTTTGAAAGTCTTTACAGGGTTTTAGAAGTGCAGATGTTTCTAATAAATACATACAGTAAATTTCATTGGAAACCATTGCATTTGAGCAGAAGAGGTAAAGAGAAGCAGCAGGCAGCCCTGCTGTGGTGTCAGGAATGAGCCCAGAACAGAGCAGGGTGGCTGTAGGGCTGACCAAGGCACCTGTGACAAAATGACACTGCCCAAAGCCTGGGCAGGGCTGGGGTGGCTGTTGGGGTGATCACACAAAGCAGAGAAATGTCTGAACTGGGTTTTGTCTCTGCTGTTTGTGCAGGACTGAGTTTCTACCGAGATTCTTCAACACACCCAGACTTAGGTTAAGACAGAGATCCCAAATGTTTCAGTTTTGGAAGAACAGTGATTTAAAACTAAAGGATTATGGTGTATGGGATGAGGTGCTACCCAGAGCAATTATTTTTCACGTGGGCTCCATTTCCCCTTCTGCTTTGGAGCCGAGGTGTGCAGGTCCTGGTCTGCATTAACATGAATACTTGGTTGCAATCACATTTCCAGGAATCATGTCATAACAGGCAGAAGAGCAAACCAAGTACATTTTACAAGATAAAAGTCTGCTGGCTTGTGTCAATGTTATTTTCACATATAGTCAATAATTAGAATATTTCCATTAACTGTAAACTACTGCACCGTGACAGATTCCTTCTAAAAGTGCATCAAAAATCTCCTTCATGATTTGTATGCATGCCACTTGTTCCCAACAATAACAAAACCACAGGAGAAATTGTCACTTCATGTGCTATTTCTGTCCCTAAAATTTTAAGCCAGTCTTCCATCATCATCTTTTTATTTTTTACTGCAGCTTTGAAATCTGTGATGGGTTCACCTTGAGTGCTCTCTTCTGCCTTAACAGCTGATGCTTAACCTTTGTTCTAGATGACTATTCAGTGTCTAATTAGCTCGGTCTTTAAAATAAAAAAACCCAACTCTCTCCAGCATGTTATAAAATCCCTCCTACTCCCTCACCATTCTTCCCCCCAGCTTCCTCATTTTGGTCTCTGAAATTATTCTGTATTGCTCCTTCTTTTGTATTATCCCTTGCAGAATCCTTTCTGATCTCCTGGTTACCACAATTTTCTTTGTTACTTTATTATACACATGATTATCTTTTCCTGCAATTACAATATCTGGGCTTCTTCTGCTGCTGCTTTCTGTGATTGAGTATCACACTTCTCATTTGTAAGCCCTGGTAATTACCAGCCATTCCTGAGTGTTTCATTTGCTCCCTAATTTTGTTGACTGCTTTTTCAGCAATGCAGAGAGTTCCTGTTTGCTCTCACTTCATTAGTCCTGAGGCCTTTCCAGTTCTGAAATCTGTGATTTGTGCTCTGTGATTTGTGTTCCGTGAAGGCTCCTGCTGTAGTCACCCCTTCTCTTTCACAGCACCAAATTTCTGTTATTTGGGTGATGTGATGTGATGGGGACCTGCAGGTAAGATGGGATTGGGAGCTGCCATTCTTTGCTCACCATCCACAGTGTTTTTGGTTTATTTTACCTTGTCTTCATCTTCTAGATAATTTGAAATTGGGAACTGGGGGGAAGAATCTCAGTCTTGCCTAGTGATGACTTGTGCCATGTTCCTTTTCCTGAAACAAAAGCTTAAACCAAGAATCATGGTTGTTGCTCTGTCATATTCTAAATTCAGGTTTTATTTTCTTCATAGTCTACATGTTATAGATAGTGTTGGAACCAGTGCTTGGGTCTCTGCTGTTGCTCTGTTTATAAAGGTTCTGGGATGGAAGCAGCAGATTCAGAAGATAAACAAAAGCTCAGGCCTTGCCCTAGGCTTACAGATTATTTAAAACAGGAAGAGTCCATCTGTTTTAAGGTTCAGGAACTTCTTTGACTAGACTTTTACTGCTCATGGAAGCCTTATATTCAAGAATGAGACAGTTTATAAGATTTTCTTCTGTTTATTATGCATATGCAGGAAAGGAAAAGGGACACTCAGTGCTCACCTGGCCCAAGTACATATTTATATCTACAAAGTATATATATATATATATGCATGCTTTCATGCTTTTTTGGTTTGTCAGCACCCTTTTTCCCCTGATCCATTTTCCCAATAGATAGTTTCAGCCTCTCTTCTCCAATTACATTGTTTCTACTAAAAAATAAATTAATGAAGAGTTGAAATTTCAAATTCCCAATAATCAAGTGGATTTGAAAATAGAGAAGAATCAATTTTATTTTCTGATGGGCCACTTCCATCCCATTCTCCCTTGAGTGCTCTCAGGTTTTTGTGGGGTGTGAGGGGCTGTGTTGTGAGGTTGCATCCATGGAGATTTTGTTCCTTCCAGCCCTCTAGAGTGAAGGTCACAAACAGAGAGCTTTTGGGCTGCCCACAGCTCAGATTTTTGCCTAGTTAGCATCTTTCCAGGTAGGTTTTTTTTGTGCTTATTACAGCAACCTTTGCTCAATTTTCCAGCTGTCATAATCCATTTTTTTTAGTATGTCTGGAAGTATTTTTTTCAAATTTAATGCATAAACATTTACAGTTCTCTGTAGTATGTTTCTCGTTTAGTTCATAACTCAGCGGTTGGCAAAACCAGTAGTTTTAGTGGCCTGAACAATGATAAACCATCAGAAACTTGCAGTGTGGCAGTTATTTTCCATGAATTAGTAAGTGAGCACAGAGTGAGAGAGGATGCTCATCTATTATCTGCCTCGTGCTGCTGCGAGTCAGCCCGGTTTGTACAGCTCCCATCTCCTGAAATATTGTTATTCTGCTGCTGCCCTGTCTGATTCTTCTTTTCTTCCCTGTGCATAATTATCTGATGGTATCCAGCATTCCATCTCCTGGCTCTGTCTCGCATGCAGAACATGTTTCCCACAATCTGTTCCCTTCTCCCCGAGTGTCTTTCCTGCAGGAATCAGTTTCCATTGACACCGAGCAGACAGGGGGAGAGTCCTGCTGGGTGCCCTCGCTGTAACCTGATTTCCTCCCTGTTTGTTCCTTGGGAAATGGTTACCTGCAGTGTTTAAACACACTTTTAGACTGCTGATTCAGAACTAAACAACTTAAAAACCATGCAGGAATGAGATTTGCGGGCCCATTTGGAACGTTAGGGCTTTTGCTGAAAGCGTTTTCAGATGGCAGCAGCCGCAGTTTTTCTTCCAGAGTGGCAGAAAGTTTGGAGCAGAGAAATTAAATTCCTGGTTCCCCTGGCCCTGCCTTAGCACTGCCTCTGTGTGGATGCTTAGATTGAAATAATTATGCCTCTGTCTCCTGCCAGTTGTCTTTT
Source organism: Loriotus luctuosus (assembly GCA_035582745.1). Classification (NCBI taxonomy): domain Eukaryota; kingdom Metazoa; phylum Chordata; class Aves; order Passeriformes; family Thraupidae; genus Loriotus; species Loriotus luctuosus. Next base: position 4,518,644 of record JAWWEY010000243.1, read on the forward strand.
TTTTCAAGCTTCTGTATGTTTCCTTGACCAGATGGTTTCAAATATTAATTTCAAATACTTCTCAGGATCTGGACACCTCAGTGGTTTATGCAGGAACTGGGGAGCAGCTGACAGTTCTGGGTCTAGCTCAGGTAGGCAGAAGTCTTTCTTCATATAGAAGACAAACAAACAAGCAAAAGGCCCCCTGCTAACTGGCATTTAGCAGCCTGTGAGAAATTATTTCAGACTTCCTTATTCAATCCTGAAAGAAATACCCAAGTGATTTGCTGTTGATATTAATCTACATTTAGGTTAACAGTCACTTCAGGATTTTTCTTCTTTTTGCAAACCTGGTGTGCTGTGGTCTTTGAAATACTGGTTAGTTCATCCCACCATAGAGTAGGGCTGCACTACAGAGCTGCAATAAATTATTTTTGTCCAAATTAGAATTTAAGATTTCGAAATATCTCGGGATGAAAGGTATGGCATAAAATATTGTGTGGTTTATAAATCTCACCTGCTGCAGCTGGAGCATCACAGAAACCCCTTGAAAAGCAGCAGAGTTCAGTGAGGTGTAAGAGCTTTAGAAATGTGTCATTTGGGCAGGGTAAACAGAGTGCAAATCCAACAGTGGTGGGCTCTTCTCTGGATTTGGATTATTTAATAAGCGATTGAATAATCTTGTCACAGATTATTTAATGAGGATTTGGATTTTATTATCTCTGGGTTTAGATTTTATTTAATGGATTTGGCTAATTGGTGATCTCAGGACTGTGCTCCTTGTCCAGGGTGTGGATTCCCACTGGGAATGACCCCTGCCAGTGATCCCCTTGGAAGGAGGCACTCACACATCACCCAGGGGTGGCTCCATGGCCCCCCAGCTTTGTCCTGTCTCAGTCCCCATGAGCAGAGCAAGAGCCAGAGAGGATCCAGAGTGACAGGGAGCAGCAGCAGAGGCACAGCCCTCTCTTTAATGCTCACAGCAGAGATTTGCCTGGCCATGTTTGACCTGGTTGTACAGCTGGGGAGCAGCCAGTGCTGCATCCAATGAGGTATTGGAGCTTTATTTCAAGGAGGTTATTTATCAAAAGTGATGGGTTCTGTAATCCATCCTGTGCTCAGCAACCTGACATGGCAGTGCCTCCACTGCTTGTCTGTCAGTCGTGTGGGGTTTTGGCTCTGGTCCTTGCAGGCATCAGCCCTTCTGCTGCTGCTCAGCTTCTTCATCATTTCCTTACACTGCCCACCAAGATCCCTGTGCTCTTTTAGGGTGAAAACCTCATAAAGTCAACACAGAACACATTGGAACCAGAAGGAAAGACCTGAATACCTTTTGCTTGCAGCAAATTCCTCCCAGCAGGTCTTGTTAAGTCGAGTTTGTTGTCACTGCTCCTCTCCCAGCCCAGGGGCTGGCACCTCCAGCAGCATCCGTGGGGCTGCTCAGCCTTGCAGACCTGCCAAGCATCACTTGGCTCAGCTCCCCCTCCCTGCCAAGGCTTCCATCTCTAATTAGGACTATCCACACTCCTGCTGGAGCCTGCAGAGCAGGCTGGAAAAATGAGGGAAGCAAACAACGGGCACGGCAGAATAACATCCCTGCTCCTCTCCCCCTCTCCAGTGGAACCCATGAAATTCTCAGTGTTTTCCGGGCCTTCCCCATGTTTTGGTGCCCTGGTGCTATCTCGGGTTCTAGGCCTCTCTGTGCTTTCGCTGCCTTGCAGAAAATGGAATTCCTGGAAGGGATTTTTGAGGGCATTAAAAGCATCCATGGAGGAAATGGGTCTGTGCATCTGTTCTCTGCCTCACATGCACTGAAAGGCAGACAGGTCTCCTCTTTGAAAAGCTGCTTTTTCAGGTGAATTTCTCACTAAGCTCTGCATCTCCTGGACTGAATATTAGTGCAAATAGTGAAGTATTCAGTGGAGGCACCCCAGCCATGGCACACTGAGTGCCCAGAGGCTCTGCCATGCCAGGGAGGAGCAGGCTGCAGCTGCTGTGCAGGTGTCTGTGCAATCCAGGCTCCTCCACCACACACAGACACTGAACTCAGGCCTGCTCAGCTCTGCAGCACTCACAGGGAAGATGTGCTGTTCCTGTAACACCCAGCAGAAATTCCTGCATTGTTCACCTGTGACAAAGGGCTTTGGGGGAGCTCAGGTGGATTCTGGATGGGAAGAAGCAGATGGGCATGACAGTGAAATAGAAGGGAAATTTTCTTCAATTCTTCTGCTGCTTTGCACATTAAATCAGGGATTTTTCCCATGCAAATTACTGGAATAACCTTGTAGAGAATGATATAAAAGTTTGCAAGTGATATTATTTGGGTTATGTTGTCTGTCTCACTGAGGTGTAGCTGAACACTCTGAGCTCCCTCTGAGTTTTTTAATATCTGCCTTGGATTTCATATAATAGTCCCAGCATTCAGGATTTGGCCATTTGTGGCTGTTTAAATGGATCCAGATGGATCCTTCCAAATGATACCAAATTTTACCTGCTGGACTTTGAAAGGTGTTTTGCTGCTGGTATATAAATCTCCCTGCTAAAACAGCATAAGTGCTGTAAGGAGGGGTGAGCAAATTCTCAGGGAAAGGTCATTTTCAGGGTCTGTCTGCAAAAACAGAGGAGCAAAACTCCTGTGGTAAAAAGGATGGATATTTCAGTTTTCTGTGAGATTATTTATTGCCTGTAAGCTCTGTAGAGGTGTTTCTGTGGATTCAGGAAATTATTTATAAACTAGAACTGTGTTTTTGCCTTGGGAAACTCAATCTGGCAAAACATTCAGCAGAGCAGGGAGATTAAAAAGATGGCTAACTAATCAGTTATTTATTGGAATTTTAATATTCTATCCTTTTTATTCCTTGGAACTTTGGACACAAATAATTTACATATAGTTGCACTTTCTTGTTTCGATACAGGCTAATTTACCCTTGAGGTGTTCACTCACATTTATTTTATGGAGGATAATAACACATTGGATCACAAAGTGATGTAAGTAAAGCCAGGATTTATAGCAAGCCCTGTAAGTAAATGAGAGTTTGAGTCAGATCTAGAAGAATTGGAAATTAATTCTCCATCTCTGCAGTGTGAACACATTCCTGGAGAGCTCCCCTGCATTTGAGCACACAGCTGAACATGGCCCTGCCTCAGCCTGACTCCATTTCACATCCACGTCCTGTGGGATGCCCCAGCCAGGACAAATTCTGCTCATCCCAGTCCCAGCAGGCTCCCTGTGAGCAGCCAAAAGCACACAGAGCGTGCAGATGAAACGCCAGGACTGAACTTTGAAAGTAACAAATGCGAATAAATAAAAATAAAGCCTACCGCCAAACATAAATAAAATAATAGACAAAAATAAGTAAAAATAGACTTCAAAAACGTGTCAGATAATACTCTGGTGTTATGCAGTTATCTGGGGATCTAACACATTTTGACAGAGTGTATCAGTCTGTGTACTCAAAGCCAAACATTTTATTAAAACAAAATATATCAGTTTTTAAAACAAGCTATGTGTTCTGTTCCCCAAAGAACCCTTTGAGAAAGATGTTGTTTGAGCAAGAATTTCTCTGCAAGTTGATGAATGATTGGAGCTAATAAAGTGGAAATCCAATTTTCAACAGGTTGGGCTTAGTTTGATCACCAGTGCACTCCAGTACACCCCTTTTATAATGATGCATCTATCTTCATGTGTCAAATAAATCCATATTTGTGCATTATCCAGCGCTGTGTGCTGGGTTTAATGAAGTATTGGAGTAGTATTTCTGTATATCTGTATTTTTGTTCTCTGGAAATCACAGGAAAAAGCCTCTCAAGATGCATGGATGGGGCCAGGCTTTGTGTGCAGCCCCAGACTTGTTTTCAGGGAGGGAAACAGCTCAGTCCCCAAGCAGGGCAATATTCCCCAAGCAAGCTGCTGCTGGTGTGGTTGTCTGAGCCAGCAAAGCAAACCTTGGAATGGTTTGGGTTGGAGGGGCCTGAAAGAGACCTTGTTCTGCTGTAGGATAATTCCCCCTGCAGGGATTCATCTCTGAATGCCCCCAGGACACCCTGGAGCAGAACCTGCTCAGCCTGGAGCCCCTCCAGGGAGGAGGGACCAGGGCAGTGCCTCTGCTCTCACCTGCTGTGGCTATCTCTGTGAGAGACACCATGGAAACACAAATACTGCTCATTGCCCTTGGTGCTGCTTGCTGCTGAGGTGTCCATGAGTGTGTGCATGCTGGTTCTCAGCTCCTGGTGGGATATTTTATTTCCTTCAGCATCCATTCCAGAAGTGTCCATGGCAGGGAGGGAGAGCCCAGCACCTGGTGCAGCTGGACACCAGGCTGTGCAGGAGCTTCTCTCACAGGAGACAGGGACTAGAGGCTGTGGAACAATAAGGAAAAGGCATTTGGAGCAAATCTGGTACCCAACAACTGGAACTGAGGTACCCTGAGCTGTGCTGGAGGGGTGAGGCACCACGTACCTGGGCAGTGAGCAGCTCTCAGGTGGGACAAAGCAGCCAAGGAACTCAGAGGAACATCCTGAGCCCTTTCAGACTCTGCTGCTGCCATTGGCTCTGTGCAGTGGAAGTGCAGTGTGGGACTGCAGTGATCTGTGGGCAGCTGCAGTGCAGTACAACATGCAGTGATGGATCTGGTCAGAGTTCTTTACTCTGCTGCACAGCAGTGACTGATTGCAGGTGGGCTGGGCTGGGACTTTGCCTCATAAACACTGAACCACATCCTTTTGGGAAATAAACAGGAACTGCAGGACTGGCTGTGCCAGGGAGCTTCAAATCAGCATCTTCTCTAAATAAACTGTTCCACTTTAGACATGGGAAACCAAGTTTTGCAAGCGAGAGGTGCATGGATACACATCTGAAATACTGCTTCATGTTCCACCTCTAGAACTTCCTATCCCTTTTATTTTGGGGTCTGTGTGATTGTCTCTGCAGACTGTGTTTGATGTAACACCGTGGGCTGCAGCAACTGCTGCAGATGCATTTCCCCAGTGTTAATTTTACTGTATAAAATAAGCTCTGGCAATGTGGTGACTAGTTAATTGAACTATATAACCCTTTCTGGAATTTGTGACTCCAAGCCACTGAACAATATAATTCATCTCAGTTTTTATTAAAGTCCTAGTGAAATGGTGAGGCTGTAGTGGTGTATTAGAATGCAGAGAGTATGGTGTGTTACCAAGAAAGCCACCTCTCCAGTGGGCCTTTAATAAAATAAATGTTTTCTCATGGTGCACTGCTTATTTTTAGCTTATTCCTGTTTCAGCTCAGAAATATTGCATCCAGAACAATTCAGAAAACTGTAAAATGTGTTTGGGGAGGAGGAGATGGAGGAGAAGGGAAAAGGTCACAAAGAGATTTAAATGTTAGAGCAAAAATTTAGAAATCGACATGATTGTTGCATGGCACAACATTGTGATCAGTGGAGTACAGTGGAAACACTGAATTTAGAGAGAATAAACTGCCTAACAGCATGCTCCCAAAGCATTTGTTATTTCCTAATTAAAGCTTGTGAAAGGGCAGTTTATACATGACTATAATAAGCTCAGTGTGGGAGATGTCAGAGCGTAAATCAGCCTCTCTCCAGCACTGGAGCTTTAAACATCTCTAATGACAAGTGCTGGTAGGTAGATGATACAAAAAGACTGTTTTGACAACATGATTGATTGAGATCTTGAAATATATAAGCAAACAAAAAGTGTGAATTCAGCAGGAAACAAAACCTGCGTGCTGCACCACATATCAGTGTAGAGAGAGTGAGGGGAAGCTTGTGGCAAAGAAAGTTTAAAGCCTTGCTTGAAAAGAAAAAGTCACACTCAAGGAAACAAGGCTTTGCTACTCACGTCAGGATTTACCTTAAAAACCTCAGAGTGGCTGAATTAAAGGGTGTACCCTGCACCCTGAGCTCCCAGAGGGCATCTCTGACTCAGTCTGGGGGCAGAACTTGTCCTGGGGTCACTGCACCCCCTCTGCCACCCCTGCACTGCTCAGGTGTCCCTGTCCTGTGCTGGCCATGCCCCATCTCCTGCACTGGGCAGTCTGGGAACCAAACATTTCACCTTTTTTGGGAGGACAGAGCCGTTTGTGGGAGCCCACTGAAGTTATTGCATTGCTTACATTTAAACTTTGTACCATGAATGCTCACAGGAAGGACTTCCAGCTGCATCCCTTGCTGGCCATCAGTGGTTTCCAGCTGCTGGGGATGGGAGCACAAACAGGTCAATGTTAAATGCTTTTCCATGTACTCCCTTCTGGGCAGACAGGGCCAAGCACTTTCTGTGCCAAGCTGCTTAGCCCAGCACGTGGCCCCAAAGTGGCACTGGGGACAGAGGAGCAGGACATTTTAGATTGCTTCCAGTTTCATTCTGACCTTTGAAAGATGTGAGAAGCAGGCCCAGCAGGGTGGATGGGTTCTGTGCACTCATCTCCCTTGGCACATTAGCAAAATACCCGTGTAATTAGGGAGCCTGTGCCCCTGGGGCTGTGGGGATTCTGTGAAGGTCACTGGGCTCCCCTGTGCTCTGTTTGCCTCTTCAGGAGCTGGTTTGTCTTTGTCCCAGTGAGTGTTTGGTGATCTTAGCAGAGCCCTGTCTTGCTGCCTTGCTGGCTTGCAGCAGTTTGTGGTGTCCAGGGCAGTTCTTAGGGTGCCTCTCACTGCACCAGAGCATGGCCTGACAGCCCAGGAGTGAACAGGAGCCTTTTCTGCAGAGCAAAACCAGAATGTGGCTGTTGGATGCAAGACTTTGATCACCCAGGTCTGTCACATCAGCTACAAGTCACTGATAGAGTTCTTGTCAGGCACTTCAAGTGTGATTTTGGAGTTTTTGTTCTTTACCCTCCCTAAAGCCTCAACCATGACTTCTTTTCTGCTGACCTAGAACTGAATTTCAAATACAGCAGGGGATACCCAATGGAGTTGTTCTTGTTCAGGATGAGTTCAAATCCAGAAGCTTTGAGTTTACAGGAACTTTGTATGGGTTAAGCTCTGAAAGCATGTTTTGTGAACTAGATCTTGCTGGAATCTCTCTAGATTCCCCTCAGCTATTCCTGAATTCACACCTGTGTGTCTCAGGCTTGGACAAATGCTGCTCACTGTGGCTGTTGGAAAGAGGAATATTCAGGCAAAGAGGAGAAGCTGGCAGGACCTGGCTTTCCCAGGGGTTTATTTGTCAACCTGCTTCTGATTCCCCAGTGCTGATGTTTTGTTTGCATTTACAAAAGGGTAGAAGTATAGAACTTATGCAAATCTAGGTTTATTTAAAGGCTATGACTAAAATACCAATTTGATAAGATATTATCAGCATTTCCATTGCCACAGTATCTGATGATTCCCTTCCTGCTGCCATCACACAGAACAGAATCAAGGAGATGTTCACTGAAATAAAGGTGAGCAATTTTATATTAAAAATTGCTTGTTTATGCAATTGTCAAAATCTGGAATTAGCTGAAACAAGTGCTCATGAAGGCAAACATTGTTGGGATTTCAGAAAGGAGGGGTTTGTTAGTGCCATGTCCAGCCTAGAATAACTACAGGAATAAAATGCTGCAGGCGACCAGGGATCAGGGTGGAATTTATAACCCTCCATGAGCTGTGGAGCCCTGGCTGGCTCTGGCTGTGGATGGTAGATGTTTGGTGAGTTTGGTTTTGCCTTTTCCAGACCCCTGTATCCATAAAAATCAGTGGCTGGGTGCTCCCTGTGGCACCTGAGGGTTTGAGGGGCTCTGAGGCTGAAGCAGGAGGAAGAGCAGGAGGAATTCTCTTTGTTTTCCCTTGTAGCTGTTTTTCTGTCCTGATGCAGACCCGTGCATCAAAGTGGCACAAACGTGGTCCCCAAATCACCTGTGCTGTGTCTGGGAGCTCTGAACAATGCTCAGGGAGCTCAGGATGAGCACTCCAGGGTCCTGAGCATCTCAGAGCTGTTTGTAGGAGGAGGCACCAGGATGGAGAAGAGTTTTGTATCAGCCTTTGAGGTTCCACTTCAACAGCTGAGGAAGCTTATTTGATTTTTATTTCCTTTCCTCTCTCCCAGCCCCAGTATTGCAGTAGCTGTGGGAAAGGCAGCCTGGTCACACAACCAGCAGAAACTCCAGAGATAGAGCTACAAAGGGGCCATTGAACTCTCTGGGTTCTTTGGAGGGGACTGTCTCAGTTCCAGATTAAAACCTGCCAGCTGCTCCCCACTGTTCCACACGCTGGCTGAGCAGCTTTCTGCACACCTCTGGCTGTCTCTGCTCTGGATCTGGAGCTGAATCCCCCCAGCTGTTGGGTTTAGTGAAAAGAGGGAAGTTGCTGTAGAGTTGGGAACTCCATTTAACCTTCTGTGAGATAATGGCTGTGGGGTGTCCCAGAGCACCCAGATTGTCCTTCAGATACTGCTAATGGTAGGAAAATAGGATTTTCATTAACTGCAGCCACTGATTTCTCTTTTCAAGAGGGAAGCCTTTCTCGTGCTGTGTCATTGTTATTATTAAAGGTTTGACTGTCCTGCACAGTGTATGGCAATAATGTCTCAGTGGAGAAAATCTGCTTTGCTGCTGCGAGATCACTCTGTTCATCCAAGATTTTTTTTTCTTTTTCTACCTCCTGTTCTTTTGCCATTGCTTGCCAGTATTCATAAATATGTGTTATCAGCTGAACCTCTCCAAATTTCCCTGGCAGAATGTGCCTTTCTTTTCCAAAGGTCTCTATTTAATATGAACTGCTCTCCAATCATTTCTAGCACCTGTTCTCTGGTTACATGGTGCATCAACAGCAATTTCAGAATTCTTCAGCAGCGTGACAGCTTGAAATTGTCATTTCTTTATGAACACTAGATGCACTGAAATCATGTTAGTGCAGTTGTCATTCTCCTTTGTAGTCAAACATTAGATATGTTTTTGTGAGCTTCGATGGGTGGTGAACAGTTTTTCAGGAAATGAGAAGGGGCCCTTAGCCCAGGCTGCTTTTCAGTGGTTATCCACAGCAAGGAGAATGCTTTTTGAAGTGGTAGATATGGACACTTCAGCTTAGGACACAGATGATGTGGCCTCATGAAGGACTTTTTTGAAGCACTTAACTTCATTATAATAAGTGGAATAACATTATCTTTACCAGCAGGGATTGAAAACAAATAATGTATTGGGATTTGATTTTTTGGTTTTTCTTTTTTTTTTTATTTAATATATATAGAAGTAAGAAGACGGATTTTAGCTCAAACTGTAATGAAGTTATAAAATATGTGGTATTCAGCACAGATAGCATTCAAATAATTTGATTGTTTAAATGCTCACCTTAGGAGTGGGTGAATGCAGTCAGCTGGGTGAAGTGTCTGTGTCCTGAGGGGTGGTTCCAGGTGAGTGTGTGCCAGCATATCCATGGTTTAGATGGCTCAGAGCCCAGGTATTGATTTTACATCCAAGTGTTCATTGGCACATTCTAGATAGTGCTGGAGGTGGCTTTGTTTGGTTTTAGCTGTTTGTATCAGTGGTTGAGGGAGTTCCCCAAACTGTCCATGCACAGTTATGTAAGAACTGCAGAATATTAATTTAGATTGACTGCTGGGCAGGTCCTATCACTATGAGCAGTTACTTTATGTATGAATTAATACCCCTCTCAGTGTTAAGTCTGTCTCCAGCACAGCCAAACAGAACCCAAAAATACCCTAAGAAAGCATTTCTTCAGTGTCTTAAGCAGACAGTTCAGCTCTTAATTAGCAAACCCTCACAGCTGGGGTGTGGGGGACTTGGTTTAGGGTGGTAATGAGAGACAGTTCCTGGTGCTTACAGTGAAATTACCCTGCCTCTGGCCCTCTCCTGACTCCTGTGACAGGCATGACTGACACAGTCAATACTCATAGTCAGAACAATCCTAAATAACCATCTCTGTTCCTGGCCTGTCATGCGGGTTCCTGAACTACCCCTTTGAAATCGTGGCTGCTGTTTTGTCACTATCTGGATGCTGCCATCTCTGTAGCTGATCCTATCAGCCACTTCTCTGCCTTTATCTCCCCACTGTTGATCCAGTCACTCCTCACTGTCTGCCTTGTAAATATGTTAACATTGACATTTGCAGTGGCTTGTTTTCCTTTGCTCTGCTCTGTGCTTATCTCACCTGGAATCTCTGCATTAATTCTGCCCCTCCAGCCTCAGCCTCCTCTGCAGCCCTGCACATGTGCAGACATTGTCTCATTTTCCACTTCAGTCCTTCTGTTCCTGCTCCTTCCACACTTTCCTCGGGGCTGTTCATCACGGGAAATTGTCTTCTTGTTCTTACAACCTTTTGTTGTGCTATTTCACTTGATCTACTCGTCCCTCTTCCTAATATGACCTTTATTTCCTTATCTGGACTGTCTCTGAGATAATTAGTTCATATCTGGAACGATCTTTCTTTCTTGTCTGCTGAGTAACTTCTGTCTTTTCATTAAGTTCTGCCAGAAATCCTGCCTAGAAAATCAGGTCCACAGGAATCAGTAAAGACACTCAATTGACTCCAGGATTTTACAGCAAGTCTTAAGCACTTTTTTACTTTTCCCTGATCAATAGCCCAAATAGTGTCACTTAAACTGTTCTCCATTATCAAATTGCCCTTTTTTCTTTTCCCCTGTTTGCAGTAAATTATAAGATTTTTGAGAAAGGTTTCTGTTTCAGTCTATTCATGCATAATAAAGATGCAGTGGTAAATAAATTTTATTTCATCATACAAATGGTCTTTGAACACGGAGGAAGAAATTATTTAATTTTGTTGTTTTAACATTTAAATGGACACAAACTGGAGAGAATGAGGAACAGAAGGAAAATATACATGATTGAACATTAATATTTTACTGTAAAAGAATTAAATATCCTAAGGAAACAATGAAAACTTCTTCCAGATGATAGTTAAAATTTGATGAAATAATAATAAAATTTTAATCTTCCAGTTGAATGAAAACACTCCATATGTTGTTAAATGTGCCTAAATTTGAATTCAATTTTGTTGATTTTTTTGTCTCAGCCAACTGCTGCACGTAGAGCCCAGTTTGCTACAGATAAAGACCAGGCCATCCCTTGTTTGTGTGATCATCTGTAACTTTTATCACACAGTTTTTCTTTTGGATCCTCCTGCTGCCCAAATCCTTGAGGGCAAGTCAGAAGCTGATGGCTGAGCAGAGTAATTCGTGTGTGAGAAGCACTTGCTTGCTCACAGAACATATTGCACTTAAATACTTGGAGATTAAATACTGATCCTTTTTGAAAAGTAAACCAGTGCATTTAGGACCATTGTAACCACGGAACAGGCACCTTATGGATCTTGGAGCATTGTTTTATATCTTATTTGTATTTTTCCATCTGCCAGTGCAGCTGTGACAGTGGAGCTGAGTGTCATTCTTGCACTTTGTGTTCTGCATCTGCTCCACAGCAGTTTATCTCCAAACCTTTTGTTCTGTGCCATTCCTCACTCTGTCTGTTCTGCACACTCTTGCTCTTTCTTCTGTTTATCATTCCTTGCTCTCTGTACATATTATCATGTACAGTATCCTTGCAACTTCCTTCTTCACATATGCTGAGACTGTTAAAGCTGTCTTTTTGAAATCCTTTGTAACAGGTTCACTTCATGCCCTACACCTTTTATTAAAACTTACCTTTTATTTCTGTTTTCTTGAAGCTGTCATTATTCCTTCTAACCAGCACATTTTTATAGCTGCTACAATTTCACTTCATCTGGCACCCAGGTCGTTCCCTCTGTGTCCACCATCATCAAATCTGTCCGTGAGTAGTCACAGCAAATGAATAATGAATGTTCCTTCAGAAAAAACTTCTCATCTGCCTACCCTTTTGTTTTGCATAACGTGGCCATCCATTTCCCCTGAAACACCCTTTCATTCTGTGTGCAACACCTACAGGCTGCTGTGATGTTCCTGCAGATCTCTGATATGCTGAGATATTTGTGTTGAAGCTCTGTGCTCCAGCCTGATGTGATTCTCTCTGTGCCAGGCACAGGCTTGTTCTCCCAAGGGATTAAAAAAGGAACCTCTTTGGAGCTGTCCTGTCCTGGGATATGTTCCTTTACCTGGGATATGTTCCTTTACCTGGGCTGTGTTCCTTACCTGGTCTGTGTTATTTATCTCGGCTGTGTTCCTTACTTGGTCTATGTCTCTTACCTGGGATTTGTTCCTTACCTAGGATGTGTTCCCTTACCTGGGCTGTGTCCCTCACCTGGTCTATGTTCCTTCCCTGGGATATGTTCCTTTACCTGGGCTGTGTTCCTTTACCTGGGCTGTGTCCCTTACCTGGGCTGTGTTCCTTTACCTGGGCTGTGTCCCTTACCTGGGCTGTGTTCCTTTACCTGGGCTGTCTCCCTTACCTGGGCTGTGTTCCTTACTTGGGATATGCTCCCTGCCTGGGCTGTGTTCCTTTACCTGGGCTGTGTTCCTTACTTGGGATATGCTCCCTAGCTGGGCTGTGTTCCTTCCCTGGGACATGTTCCCTGCCTGGGCTGTGTTCCCAAGCACCCCTCTCCTGTGATCAGACACTCACAGCACCCGTATCTTTAGGAGCTCCCCGTGTGTGCCCTGAGCTGCTCTGAGGCTGTGGTGGCAGCAGAGCTTTAGCAGGGAGATGCAGTGATGCTGCACAGGCAGGAGGACACCCAAGGTGCCAGAACACAGCTCCACAGCCTGGCACAGGGCATTTAAAGAGCTGGGCAGGGCCCTGGGTCTGGGGCTTTGCAGAGGCTCCAGTTCCTCAGCATTCAGCAGGCACGGCGGGCCGTCCCTTCCTGCTCATTTATGCGTGAGGTATCTCTGTGCATCTCTGCAAAGGAATCTTCTGAGAAAATAATGCATGTGGCAAAAAGCCAGCCAGGGGAGCAGCTAGAGGAAAAGCAACTGAAGTGCTTTGATTCCAAGCATGAATATTCTAAGCAGACAGATACATGTCAACTTTACCTGCTACCTTTAGCACGCGCGTTTTGTTTAAACTCGGAGCTGTGCACAGAACATGAGATGCTTTTGACACTCCTGCTGCCCACATTACTCTAACAACTCATCCGTGCAAGCTTTCTCAGAGCCTAGGGGTGTTGTACTTCAGTGTGTTCATTCCTCTCAACTTCTCCTGGTTTGTGGTTTTGTTTTTTTAAACAAGTTTAATGAAACACATATTTAATTAGCAGCACGCTATTGAATAAATACAAACAGATACGCCCCTGCACACAACGCTATTGAAGAAGAATATCAGTGTGAATTTTAAAAATTAAAGCCAACCTTACAAAAGGCAAATATGTTTAATAAATAATGGCTGCTGCTATTTACAAAGCACACAAACCAAGAAGGGAACCTCCCTTGTTAAAAGGGAGCAGATTGGGGAAAAAAACACAGAAAAGCTGAAAGTATTTGCCATAGAATTTTATTTCTTTCTCTTTCATTCCGCTCCTTTGGGACATGGTCTAGTTCTTTTCATTCCTCTGGTGGATATGTCGAGGAGCCTGCAGTGCAGGGAGGAGAGCCTGGGTGCTGATGGCAGAGGAAGAAGAGGCAGAGCTGCTCCTCTCAGCCTGGGCCACAGGGCTGCCTTCACTTGAGCAGGTTCCTGTTCTTAGGGTGGCTGTTTAGACATTTCAGAATCTTTGAGGCTCTTTGGTGAAGCAGAAAGTACAGGCTGAAGCTATTTTTGTATCCCATTAATACCTTTGTTCCTTTTATTTTCACCTATTTTCAGTATGTTCTGTTCCTGTTCTGTCTGTAGTGATGCCGTGCACTGAAGGGTGTTTGATTTTTAGGTATGACTAAGTTTCACTGGTAGATCAGAAAAATTCTTCACAGGGCCAAATTTGGATGTATTTATCAAATGAAACCAGTCCTGTATTCTCAACACAGATAAAACAATTATCACTCTCTAACATAGGGGCTATAGTTTCTAAAGAATTTTAGAAAACTCCAGAGGTAAACATGCAACAGAAGTACCAACTGTTTGCTGAGATTTATAGGAGTAATTTGTTATCATGCTTATTTTCTGCTACAATACTGAGGTTGGGAGCAATGATAAATGCATAATTCAAGGCTTGCATAATGCACCCTTAAGTATTTAAAGATATTCCTGTAGGATCCTGACCATCCATTTCTAAGTTCTTAGTCAAACTGTGTATTTCAAATCACCTTTTTTTTTTTAATCTTGAATTTTAAAAAGGTTCCCTTTCAGTATAATTATGATCTGTACTCTGCCAGCTTGTGTCTAACCAAACTCTTTGCCTTGGGGATTTGAGGACGTTGAATAAGTAGTGCTGTGGAACAGCAACAGATTTTCTCTTAAGATTCAAACACAGAAATAAAGAACAAACTAATGATCAAGAGGCAGTCTCCCACAGACCTCGAGTATTCTGTAATGATATACAGACATATTCCTGCTTTTCAAAACAAAAATATATCCAAGACTGAACCCAGCACTCATCTTCTAAAAGTGCTGCTTATTATTCACTGTTAGCAGATAAATGAAAAGCTGTGTTTGTACCAGGTACATATCTCATACATTCAAGCATATATCCAGTATTTATTCCCATCACCCACTTCCATCTGTGGGAGCAGGAGAAGCTTTCCATGACAAGCTAAGGATCAGGAGGAGCCAGCAGAGGTTGTTCACACAGCAATATTGCAGGGCAAGGCCAGAATGGAGCTCCCAGGGTGGGCTGAGCCTTTTACTGCCCCCCCTGCAGCCACAGCAGGAGCCCCAGACTGCAGCTGCTTTACCTGCAGCTCCTTTACCTGTACCTGCCTTACCTGCAGCTCCTTTACCTGTACCTGCTTTACCTGTACCTGCTTTACCTGTACCTGCTTTACCTGTACCTGCTTTACCTGTTCCTGCCTTACCTGCAGCTTTTACCTGTACCTGCTTTTCCTGCATCTCCTTTACCTGCATCTCCTTTACCTGCAGCTCCTTCACCTGCATCTCCTTTACCTGCATCTCCTTTATGTGCAACTCCTTTACTTGCATCTGCTTTACCTGTACCTGCTTTATCTGCAGCTCCTTTACCTGCACCTGCCTTACCTGCAACTGCTTTTCTTGCATCTCCTTTTTCTGCATCTCCTTTACCTGTACCTGCTTTACCTTCATCTCCTTTACCTGCAGCTCCTTGCCCTGCTGCTGCCTTACCTGTAGCTGCTTTCCCTGCATCCCCTTTCCCTGCAGGGCAGGGTTGGAGAGCAGGGCTCCATCCTGCAGCAGTCCCTTGGTCAGTGATGCCTCCACCATTCCAAACCACCCCACTCCTCCTTCCTCTGGCCCATCTCTGTGTGCTCCATGAGGCCACAGGGTCTGGGCTGTCCCTGTCCAGCTGTGCTGGCTGTGTCCCTCCCTGGGCAGCACTAAAGGCCTTGGCTGTGTGTGAGCACTGCCCAGGGACAGCAAAACCATCCCTGAGTTACCAACACTGCCAGCACAGCCTCATAATGGCTGCTCTGAAGAAATTAACTTTATTACAGTCAAATCCAGCACAACACTCCTGGGCTTTGTTCCCTCTTTTCCCTGGACCTGGCAGGATTAAAAGCAGCAGCTCCTCCATAGGCTGGTGGCTCTGATGGCTGCTACTGTTGGCTTTGGATGCAGGGAGCCTGAATTCTGGAAAAAGAGCTGTTTCTGTAGGGAATAAATTCATGTAAAGATAGAAATTACAGGAGAAATTCTTTCCTTAGTGCAGGATCAAAGGGAAGGACATGGACATTAAATTTATCTTTGATTGCTGATTCTGAGCTGACTCTCTCCTAAATCAGGTCTGAAGACTGGTGATCAGGAAGGATTTCTTGTGACCTTTCCTTGTTTGTTGGGTTTTGTTTGAGATTTTGTGTGTGTGTGTGTGTTTATGGTTTGAGTTTTGGTTAGTTTGGGGGGGGGTTTAATAGGAAAATTTATTGAAACATAAGTAAAAACCTTGTTGTAGATTTTGGGAACACTGTGCTCTTGCTGCATTTTGCCTGCAGGAACTGTAGAATTAGACCAGAGCTGAAGACTGGAAAATCCCACCTGCACAATTGCTTAATGCAGAACTGCTTGAGAACGATGTAATAGAGTCACTGGGGGAGTGCAGATCATTCTCAGGATCATAGCAGTGCAGGAATTCATCCATGAGGCTGTATCTTTATTAAGCTCAGCTTCACACTATTAAGAAGCCTTGAGATTGCCTGTCCTTTTAATGGACTGTAAGTTCACTTTCAAAATGATGCTATAAAATGATTCAAAGTGTGTCTGCCCAAAATACAGAAACTCTCATCCTGTGTACTCACCAAAGCAGCCAGAGTGCCTTGTGAAGAAAATAAAATAAGAGAATGTTTTATTATTTCTTAGATGTGGCATAGTCAAAGGGCATGCACATAAAAATATAAGTGCTGAAAAGAAATATGACAAAAATACTCTTCTAAAAGCTCCTTGAGGAATATCAGATGGATCCAGTGATTCAAATGTGAGCAGCATTTTCACATTGGTGGTCCATTAGTCCATCTTTTCCAATGAACCTGAAGATCAGACATTGCAATGCAGTCTGGACACGCTTCCCCCTCATCTTCTGTTACTAAGCAACTTGGGTGAAAATGGAAAGATGAACTCGCTGGTATTGATGTGGTGAGTAGGAGCACATCTAGGCTGCAAAACAGGATGTTGCCTTGGAAGAGAGAAAAATGATATTTCCCAATAACAATGAAAGCCCAAATTAAGCCAAGCTGTGATGCACACCTCTTTGCTGTTTCCCTGGATTTTCTTTAAAAACACAAGACAAATCCAGGGAGAATTCCAGCTGAACACTCCTGCCTCAGACAGGTTGGATGGGAGCTGGCTCAGTGTGTGCAATACCAAAGGCAATGTGGAGCAGCCTGTCACCTCCCCAGTGCTGCCCCAGTCTGCTGCCAGAGCAGGGGCCCTCACTCCAAACCGTGCAGGATATTCAGTTTATTCCTCACCAGGGAAGGGCTGCAGCAGCAAATCACTGCTCTGAGAGGCTGTGGTGAGAGTAGAGGGGGAATTTACTGCTGTGGCTGGACCAAAATGGGAAGAGCGAAATGGCTCAGTGTAGGTTTGGAAAGTTTTTAAGATTTTGGAAGAATGCAGGTGTCAAGTCAGCCTGGAAGGCTGGCTGAGAGAATTGGGAGGTAAATACAAGCATTCCCTGCAGCGCTTTGTAGTTTCACTTTAGAAGGACTGGGGAGAAACAGAAAGATACTAAATGAATTGAGAACTTTAATCAAAAGGACTAAAAAAGAGATAAGCTGACTAGAGGAAAAAAAAATGCAGGTTAGCAAACAAAGAACAAAGAGAGTGTTTGAATACAATTACCAAGAAATAAGGAATAGAAATAGGGCACTCATGCAGACAGAGAGCAGGGAGGGAAGGGTGAGCAAGACAGGATTTTTGAAGATCCATATGTAGTTGTGCAGAAGGTATCGGAGGGAAAAAGGATGCAGAAGTTCATCTGTCTCTGAGAACCTAATTGAAGTGAAGGATGGAAATTGGGTCAGAAAAAAATAACAAAACCCTCCTTCTCTTCCTCCCAATTTTCCTTCTCTTCCTTTAATATTTATGTGTGTTATTAAAGAAACATTTCTGGAAGGCACTAAGAGCAGAAGCTGTGAGTATCCCTGCAGAGAATACCTTGCTACAGCAAAATGTTCAGCATTTGAGGCTGATTCCCTCCAAACACAGGAGCAGGGACTGGAAACTGCAGATGGCAGTGGGCAGGTGTGAGGTGTTCACAGGGTTCTTGGAGAATGGGAGAGATGAGGATCTGACTCCATGTTTCAGAAAGCTTGATTTATTATTTTATTATATATATTATATCAAAACTATACTAAAAGAATAGAAGAAAGGATTTCATCAGAAGGCTAGCTAAGAATAGAATAGAAAGGAATGAATGATGACAAAGGTTTGTGGCTCAGACTCTCTGTCCAAGCCAGCTGACTGTGATTGGCCATTAATTAGAAACAACCACATGAGACCAATCACAGATCCACCTGTTGCATTCCACAGCAGCAGATAACCATTGTTTACATTTTGTTCCTGAGGCCTCTCAGCTTCTCAGGAGGAAAAATTCTAAGGAAAGGATTTTCCATAAAAGATGTCTGCGACACTGATGTCCTATCAAGAAAAGCTTTCCAAGCTTTCCAGCATGTTTTCTGTGAGAAGGGGCAGAGCATGTGCCCCCACTGGCCCTCCTGTGCATTCCTCCAGTGTGGCTGGAATGATTTGGCCCTGTCACTGATCAGCTCTGGCTGCAGGGCTGGGCAAGGCTCCAGCTGCATGCTCTGGGTACTGATATGTGAATGTGCAGAACAGTGGGAGCCTCCTGCAGCCAAACCTCCAAAGCAGCTGAATTTCAGTGCCTTATTTGGCTCACCAGGACACTGAGTCAGCTACTGCAGAGTCAATCTGAGCACAAACCAGCAAGATACCAATCAAGAAATATGAATATCAGAGCTGCACAGAGTTAATACCTGTGTCTGTTGGCTCCTCAAACCCCAGCACATAGAGTGGGGCTTGGGTGATATTGAGGAAAATCACACTAGTTTGAAATTGGGTGATATTGAGACTAAAACCCCAGAAAAATGTCAGAAATAGAACACAAGTCAGCTTCCCATCCTAGAGTGTCCTTGCAGAGATGCCCTAGATGGCCCTTATGACTTTACTGCTGAGCACAATTCTTACAGGGAGGGTTGCAGGAAATAGAGCCTCCTAAAAACAAGGTGCAAACCTCAGAGAGACTTTTTGCTGTCTCTAGTGCTGCTACCTGCCTCCATTTCCAAATGAGGCTGTCACAGGCAGTGTGACACTCCAGGATCTCTCCAAGCTTACTTAGCATCCTGAAATCAGCTGCCTGGCAGCCAAAGGACTACTTGTTCACCTTTGTTTGCAAATTGACAGTTGTTGGGAGACTGCCATTTTGCTACTGGGAGGTCAGAAAAAGGTGCAGCTATGCTGTTGTTGTTTTCTTTTTTCCTTCCAGGATATCTAAGATAATGAAGTGGCTAAGGAAAAAAAAGTAATTCTCAAATCTATATTAAGATTATAAATAAAAAAAGTCCTAAATATTTTTTTCTGTAGTTAGGTAGATTTGTTTCTAATTTTTCAGATCAATAAACTATATTATTAATGAATAAATCACATCTAAGATTATTAAATGCTACAAGTCATATTACAAGAGTGTAAATCCTATTATTCTTCCAGAAGGAAAAAGCTCAGAGAGGCTGTTATCTGCAGGTGAGACAAATCTGAGGGAAGGGTGTTTGCCTTCCCCTGGCCTGTGGGGTGTCAGACGATCTGAAAAGCTCCAACCTTCTCCCAGCTGCATTCAGCTGAGTCAGGGGAAGGCTCAGCCTGATGCTCCTCAGCTGGAGCAGTGTACAACCAGCAGGGCTATTTTAAGCAGCTTTCCTTGACAGATGAAGGCAAGGTTTGCCTTGCCTCTGACTGCAGCAGGCAGTGCTGGTGCTGCTGTGCTGGCCAGGGTGCAGTGGAGGGCAGCCACAAATCACTGAGCAGACAAAGTGCCACAGCCATTTCCTCAGCTATGGCAGAGCACATCCTCCACTGAATTTCACCTGTCAGCTGGGCAGCCACCCATCTGCATCCCTTCACTTATCTCCTGGCAAAAGAGATTTTTCTTATCTCCCCAGATGAAGGAGCAAGGCAAGGACTGAATCTCCAGTATTTTGCTTGCACAGCTGATGGGTTCATCATACTTCCCCAAAGAATTCGAGCTATTTGTGCATCACCAAAAGAGAGAAAACAATAAACTGTTCAAGAGCTGCCAGCATATTTCCAAACTATTAACTGAGCAGTTATTCAAACCCACTTGAGTTTCTAACAAAATAAAACTGTCTCCTCACTGCGGTACCCAAGCAGAATAAAAGCAATTTCAACTTTCCAGCAGGAACAAGGGGTTAATAAAGAAATGCAGTGTGGAAAGTACTGTAAGCCTACAAGTACATACCTCTCCTCTCTGCCATGGGTAAATGCTGCCTAATTATGCCTTTGCTGTTTTCCAGAGCACTTCTGTTTCATTTATCATTTTTGAGCTGCCAAAAGCAAGGAATCAAGCTGTGAACCTCTTGTCTTTCTGCTTGGGCTGCCAGAACAGGGCATTAGGTGCCTCTTGGCACTTGCCTCAGTTCCTGTTGTTACAGGATGAGAAAAAACATCACTACTCCTTCCCACCTACACAATAAACCTCTCCCACTGCTTCCTCCCTTCCTCCTTCATTATCATTGCTAATGCCACATCTCCATCCTCCCCCCAGCTTTGCCTGGAATACTAAATTAAATTTGCTTGATGTTGGGTTATCCAGCTACAGGCTTTAATCATATTAAACACAAAGGCACTGCACAGGTGCTGGAGCTGAACACTGGAGGGGAAACCAAGGGAGCTGGGGAATGAGCACCTGCATGGGCCACAAAGCAAACCCTGAGCAGAGTGATTATCCCAGGGTGGAACCCACCAAGGTGGCCCAAGGGATGAAACTCTCTCCAGAACACCAGGAAAATGAAAAGGGATTACTGCCTAAAGGGATGTAGAACTTATTGTGGGATGCTGGGAGGAAGACAGTTTTCAGTGGAGCAGAGAGAAACAGGGGTTTATACATAACTTTTTACAGATTTTTTGAGTAAGAGACACAGAAGAAGAAAGGAGGAAATTAAGCCAGAATGGATACATTTATAATAAAAATACCCTTAAATAAAACTTAAACTGACAAGCAAGAGCTAGAAATGTGGCTACACACCCCATCACTATATTCAAGTTTCATTAAAGATGAATTCCCTGGCAGTGAAGCTCTACAGCAGGGATACTGTCTAGAACTTCAGGTGGCTGCAACAGCCACAGCTCTGTCAACTGAATGAATTATGCTTTTAAATGGCAATTTTTTGGGGGATACTTGATTCACAGTAAAGTGAGAAATTCAAGAAGTGGAGTTTAAGAAGAGCACTGCAGTGTGGAAACCAGAGGCAGAAATTCAGATAGAACTGCAATGGAATTATTTCAAGGTGCTTTCACATCCATCTCCAAAGATTTGAGAATGAGTGGGAGGAAGGAAATTGAATATTACCTGGTTTTCTAGAAAGGCTGAAATCTGAGAAACCCCTAAATGAAGACTGAGGGGTTTCTAAGTGGATTTTGGACATTATTAATTTTACAGAGGTCAGTGAGTCCCTTCCTTTTTGAATTACGATTGAATTTGCAGAGAAATCTGCAGCAGCAGCTGATCTGGCAATTACCATCCTGATTACCTATAAGAATATCTAAATGATGCATCTCTATCTCCCATGATTGCTCCAAAGAGGAGAACAAGCTTGTTTCAAGGTGAGCAAATTTGATCCTTTCCTGATAAGAGATGTAAAGAGGGAGGAAGATTTGAAATCGAATGGAAAACATGAAACATGAAATTGGTTAGGGAAATGTGCTTGAGGACAGCCCCAAGGGACTGAGAATGAGCTCCTTTGAATAAATCATCAGCACTATAAAGCCTGCTTCCTATAGCAAAATGACTTTTAGGATGAGCTGTAAAATGAAAAGATTGAGTGATATTGGGGTGTAACCTACCTTAACTATCATTTAGCTAAAGTCAATATCTGGAATATCACCTTACACAAGTATTTCTAAAAGTTTTTAATCACTTCCATGCTTGATGGAAAAGAGCAGAATGGTGAGCTGTGTACAGAGAGCTGCTGTCAGAAATGGTAGCTGGAAGGCTGCATTAACAGAAACCACTGCTCCTTGATGACCATCTATTCTTCCTTCCCCTCAGGATTGTGGAAAAGGTACTTTAGATTCATAGATGTGGCAGCTAAAGGAGCAATTACCATCATCTACTCCAACTTCATGCCTCCCACAGGCCAAAGAACATCACCTAGGAGTTCTTACTTTGTGCTCATAATTGTCAAGCTTTAATGTCTTTTAGAACGCTATCTACTTTTGATTTAAAGACTTCAAATCATCATGAGTCATCCAAAGAAACTAAATTAAAAGTTGGACTTTATAATGTTCTTTAATATATTTTTCATCCAGTCCATTTGTGGGCAAGAGTGCTATTAGCTTGAGGTACAACTGAAGCCAGTTAGAGCAGTGACAGAGGATTTATGTTCAAAGAAGTTACTCAAAACATTTGACAATTTCATGGGCACTCAGTGTAAAGAATGCCCTCTGGTAGTACATGAGCACATCTATTTAAATCAGAAAACAATTTTTGGCTGAACTATGACTGACATTTTTTGGAAAATTGGTTCCATATATCTTGCTTACATGTTTTAACTATGGATATAAACTGGGAAGATATTGTTCTATTCCTGTTAGAATATACAGAAATATATTCTGAAAATATTTCTGGTGGGTGTTGAGAGCTCTGCCTCTGATTTTCTCTGGAAACATTACAAATACTTGAATTAATTTTCTTGTCTGTTGGAGAGGTATCATGAGATTTACCATGCAGAGATAAGAATATACTTATTTTCCAGTGACTGCTAAATAATCCACTATTTTAATTAGAGATACTGCCAATGTAATAATACTATGTACCACTTTCAATGTGGAAACTTCATATTCACTTGTCTTCACTAATATATACTCAATTAAAACACTGGATTAACTGAATAAATCTAAATGTTAATTTTTAAAGTTGAATTGCCATTAAAGAAGAGCCTATTATAACAACTTGTTTCATTATATATTTAGCATTTAAATCTGTCTACACTGTAAAAAACTCCAAACCTGAGTTCCTACTGAAACCTTGTAAACATTTTTCATCTGTCAGAAAGTTTTGATCATCTAGAAAAACAATGGCACCAATGCCATTAACATCAGCTCATTCATGACAACAAGCCTTCACTAAGCATATCTTATTTAAAAATCAGCTTCATTGATCACAGCCATCATAGGGGAAAAAAAAGCTAAATCATAAAAATGCAATTTTCAGTTATTAAGATTTTCAGAAAAAGCTCTTCTGCAAAGAATACCCATTATAACTTTACTTCTTACTTAAAACCTATTTTTACTTCTTTTCAATGACAAATAATATACTCCTCTATGGACCTTTATATTTAAATCTCTTAAAATGATTTTTGAACTTTATCTCCCTTTTCTGCCAATAATCTCAAGAGTCAACACTTTCATAATCCTGGTGCTGAGGAAATTCCTAAGAAGCTCAAAAAGCAGTGCTTGATCTGTAAGTCCATTAGTGTATGCACAAATGCCTGCTTGTGTACAGGGAGCTACTTCAAACCATCTCTTTCCAGCAGGGCCCCTGTGGTTCACCAAATCATGCAACAGAAAGGAGTGAATGCCATACAAGCACAATCAGTTTCAGCTGCAGAAGTTTAAAGACATATATATATATATTTATATGTCTTTAAACTCAATATTTATATATATTTATATATATATATTTATATGTACATATTTATTTATCTTTATATATATTTTTAATATATAAATCTATATATTTATATATTTATATGTATGTATTATATATATAATTTTAGATGTGTATATTTATATATATACATATATATATATATATATATATATGCACACATACTTGAAGTTAAGCACAAACCAAAGCCTTTTTCTTGAAAAAACCCATTAATAAACAGAAAAAGTAAACGGTAATAATATTTTTATGTCTTGATCTGAAGTTTGTTGATGTTAAAGTCAACATAGGATTCATGCTGACTTTAGCAGGCCTTACAGTAAGCCCATGACTTTTATCTTGAAATCTCCAAGCAACATCTAAGTAGATCTTTAACACAGCCAATTTGGGGTGATAATCATAAGAATAAGCCCGGTGATGCTTCAGAAATGACAGCCAGGTAAACTGAAAGGATCCAGGTGTCCCTAGGAGAGTTTTCAGATTTCTGCTTGCCATAAACCTCTCACAGCAGAAAAGGAACAGCCCTGGGATCCCATGAGGCACCCAGGTTTAGTCCTCATAAAGGAAAAAATCATGGTCTGAAGGCTGGCTGCGTGTTGCAGGTGGCCCTGGTGCATAATGCTGCCTCCCACACTCTCCTGAGAGCTCAGGTAATAAAAGATGCTCTCGGCTGCCAGACGCTAACCGCGAGCTTCACCCGCTGTGAGTCAGCGCTGTAATCTCAAATGTGAAAGATGTACTTCAAATGTTGGGCTATTGATTCTCCCCCTCCCTCCCCAGAGATGCTCTCAACTCACTGATATTCATAAATAATAAAGGAACTTCAGATATGCTGCAGTCGAAAGTGGATACCTTACAGATGAAAGTGAAAAGATAAAACACATGGGGGAAAAAAAAAACCCACCCAAAACTCTTTGTTTAAATATTTGCAATGTGCTTGATTTTGGCAGGCTCTCAGGAAAGAGGGTGATTTGCATTTATAGCTGTGCTGAGTTCCTCTCCAGGGTTAGGTAAGTAGATGTCCATCTCAAGAATACATTGCAATAGGCACAACTATTCCTTAGATCAGAGGCTGAGAGAAAACCTGGCATGCAGGTGTCCAGGTTAGCAGACACTGACAGAGTGATATGATTGTTTTGCATCTTTTAAGCTAATAAATCATTTAATACACATTAATCAGTTCTGCAAACATCAGATTGCGTAAATTTATGGTGTCACCCTGTTTATACTGCAAAAAATCCATTTCTTAGACATTCCATGTACCAGACTGAGAGGCCCAACTACACTATCATCATTTGCTCCTTGCAGTCAAGAGCTATATTTTGATCATTAAATTAATGGTATGTATTTCAAAAGCCAATTTGAGATTGCCAGCCTGGATTTTACCATATCTTTCTTCCAGATAGAGAGAAAGAGACAAAATAAAGTTTGAGCAAGGCTCTCATTCCAAGAATCTTTTGCACCAGCTCAGTTCCATACTGTTTAACAGTGGTAATCCTCATGTGGCCCTTTGTGAGTGCTAGAATCAGGCCATTTGTTTAAAAGCATTGCCTTGTAATTAGGTAGTCACACACATGTAGCTAAAAACAAGACCATAATACCCTGTGCTGAAACATATAATTGAAGCTAGGACTGGGTCATGTATTCAAAAGCTACCTTTTGTCTTTTCCACGAGTATTTTTAGACTTTTTTTGGTATGCAAATATACAGATGTGCCTATACTGTTGTACTTTGCTGAATGTGTTATGCCAGATTAAACAAGTGCTGAATCTTTTTAATTATAATGCTTAGAAGAAAATTGTAAAGCATGTTGCCACACAGTTAATAGATGGGTTTAAAGGTTATATTTGCACTGATGGGAGGAACTGGCTAGGTTATCAAGACCCATATTTTATTTTGAGGCAGGAAGGCTGATGCAAGCCCTGAACTGACCTGGCAGTTTGCTGGCAAGGTTGTGACAGTGACAGGAGCACCACGGTGCTCAGCACCTGGGTTCCTCCAGCCACCCTGGCCTCAGCCTCCCTCCTAAGGCTGCAAACCTAAAGGGACTTGAAAGACAAACCTGGGAAAAGTTTGCTTTTAGCTTGGCCCTGAATCATTTGCTTAGTAATACAGGCACTGGGGTTTCTACTTGGTGTTATTTTCATATGGATATGCTTCCAAAAATCATCAGAGAATGACAGAGAATGGAGGCTTCAGGCACATACTTGAACATAATTCATTGAAAGAAATTATTTAAAGAGATTTCTTTACTTTTGTCTTTTTTACTAATTTCTTTTGGAATATCAATGAAGTTTTTAGATGTTTTCTTTAATTTTCCTTGAGAAACCAATGAACAGATAATTACAGTCTCGGTTTCATAAGTCCAAAATATTTCTAGTGGCTTCATAGAGGATTCAGATAAATTTTTGATATTTTTAAACATAGAATTCTGTGAGTTTCAGTGGAAATTACACATGAGAAGAAGTGAAAATTAGATCAGGATGTGGCCTTGGCCTGTTTAAAGAAGGGGCTTCTTAAAAGAAGTTCTTTAAGAGAAACACCAAACCCCACTCTGTTCTAATCTTTTGTTTCCAAAGTCCTCTGAGGTGATTGTTCTGTTTCTCCATCTGATTGTCCTGTCTGCCTCTATCTGTATCCTCCCTTTTATTCTGTATTTTATGCATCATTTTATCTGCTTTGCCACATAAGATCTCTTAGGGCTGTTAATTCATTCCTTCTTGTCATGTACTAGTGAAAGCAGCCTCCCTTTTTCTTTCCACCTCATTGACTCTCTAACCCATTCCTAAACATGTCCTTGCTTTCTCCCCTGTCTACAATTCTTATTTCTCTTTGTTCCACTAATATTAATTTTTTTAACTCTATCAATTTACTCTTTATAGCCTCTCTGTGGAGCACTCCAGGACACAGCTATATAAAAATAAATAATGTAATAAATATAGGCATGCCTTCCACTGCTTGGATGTGAAACATTTTGAAGCCAGCTGGAGCTGTCCCTAAATGATGATTTTGGGCCCACACACACAAACAAATCCTCCTTTGACTCAGTCTCCATGGGACAGGTTATTTTGCATTGTAGCTATGGCTCCCTTTCTGTGAGCATTTTGGTACTTGTAAAATCAGCCATGAACATGAATGCATACAGGGTCCTGGCTAATTTTAGTAAAATAGTTTTCTTATTGGCCATCATTTCAAGCTGAGGTTTCTTTAACATGAATTTTCTATTTTCATTTTAAATTAGATATTTGGTCATAATACTGTTTCTGGGAAATGTGCCCCTGTGTTAAAGTTTAATGACTTTAGGCTGGGAAAGAGTGGGATGAGTTGACTGGAGTTCTAATGAGCGTTTCCTCAGTAATGTAAGTGCCAAAAAGCAAATCCAAGGTCATAAAGAATGTTGGTTCCCCTCTGCTTGAGGTAATATGAAAATGTGTTCATTATCAAAATGTATTTGCAGATGGAATTGTTTTGGAGTAAGAGGAATCAGAGGGAAAATATTATTAAACCATATGCATCCTATTCTCTTTTATAACATGATTCCTTTAAATCAAAGATGTTGGGAGCTTATGTGGGTGTGTGGGATTCAGAAGATCTCTTTATGTCACTGAGAGGCTCTAAATGTTCTGTTAGGCTGGGAAAGGAGGGGCCCTGTGACACCTCTCCCAGATAAAATGTGCTCATTCAGTCTGGGCCACTGCCTGTGTTCTGATCTTCCCGGGGTGTGAGACTTAGCTCAAAACACACACACACTAAAGAGCTGCTAGTTTATGGTGGTTGCTATCTGCTGCCACCAAAATTAAATATCTTTGGTTTGGATTACTTGCAGCCAAATCATGTAGCAGTCTGGCTGGCTGGCAAATGTTCTTCCACACCCGTTACACACCTACAGCAAGAGGAATAGTGAAGGTGCCAAGGAGAGTGCTGAAGATCTTTTTAAGTGACACAGAAGTTACACATTCACAGTTATTATCAGCTCCTGCTCCTCAAGGAGAAGGCTGTCTTTCACTTAGGGATTAAACAAGGCTTTATTTAAAACCAGTGAAAAGTAAATATCCAACCCCTGCTTTACTGTTTCCAGGGGATTTGAGCAGCAGACTGTAAATGACACTAAATGACATCTTAAGGGGGCAGAACAGTTATTAAATACATGCTGTAGAAGGAAAGTTTCCTCTGTTTCAATGAAAAATCTGAAGGAGCCTATTTACTCAATCAAATGGCATTATTAGTAAAACAGCCAAGGGAAATTAAATACAAGTCCTTTTAAAAAATTACTTTTAAATGGAAACTTACATCAGAAATGGGCTTCCTTTGTGTTCAATGAAGGAGTACTTTTTTTGTCAGCTGAGAAGCACTTGTTTATGGCAGCAATAAACTGCCACCCCAGACTGCTCACCAAAAGGGACAGAAATCAGCTCCAGGAAGGACAATAAGAGGAACTAATTTACACCCTTCCCCTCAGCTAAAAGTAGCAGGGCAGGAGCTGGGGCTGACTCACAGCTCCTTTGCTGTGCTGAGGGTTTAGTCCAGCCCTGTGTTCTCATGGCTGGCTCCACACAGCAGCATCCTGCCTGCTCCCCAGGAGATGCTGCCTCACAGGGCTCTTAACATAAAAAGAAATATTGCCAAAACAATAGAAAAAGCAGGATTCTCAGCTTAATCAGCTTAATTTGAATGTTTCATTTGTTTTTTTTTTAAGTGCTGGTCATTTAAATTAGAGCTGTAAGATCAGATTTTAAAAGAAAGAGTGTGCAAACAATGATGTCTTGGTTGGGTGTGCTGCAGAATGCACAAAGGGCACAGGAGGCACTTTTTCTGCTCTTACCATACATACAAGATATGGTAATTTATAAATAAAGCCTTGTAATGGTTTGAAAGCCCAGGAAAGAGATTAGCCATCAAGAAATTAAGCAATTTCACTTTCTGAAGGCTGTAATTTGGAGGTAGAACAGAAGATTCTTTTCAGAAGGATTAAAAGAGTAACAAAAAAGATGTCTCCAAGCATCTCCTAGACATTGCTCTCTCTGGTAGCCTCAGCTGGCAATGCTGGTATTTGCTTGGAAGCAAATTATAGTCATATTAATTAAGTCAAACTTCAAAGTACCACAGCCATTTCAGTGCTGTAGTGCACATAAGAATTTTAATAGAGGGAGTGAACATTTCTTAAATAAAATAAAATATGAAAGGACCTGGAGGCTTCACACATAGCTGCAGTCCTTAGCTACATTGCCTTCTATTTCCTCCTAGTCCTCATCCCCACCACTCCCCTCTCTTTAGTCACTTCACAAAGGTCATATTAACCAAGTGCACACAGGTTTTATGAGCTAAGGTGAAGAAAAACAAGTTGCTTTTCTGTATAAATGCTTTTTTTCAGATAGAAAGAGCATGGTTTGGCACAATACAGCTGAAGAAGGTGGGTGTCTTCATTTTTTGGTTCCTGTTTATGTGATCAACACAGAAAGGAGGCAATAAAAAAGGGAGCACTAAGGTATGAGAAAAGAGGAGGATAACAATTAAAAACACAATTTGGGATAAGCCTAAGCTTCTCTTTTAGTTGCAACTGTTCATTGAATATATTAGAAAGATACAAGGTGAAGAGTGTCTATTTTGCCAGGAAATTTCACTCAGCCTCCTTCCTAATGAATTCATGTGGGCTTTTTATTGCTATTCTGAGCCTCAGTTCAGATGGAGAGACAAGGTTCATTTTTATTTAATACTGGAACTCTCTTATCTGTTAAAAAAAAGGGCCAAAAACCAGATTTAAATGTAGCTGTTCAAATTCACTGCTGTTTTCCTGGGTTTTGGGAGGCAACTAATGCTTACACAATGTACATAGTGCTTAAAGCAATCTTAATAATTTTATTTTCTTCTGTTTCTCATATACACAATACTCACTAAAGTCTTTTGCTACAGCCTTCTAGGTATCACGATTAAAAACTGAATTACCATTGCTAATTCTGTAGGATTGATGTAACAGAGGAGGATGTGGATATATTCTCTGATGTTGATACATCTGTCAATCACTTCAGCTATCTTCTGCAGCCCATTAAGCTCTTAAAACAACAGGGAAAAGGGGATTTAAAATGGTTACCTCCCAAATATCCCATCTGGTCAGGTTCAGAATTTAGTTTCTACCACATAACTCCATTTTAAATCTCTATTGCATTTTTTTTTTCTGGGTGTTACCAGCCTCAAATGCAAGACTTTCAAAGTAATAAAGTAACTTTCTGGTTTTCATAATTTGCACTGAACAATAAATTTGTGTAGCACCTGTATAGCATATTTGTCTGGGAAGGGGTTTCCACAGGCAGAATTTACAGTCCCTTTGCAAGTGTATTTAATAGCTGGCACTTGAAGCAAAAAAATGGCAGTGATGTTGAAGAGGTATCAAACAACTGAAATGATGGAAATGTGATTTTCCCAGTACTTTTCTTTAATGTGAGAAGATAGCATTTTGCAGGGAAAAAAAATCAAAAGGAAAAAACCCCAAAGCAAACAACCTCTCAACCAACAAATAAAGATCCTATGACCTTCAAACTGAACTCTAGTAACACAATTAGAAATATGAAAACAATCTGTAACTCTCTTCTTGAAGAAAATCCATTGAAAGCATTCTGCCACTAATAGCTGAATAGCTGTTCTTGTGTATTCAACACTTCATAGAGAGACCACAAAGTCAGGGTTGGTGTGGGAAAAAAATGAGGAAAAATAACTGGATAAAAATCCTAGACCACAGTATGAAGACTTTTTTCCTTTAATTTTGCAATAATTAAATGGCCACAATTTTTGGGTGCCTGACAGTGTAAATGAGAACAAAAACTTCACACACAATTTGGGCAGGAAGTGATCTCTGGTGGTCATCTGACCACCCAAAGCCAAGGAACCTGCAGTTGGATTGCTGTTGGAATGCAGTGAGGCTGCAATGACCTGAGTCAGGGACATGGGATGGGATGGGATGGGATGGGATGGGATGGGATGGG
>JAWWEY010000243.1:4561851-4589496 GCA_035582745.1 Loriotus luctuosus
GAATTAGGTGATTAGGGAGGGCGGGTTGGTTTGGTTTGTAATTAAGATAATAAAAAGCAGTTCTATTTATTAAAGAGCCTTCAGGTACATTTAGGGCAGACAAAGCCCCCCAGGGGCTGCACCCAAAATGGATGATGGGTCACGGGTTTGCACATTTTTATAAGTTTGGTCCATTTGTATATGGAGGTTTACTTTCCAATTACAGCCTCAGCTAATGAAGTCATTTACTCCAAATTTGCTCCCCAAACTCACTTTTGTTTCCATCTCTGGGCCCTGAGGCAGTGAGGTGTCCTTGGTTCCCAGCCTGGACAGGAATTGTTGTGTCTGCCCAAAAGGGGAGAGCAGCAGTTCCCACTGTACACGGAATTTAGAGTTACACGCTGATTATAAATACATGAAAATAGAAAAGCTGCAATCCCAAGGCAGGGTCAGTGTCCCTGCAGTGCCCTCCTGGCACCTGGCACAGCTCCCAGCAGGGGCAGCCCCGGTGCCCAGGACGTGCCCACCCTGGGCTGCCCCCTCTGAGCTGGAATTCCTGAATTCCTGCCCTGCACAGCTGCTGCGCCTCTGAGCTCTGCTCCCCTCTGCCCTGGGGCATTTCCATCTGTGAACCTGAATGACTCGGAGTTTCAATAGCCGTGCACAGAATTCTTTGGAGAGAGGTATCCCTTAAATCTATATTTAGATTAAAAAAAAAAAAAAAAAGAAAACAAAAGAAGATGGCATTCATTAGCTTTCAGGTGTGAAAATGATAGAATATACTTTCTCACTTCACTCTCCTGTACTCACAATTATTTCTTGTAGAACAAAATCAGACACATGTGCAGTACCCCTAAGGAAAAAGCAAACAAAGGACTAGCTCAGGCATGAATAAAAGCCATTTAAAATGCCAGGTACAAAAACATATTCTGAAATGCAGTTCTTAATTGATCATTTTCTAAGCAGGAACCTAGTCTGTTTCTTTACTTTCTGTAAAATGAACTTGCTGAGTTTGACGAGGTCAAAACTTCTTTTGGCTGGCTTAGGTAAGGGATAGCAGGAGTGGAGGAGTTTTTGTTGGTTTTGGGTTTTTTGGGGTTTTTCTCTTGGTTTTTGGGTTTTTTTACTGTTAGGCATTACCTCCAGAACAGAAAAGTTATTTTTGGGTAGTTGAATGTCAGCTGTGTGATCAAACTGGTGATCACAATCCATGTGCCAGGGAACAATCATATCTTCTGAAAACCCTGTCTGAGGAACTGTACAGGCACTGGCCAGTTTTATCAGCATCAGGGGATTGTGGCTTTAATCCATCAAAACACTCCAATCCTTGAGGAACTTTGAGCATATAATAGTTCCACTGAAATCAATCAGGCTCTGGGTGTGCTCAAGTGCTCTGCTGGGTCAGTGCCTGCAGCCGTGGGGACAGAGCTCTGCTCCTTGGATTGCATTTGAAATATGGTTTATTTTATTTTATTTTATTTTATTTTATTTTATTTATTTTAAAAAAGGGTCTGAAGCACAATGCCCACATGGGGTTGGGAGGTGGCTGTTGCTGGTGCTGATAACCTGCCTGAATTCCTCTGTGCTGCCTGTCCAGCAGTGGTCTTGGCATTGAATTTACTGGGGCAGAAAAGGGTTATTGAGGGGTGTACCTGCTTTCCAGTTCTTGTTTTTGTCATCAGTGAGTCATAAATTAGGGGGTGATAGGGAGGGTGGCTTGGTTTGCTCTGTAATGTGCAAACTCCCCAGTTTTCCAGCTGGAGCAGGAGCTGCCAGAGGCAGGCTGCACTTCAGGGCTCTTCAAGGAACCTTGCCTGGTGTGTGAGGAACAGAGACTCAAAAAGCCACAGGAGACAGGGGAGCAGAGGGAGTCAGATCTCTGAGACAATAAATCCAATTATCATAACACAGAGTGAAAAAAAAAGGAGAACTAAAAATAATTAAAAATAATTGGCAGCAATGGCAGATGAGTTCAGTGGCCAGGACTGGGCAGAGACTGATCAGGGTCATGTGAAAATCCCAAATTCCCTGGTGTGTCTGAAGGGACAGAGCAGTGCAGGGGCAGGGCTGGCATTTGTTCCTGTCCTGCTCAGATAAAGGAGTGTGCAGACAAATGCTGCATCTCAGCTGTGAAAGGAAAAGAGAGGAATAAAGGAGATTAAAGAACAGGAAGCTTCTACTCCAATTTTTGCTAAGGGAAGTAAAGAAAAAGATCATTTTCTGTGGAGTTGCTCCAGGATAAGAGGTGAGAATCCAGCTCTGAATGGTCTGTAATAGAATCAAATTGATCCAATTGGCAGAGAAGAACTGCATTTAAGCAGAAAAAAATAATGTGAAGAACTTGTGCTTTTGAAGCACAACAAAGAACCACAATGGCCAAGCAGGACAGGGAACAGGAGAAGAAAAATCACAAGTGTAGCAGCTGAAGGATGGCTCTAAATGTGGCACCTGCAAAATGAGAGCAGTAATTATGTTTTGTTCTTACTGTTAGAAAGGGGAAAACCACCGAAGTAGGGTGACAGAAAATCTAAGAATGAGGACTGGGGTAGACCATGTAATTTAGGGCTGTTTCAAGAGGATGGTAAATGGAAAGATGGAAAATAATAGCAGGAGCTAAATTTTCCTTCTGCAAATGACAGCAGTTTCAATCAGAGTCCTTTAAGTGCTTCTGGCAGGAAGCAAAAAATAAAAGAAATTGTTGTCCTAAAAAGTGGTTTCAACCAACAATTGCATGTGTTGATAATGTAGGGATTTCTTTCCCATTTGTTCTGCACGACTACTTGACCACAAATCACAGTGATGGTGGTGTTTCTGCCTGTATCTCAAAAACAATTATCTCAGCCAACACAGATCACTCCATGTTTAGCATCCTCAGAGCCTTAAAACAAGGTGTAGCTCATCTGCAATTGATATCATCAGGTAAAAAAAGTTTAGCATCAATTCATTCACTGAATCTTAGCCAGAAAATTGCTGTGAACTTGAACAAGTTAAGGACAAATCAGAGAAACAAAAGATAGAGATTGTAAAAAGACAAAAGATTTTATGCTAGATATGGAGAAAAAAAAGACAAAACCCCAAAAAACCAACACAGCGATTGGATGTGTTAGAGTGAAATTCATTTTCAGCTTGGATAGCATCCATCTAAAGATTTTTTCCCCTACAAATTAATAGCATAAAAGTCCCAGAATGTGATAAGTCTTATTCAGAGCTATTGTGTTTGCTAAATGGAATGTGACAGCGATCTGAAACAGGGCTATACTGCAGAAAATAATTAGTTGAGAAGTAACTTGATAATTTTACCACTGTGAAGAATGAATGGAAATCAACCTTCACTTTAATTATGTGCAAAGGAGAAGTATAATTACCTGCACAAGATACTAATCAGAGAAAATGATAATACATTCCTCTCTTATCTAGTAGATAGCAAACTAGCTTGCTTAATCTGTTCACCTCTGGTGTATCAAAGATAGCAAATTAGTTACTGCTGAGCTATCTGCATTCTGAGGTTACCTGAATCCTTTTATTCAGTCCTTGAGATTAGTGCTTAGGTATTGAAATTTTAAAAAATAAAATTACCACTATTTGAATATTTCGAAGTTAAAGGAGAAAGTCACAATCGCTTTCTGCATCTGCAGAATGTCAACAAACTGTGGAAATGTGGCTGCCCCAGAGGCGGGAGGGGGGCAGGAGATGGAGATGTTACCCTTGGCTGATTTGTCACAACCTCGGTGTTTCCCAAGCAGGGCTGTCAGGGGTGGTTCCTGAGAGTCCTTGGCAGATTATTGATGCTTTCCCAGCTCCTGCAGGAGCCAAGTCAGGGCACTGCTGCTGCGAGTGCAGCTCTGCTCCTGGGAGCAGCGTGGGTGCTGGCAGACACCAAACAGCCCCTTCCCAGGTCAGCCCCAGCACTTCAGTGGAGCTGACAAAATTCAGTGCTGCTTTGTCTTCCCCATCGCTGGCACAGGGCTGTCACCGTGATGTTTTCTGAAAAATCCCTTTGCCAGCATTTCTTCTCCTGGGAAGCTTCAGCTTCTCCCTTTTTTGCTGCTCTGCAATGTGGTCTGGAGAGTGTTTATCAAACATGTGAATTGCTTTAATTTAATGGCCAATCCCAGCCAGCTGTGTCAGACTCTCTGAGTCAGTCATGGGTTTTTATTATTCATTCTTGTTAAGCTTTCTGATGTCTCCTTTCTCTTTCCTGAGTATAGTTTTAGTATAGCATTCTTTTAATATAATATAATAAAATATAGTATAATAATATTAGTAATAATAATAATAATAATAATAATAATAATAATAATCGTAATAATAATAATAATAATAAGCCTTCTGAGAACATGGAGTCAAATTCTCATCTCTCACCTCATCCTGGGGACCTCACAAACACCCCACAGGGGGACAAACAGCAAACAGGCTGGATTCCGTAGTGCTGAGGAATACAGAATTTAAAGGTTTTCCCCAAGTTTTTCTCAGATCTACACCATGGAAATGAGCAAAAGCCTCAGAGAGGTTGGTGAGAAGCCTGGTGAGTGCAGTGTGGCCTGGCTGAGGGGCTGCAGTGAGCAGCTGTGCTTCTGCAGCCTGAGAGGAGCCTGCACTGACCTCCCTGTGCACCAGGAGTGTTTGGCTGAAGCACCTCACTCCTGTTTCCATTAAAACACCAAAGAGCAGATCAATAAAGGGAATCAGGAGATCATACAGTGATAATGTGGCAGCAGTCAGAGAACATCATCAGGTCAGGAAATATCAGACACCAGCAGTGGGGCATTCCCTGGGCCATGAATCTTCTGCAGTCAGGAATCTGCTGAATGCAACAGAGCTCTGAAAGTGAGGAAGACACTTAAATAATAATAATTTAAACAGGGTATGTGTGTAACTCACTGAAAATACTCTGTTCAGTTGATATGAAAGTCTATTTAATCTCTGGGGAGGAGTTTCCACAGTCTGTGTCTGCCTTTGGTTTGGTTGCTGAGAGGTCTCGTCCATGTGCTAAAGACACAGAAATGCAGTGGCAGAGATTCAGCTTGAGGTGTAGAGAGGAAATATTGAAAAGTAAATTCTTCATTGGTCCTATGTTCTCCTTTCAGTCATGTTGGTTTATTTGTGGCAGTAAAATAGTTCCAGTCTCAATTCTGTCTCTTCAAAGTGCCAGCCTGAAGAGGAGAAAAAACGTTCTCCACATCTCCAAATCCACTTTAGGTGTTCTGCCTTGTAAAAGTCATTCTTGCTTTCTGGAAATGGAACCAAATATTGTGCATTACATATTAATCCTAGAGCTAAAGAGTCAAAGAAAATAATCAATTTAATTTCTTTTTATTGCCTGTGTAATTAGTTATGTCATAAAAGTTCAGATTGCATCCTGGAGTTAATTCCCCGCGCCTCATCTTAAATTTTCTCATCAACATTAAATTAATCTTATGTATCCCTTACATTCCCCATCCACAAGTTCCACTCAATTTCATTGCACAGGAACTTCTCCTGAACCTTCTCAGGCTTGCCTCAGTGGCAATTAAGAATTGCTGTACCCAGCCCATGCTGAGGGACTCAGGGTGCCAGCCCAGCAATCTTCTCCTTTGACAGTTCTGTGCTTAGTATTGGTAAAACCAGAGATTATCAACTGCTGTGGAATATATGAATGTTAGTTGAGTTTTTCCTTTATTTAAATACCTGGCACCTTCTCCTCTCATAACTCTGTCCATGGAATGCCATCAGCTGGATCCAAGGGGTTTGGGAACCGTGGGGATTCTGTACTGAGTCACTGATAGCTTCAGGTTCTGTACTCTGTGCTCTCCTCCACAGCCTGAAGGGTTACAGTGAAAGAGAAGGAAAAAAACATGGAAAGAACCAGGAAAGAAAAGTACTATCCAAAGCAGAATGAAGGTGGATGTGTGTCTTTCTGAGCTTTGTCTGTCATTGAAAGTAAAACTTTGGATTTGTTTTATGAGGATAAAAATGGGGCTGGTAAGAAGAGAGGTGAAACAATAAGTGAAAAAGGACTGGGGAGACTTAGAGAAATAGAAGTGGATAGTGTGAGAAGTATGAGACTTAAATTTTAGCAAAGAGAATTTAAAACAAACATGAAGAAAATGTTCCTTCTGGTGACAGCAGTTCTGAAGGTTATGGATTTACGCTCACTGCAAATTTTTAAAAGCAACACAGATAAACATCTGTCAGGGATGTCTTGGGTGTGTTTATTCCTGCTTCAGGCAGTGACACAGACCGTGTGATTTCTCTGCATCTGCTTTGTGTGATTTATTAAGCTGGGAAGTAAATGAGAGGGGAGACCAGGGGTGAAGAACAAGCAGAGTTTGGAAGGCACACAAATTGAAAACAATTTCTCGAGTGGCTGTGCTGGCGCAAGGACTGATCAAAGCCAGATCCAGCAGCAAACAAGACCAAGGTAGAAGAACAATCCAGCATCAGTTTAGAGCCCCATTTTCAGAACGTTGTAGAAATAGCATGGAGATGTTGTGGTGCTTCTCTAAGCTGTTTTCTCCTCAAGTTTTAGCTTTTGGTTTCTAACAACCAACTTTGTGCAACTTTGTGCAGTTTCCTTCTTGTCTCTTAGATGGTAAAATCTGTCTCATCCTCTGTGCTCTTATCAGCACTGAAGTGAGCTTATATAGCTGCTTTCAACTTTCTATTCACAGGAGCGAGTCTTAGAACATCCTTTCATTATCCAGTTGTATGGAATATATCCCTCCTTGTGCTCTTCCTGCCTTTGCTTTGCTCCTCTGCCGAACAAAGAGCTTTTCCTCAGACCCTTTTCTTATCATCATCCCCTACAAAAGCAGAGTCAACACATTGCTGTGTTTACAGAGAGCCTTTCATTTGGGCGATGCAGGAGATGTGTACATGCACACGTCCCTGGGTGCCGGAGCAGTTGCTTGTTTTGGGGAGAGGTGAGCAGGCAATTAACCCATTTCCATGCACAACTGGTGGTGCTGGCTGGAGCAGGGAGCTTGTGTTCACAGTTTGGAATGCACACACACCCAACACAGGCTGGGAACTTGGCTTCCGACGCCGTCTTTGTATCGCTGGTTGTGGGGGGAAAATAAAAACAAAATTCAAGCTGTTTTCCAGATTAGATAAACAAACCCTTGGGCTCTTGCAGTCAGCCTTTAAGACAGGGTGGAAAGCTCTAGAAATTGCAGTTTGTAATGGGTTTGTGTGCAGTTTCTCATTTCAGTGAAACACAGATGATAGTGGGACTTCTTATCACCACTCTTATCTGCTGCGAATACAAATGTATTGAGATGAGTTACTGTGTAATTACGATTGCTCCAGACAGATTTATTATGAAGTTACCAGATTGTTACCCCCAAAAAAGCCTGTCTTATTTCATGATAATTATGCAAACTGGTGTCATTTTTGTGCACAAGTTCTTAACTGATAATAAAGCAGGCGCTCTGCCAGTTTAAATAAGCAGTAGAAATTAGTTACTTTCAAAGAAAAAGGAGATGGGAGACACATGATTGATGCCCTGCAAAATGTTCACCTGCAGAACGTGCCGGGGAACATTTTAGAGGATGATTTTCAGATACAGGAAAATGACACAAAGATAAACAACATACAAGTACAAAACATAGTGAAGTATTTCAAACTGGAGGAGATTGCACGTCTGTGGTGTTCTGAAGTTTTGCCTTTTAAGCACTCTTTTATTATTAATTTATTTCAGTTTTTTACGTGGGGAATAGTGAGGGTTGTAGCTCAGCGCAGTTATTCGTGCAGTATTTTCTCTAAACGAAAGCAGGATTTATTTAGCCATCCCTACTGGATTCCTGTTTCATAACAACAGCTAAATTAAAGCTTCATGAGCGGAAGGGCAGCGTTTCTAAATCAAACTCAATGTCTGGCTCCACGGAAATTCATCACCAGTTTGTCAAGAGAAATAACCAGTCCAAAACTTTACCAGAAATTCAGAGTGAATCCCTGAATTCTGGGAGAGATTTGTCGCTTTCTTTCCTGTCATGCTGCATTTTCACATTCCTCTGCTGCCAGCTTCAGCTCGTATGAAGTGTTGAAGCACCATTGCAGAATCTGTCCTGACAGTTGGACTACCCTGACCAGATGTGGGGAACATCAGGAAGCTTCTGCTAGACCTGGACTAAAAAGGTTTTCCATCAAATTTTGAAAAATAAAGGAATTAGAAAATAGTTGAGGTGATGATCTGAGTAGGACACCCCTTTTCTTGGTGCTTATCCACATGCTCCTTGCAGACTTTGGGACTCTGCCAATTGCTGTTTAAATCTGTATTCATGTCCTTCTGCAAAGTTAACATCTGGTGCTGATACTGACTTTTCCAACGACTTTGTGTAGCACAGCTTTCAAAATCTCATCACTTTTCAAGATAATATAAATAATTAACCTAAGAATTCATTGAAAATAAGCAAGGACACAACATGCTAAAAAGTTGTTTGAACACTGACAGAATAGATATTGAAGGAAGAAGGCTTTGAAAAAGGCAGCCAGGAAGCATTGCCATCTGTCAGGTCAAGTCAAGATGAAGGCACTGAAATTTCCAGAGTGTGGTGGGGGAGTCTGTGCCATGTTCCAGGAGCTCCTCCTGCCTCACTGAGGCTCTGCCATGTGTGCTCAGTGCTGGTGACAATGTGACAGGTGACATCATGACTTGCCCACAGCAAGGCAGTGCCACTTAACAGGGTTAACACAATCAGGAATGGCCAATATCAACAGGGGCTGTTTCCCCATGGTTTTTAATATCTCCAAATTCAGGCTCTCCATATTGCCAAAAGGCAGCGTGTCCAAAGGCAATATTGCCCAGTCTCTGTTCTGCCAGAAGGGTTTCTCAGATTTGTTGCTCATTTGTTTAGGTAGAAATCCACAATTGTCTTGCTTACCATTTGTGGTGCAGAGTGTAAATTAAGTGTGCTGTGGAGTGTAAATCAAGTGCTTTCCTGTATTTTGGAAGTAAAGGGTTTTTTTGGAAGCAAAGGGTTCAGGTCACTTGGACTAAACAGCAACCTTGACATTACTCCAAAGTCTACCTGAGCAGAATTTGGGGTATAACACGTAATTTGGAGTTGATATCCCTGCAGGCCCCTGTTCAGCTCCCAGTGAGGTCACTGCAGAGGGCAGGGAGGGCTCCTCTGGCCAAGGGCGCTGTGAGGCCACCAGCAAACCTCACCTGCTGCCCTGGAGAACACAGACACCTTCCAGCAATCAAACCCACATCTCACAAAAAAAAAAAAAAACCAGGAAAAAAGTCATAATTCATTTATTTGGAGAGCGCGTGAATAATTGATGTCTGGCTGTGGGAGTGGAGCAGCGTTGATGGCAGCCCTGCTCTGCTGTGCCATCTCAGTGTGAGTGGGTTTGTGATGCATGGATCACATACAGCCTGTTTGCTTTGAACCACTGATAAAGCCAGCCGTGTCTCGCTGCACACTTCTGTCACCTGCAGGATTTTCCACAAGTTTTCTCCCTGATAACTAATCCCAAATCCTCTTTGCTGCTTTTTAGACAAGTCGTGCTGGGTTTTTTTTACTTCCATGATAAAAGGAAGCTGTTCAAAAACAAAGTGGAGTTGTTAGTGGGGGAAAAATATCTTCTGCACTGTATTTTCAGATGCATTTGAAATTGAGAGTCTAAACTCCTTTAATTTCTTGGAGAAAAAGTCACATATTTATTTACATTGTCATATAGAAGTATAATTAAAAATGATATATTTGGAAGTAAACATTAGCCAGCTTACCAAACAAGGCAGGTTACTTTGATCACTCTGAAATTCTATTATTTATTGCCACATCTGCCTGCATACTGAAATCTTCATCGGGTGGACATGCCCAGCTGCATCAGGCACCCTGTGAATGTGTTCTGGGACGTGAGGAGCTGCCCCTGTGTGCCATTCCCCAAAGCAGCACAGCAGGCTTGAAAGGAGGCTGCACCCATTGTGCTCAGCAGAGTGTTTTGACAGAGAGAGTTCCCACCGTGTACAGAACTTTAAATTGTGTTTTAAATTAAACCAAGCCTTATGTTGGTGGCAGGGAGACCATGTTGCTGAAAAGAGACATCATTTGTGACAAAAGCGTTGCAGACGCTGAATGTCAGGCACTGTAAAACTGTTTCCCTTCTGCCTTAATTGAGAGTTTCTCAAACAGCTGAACCTCAAAGCAAACCACAGTGATTCCCATTTTCCCACAAACTGTTGAGATGCTTTTAACTTTATTTAAAAAAAAAAAGCCTAAACTGGGAGGGGTTTTGAGGAAAATTATTTTTCTAGGCTGTGATAAGGTAGGAAAAAGTTACCAAGAGGAGCAGTGAGGATGAATAACGAGTCAAAGGCATTTTACTTGCCATTGTGACTGTAGCTGTAGCTGTGCTGGGTCTTTTAAAATACTGATTTAAAGAAGGTGAAGGAAATGTACCACTTTCTCCCCACCCCCCTCATTCCAGTGCTTTTGAGATCTAAATTCCCATTTTCCATTGTGTGCACATGCATTTTTTTAGCTTGAGTGATCATCTGGCATCCAGAGATCAATGGGAAGTGCTACACAACCATGTCATTACATATATTTCAGCAAGCAGATGTTAGTAGGAAGAGTTCTCTGACCAGTTTTTGAAGCTGTTGTCAAAATGTGGCTTAAACATCAGAAGAACATTCTGCAAATTTACATAACCTCTACAAAGCTTGAAAAATTAATTTATGGTGAGCATCACTCAGCACTCATTTCCAGGAGAAGAAAAAAAACAACCACCCAACTCTTTGAATGTCCTTTTCAGTGGAGCTCATATTTATAAAATTGCAAAGATAATAACGAAGCAGATTAAAATTAACAGCAACTGCATGTGTGGAAGTGCTGCTTGGGCTGAATAAATGCATTAGAGAAGTCAGAGTGAATTAGAGCCACGGGAAATGCTGCAGCCCAGGGTGTATGGTACAAGCTTCAAGGCTTCATTCTCAGAATTGTTTTCTATTTGTTTTTCTATTTGATTTTCTATTTCTAATTGTTTTCTATTTGTTTTCTTCTTCCTTCACCTGCTCTGTTTTCAGTACATCTCAGTGCAGTGCAAGACAAAGAAATGCCTGATTTGTGAACTTCAGAGTTGAGTGTTGAATCCAAAGTGGTGTCAGGCAGGATCTGCCCTGATCCAGAGTAGTGTTGTGTTTTCAGTGGGTTTGGAAAGCCTGGGAAGAAAAGTCATTCAGGTTTGGTTTTCTGTGCTGAAAGAGATTTCCTGAGCTCTGAACCAAAGTGGTGAAATCCTCATGGTGTCTCCTGAGCCTGCCAAGTGCTTCTTCCATTTTTAATCTAAACCTCAGAAGAATTCATCTTTGGATTCTGACGTTTTAAGGCCAGAAGGGGTTAAATCCTCTAATCTGCCCTCAATAGCTCAGCTATTTATTTGGTTGCTGAGCAAGCCCAATCAAACGTGCAAGATTTGAACTTGCGTTTCAAACAGACGCCGAAGGGAGGTTCAGAGGGTGCAGGGGTCAGGTGTGTGCCTTAGATACCAACCCAGAGGGACAGAAAAGTGTGTTTGAATTCTGCATCTTCCTTCCCTCTCCCCAGAAATGCAAAGGAGTTCATTTGTACATTCAATTTGTACGTTCTGTGTCAGCCTCTTTGCCTCGAACACAGGAGGACAGGAAAGTCAGAGCTCCTTTCCAGAGCAGTGGAAGAAACATTTTGATTTATTCCAAATGCTTAAATGTCAGGGATGAAAGGGCTTGCTTTGTTTTTAATCCAGGAGAGAGAGAGTTAGAAAACTTAATATTAGCAGAACTACTTCTGTGCATTTTTAAGCACTTCAATAAATGTGTTCTTGATTGGATGTAAACTTTCCCCTGTAGTGTTTGTAACCCAGGAGAATATTCAAGTAAAAAATCTCTTTAAAAAGTTAGAGGACTGTAAGTGATTTTACATTTATTTCAGTCTTCAGGGTCCTCGTTTTTCTGATTCATATTAATTTTATTCCATATTTATAGCTTAAGTGAGAAGAGAATCAAATTCAAGAGGTCCATAACGATGTATAAATAATTACTGTTTATGAATATTACTGCACAAATTATGAAGAGGATGGCAAATCAAGGGAGATGAAGTGAAAGGCTCTCCTGAAGGATGTCTGGGTGCTTGTTTCACAGGGGTGGATCAGCAGGGCTCAGGAGCAGGGGCAGTTCTGTGGATTTTGGTGTCTGTGTGCCATCAGCAGTTGGGCCTTTGAGGTGGTTCTGCCATGGAATTCCATGGAATTCCAACCCTTTGGGTGTCAGGGGCTCACTGCTGAGCTCCTGAACCCAAACCTCCCTCCCTGCTGCAGAGAGCACAGTGGGATTGGGTGCCAATAAACGAAATGGCAGTTCTGATTTCAGCCCAGGTAAAGATGTGGAAGAGGTGGAGTTGAGAGGAGAGCAAAGGAGCTTTGTGGTTTGTGTGTGTGAATTGTGCCAGTCTGCACCCAAAATGGATGCTGCTGTTCCCTCTGATGTCACAGTTACTTGTCTGGGGAATTTTCTGTAATGAGAGAATTCTCCAAGGCTTTCCACGAGTCAGGGCTAATGTTTGCTTTATTTAACTTGAAAGGCTCCATAGCACATTTATTTCCACATACATTAAATTCAGAGTGCTGAATGCTGCCTCAAATGCTTTTGTCTTTCAAGACATTCTCATGTTCCCATCCTGCTTTAACTCAGGTGAAGTTTGCAAATGCTGGTGAGCTCAGGCACGAATGAAAGGGGACTGTGGCACTGTGAGCCTTGATTTCTCTGGGCAGGGCACAGCACCATGAGCCAAGAGCCCAGGAACAGAAGGGTCTCAGGAACAGAAGGGATTGGAATTGGGATTTCTATGAAGTGCTTGGAAGAACTCCTTGCAGCATGTGCTGAGCTCAGGCAGGGGAGCAGTGGGACACTGGTTCCCCACCCTCCACATTTAACCCTGTTCTAAAGCCAGGCTTCTCCTGAAAAAAGAGATTTTATCTCTTGCATGGAAAGGTTCCTGTCAGAGGCTGGTGCCCACAGTCTGTGTGCCACAGTCAGGATCACATGGCACTGTCAAATGGCTGCCTGGCACACATGGAGAAAACACTCCTCAAATATTAACAAGTTTAAAATGTATTTAATACAGCAAAGACCAGTAAAGTTTGGAAATGGATGTATAAATATTTATGAAATTACAACACAAATAAATATTACAAAAGCTCATCTGATTAAGACAAGAGCTATGACAATTCTTGTGAATTTTTAATATTAAAATAAGCATTACATTAATGAGTCTTCATTATATCATTAAACATTTTACTTTGTTTTCTGTAGAGAATTTTATTTTTACTTGACATACTTTTTTAAGTGTCTAATGGGCTCTTATGACATTTGTAAATGAGCCAAAGCATAAGGAATATAAGAGTTAATTCTTTATATTCATCACTAATTCAGACTAATTTATCATAAGGGAAATAATAGGGAAGTCGTCTTTTTTTTTTTTTTTGATTTACATATAAATAGGTCTAAATCACAAAATTAGGATACAGATTTTAAATACTCCAGAGTCCAAACTGACTGATGCAGGGTTTCACTATAAATTATTTGCAGGA
This sequence comes from Loriotus luctuosus, assembly GCA_035582745.1. Lineage (NCBI taxonomy): Eukaryota > Metazoa > Chordata > Aves > Passeriformes > Thraupidae > Loriotus > Loriotus luctuosus. Next base: position 4,575,385 of record JAWWEY010000243.1, read on the forward strand.
TTTCACTATAAATTATTATAGCATAGCAAGGACCTGGATTTTTTTTAAACCCAAAAAAAACCCAAAACAAAACAAAAAACCCACAACCAAACAAAAAAACCCACAACAACAACAACAAAAGAAAATAAAATAAAAAAAATAACCAGAAAAATGTAGACAGTTCAGCAATGCTGGAACTTGGAGGTTGCTCTGAGGTGCTTCAGTGACTGCCCTGTGCCAGCAGCTCTGGGCACACAGAGCTGGGAGCTTGGCACTCCTGGGTTCTTTACCTTGGGTGCTGAGCTGGGGTGGGTCAGGAATGTCCATCAGTGCATGGAAGGACATTTTTAAGGAAATATTCCTTTTGTGCATCTCCTGGCTGGGCCCAGGGTGTTGTGTTTGTGCCAGGGCTGCTCTGTGTGGATGTGCTTGTTTCCAGCTGGGCTGCAGAGCTGATTTCAGCTCCCCACAGTAAAGATGTGCAGTCCCAGCATGGGCTCAGTTGTGGTAAAGGATTTCTAGAATCCTGTGTGATTTGTAGATCCTGTTGTGATCAAGGATTTCTAGAATCCTGTGTGATTTATAGATCCTGTTGTGATCAAGGATTTCTAGAATCTGTGTGATTTATAGATCCTGTTGTGATCAAGGATTTCTAGAATCCCCCAGAGATGGAGCTCAGCATCCTCTGGGCTCCCCTGGCCTGGCTGGAAGGAAGGAGAGGCTGCTCCTCCTTGCAGGGTGCTAGGGGCTGTTCCCCCTGGACAGACTGAACATCATCATCATCATCATCATCATCATCATCATCATCAGGGGGTGCTGGGCAGGCAGCCTGACCCTGCCCTGGCTAAAATTGATCTTCTCAGGGCAGGAGGGCACCCTTGCCACGCCACAACCAGGGTGTCTGCAGTGTCCTGCCCTGCAGCTGTGTGCCCCCAGCTCTGCCCAGCAGCAGAGGGTGAGGATTGGGGTTAGGATTAGGGTCAGGGCTAGTGCCCACCCATCCTGCTGACCCCAGGAATTGCCCCCAGCTCTCTGGCCCTGCACTCACAGAGAGAGGCTGGCTCAGGGGAGCAGCAGCATTTTTAGTCCTTCCCCATTTCACAGTGGAGCTCATGTGGGGCTTCCATCCATGGCATTAAACCAAATTCTCATTAGGAAGAGGCTGGGCAGCCCAGTGCTGGTGGTGGCACCTTCTTAAACCTTCTTCTGCTCCAACAGAGTTGCTTTAAGTGTTTCACTTGGGGGGTTACCCACGTTTTGTCATTTCCCCAGGCCGTGTTTTCTGTGTGGGAATTCACAGCACAGTGCTCCCATTCTGTGGCTCCATCAGCTCAGCCTGCAGTCATTTGCTGGATTGAGCAATATCTGTGAGGAGCCAGGCTTGCCCCAGTGCACAGCAGTGTGAGTGCCTGGCTCTGCCCCTGCAGGGCTGCTCTTGGGGGGGATCTGGTTCCTCCAGAGCACAAAGGGCATCAGCTCTGTGCATTTCTCCAGCCTAATGCTGTGCTCAGATCCTCCTGCATTAGATTTGTGCACCCAAGGAAGCAAAGCAAACACTGATGCTCTCTGTGCGTGGAATAACAAACGCATTTCTTCACAAACATTTGAATTTCTGTCAAACATTTTAGCACATTTACTTTCTGCTTTGCCCTCCCTCTTTGTGCATTTTTTAAGCAAATTAACTCAGAAGAAAAAAGTAGTTTATAGATCAAAAGGAAATGTTGAATTATACACTTTCTTATTCTCTCTCTCCCAAGACTGGTAAATGCCTCTTCTCAAACAGGAACTTGAATGCTGCCACATTTTTCACACTTCTCCACTGATCCAGTTCCAATGTGATTATCTCATACTGCTCATGCAGGAATGAATTTTACAAGGGGAGCAAGGACCAGAAATCTCCTTCCACCACAGAAGAGATGAGTTTCTTTAGGAAGCTGGCTGACCAGTGCAGCTCGAGATTCACAGTGGTTACAGCCTCTTCCACCTTCCCTTTACTCTTCCTACCTTGTGGAAACATCAGAGCCCTCTGCTGAATATTGATTTTTGTGATGTGTCAGGTCTGGCTGGAGCTGCACACTGGAGCAGGCTAAAGTTGTGTCAAAAGCAGGGCCATGCCCCCAGCCCTTGCTTTGCTCTCAGATCAATTTCTGCAGGGTTTCCAATAAAACCAGCCAAAAAACTCTGTACAGGCTCTGGAGGTACACAGTTATTAGGGACTCCAGATTTCTCCTTCAGTTTTGTTCCTTTTGACCAGTGTTTCTGTATGGCATGGTGTGTGTGATGGAAGCCTGGCCAGCAGCAGCCCTGCTGTGCTTTTCTCTTCTTTCTCCAGCTGTTCCCAGCCTGCCCTCGCCCTCTGCAGAAACTGGGGGCAGGTGCTGGCTGAATCCTAAACTCAGGCCAGACGTGCAGCAGCACTGGGCCGTGGGCTGGGGAGGGAAGAGGCATGAGGGAGATGCAGACTTGCGTTTGCTTTCCTTCTGCGTCATTATTTCTTAATTTCCAAATCTGCCTGTGTAACAAGGAGGGATTCACCTTGGTGTGAAGGATATTAGGGGACACCAGGTGGTTTCTGGCATTTGGATCACCTCATTTCTTACCTTTCCTGGCACTGCTCTTTCTCAGGCTCTGAGGAGGACGTTTGGCTTTTTAGGACGATTGCTTCTCTTCCAGGAGAAGGAGGCTAGTGCAGGCATGCTGTTGTTTATGAAGCTTTTTAAGAGTCTCCTAAGAAAGGACAATATCTTACTAAGCTAAGCATAGTGGAATAAGGTTTCCTGATTCATTATTGCTCCAAAACATTACCGTGACCCTAAAGAAGCTAATAAATTTTTGGGATAATTTACATGTCAAATAATGTCAGTGCCTGAGCCCCAGAAGCTCCTATAAAAATTAGAAAAAGTTATGTTAAATATTTTATTTGGAAATAAATCAGAGGTCAGAAGAAGGCAAGGCACAGACTGAATACATTCACAGATTCTGTTACGCTGCCCTTAATGTAACTTCTGAAGCTTATTTGAAATAATTGGGTCTGCTGGAAACCTTCCAGAATATTTCAAGGGGCCAACAGAAGAATTGGCTATGCTGTATCTAAACTTTAGTTACAGAGTCTTAATTCTTAGATGTCTAAGTCTTCTAAAAAAAAAAATAGAAAAGAAAGGAAAAGATTTTCTTAGAACTCTTCACTTGGTCTTATTAAAATAGCACTTCTCTGTAGAGACGAGTTAATCATGATTGCCAGACTAAAGATTCTGTTAAACATAAAAGCTGTCGCAGCCCTTGTAGTGAACTGCAGCTTAGAGAGAAAAAAGCCTGAGATGATGCTGTTAGAGGAAAGGTTGTTCAGATCGTACAGACACCCATCATCATTTGTGCTAATGACAAACAAATCTGCAGCAGAATGAGGGGCAGATCAGCAGAAGGCAGAGAGCTCCTGGCATGCTGTGCTCTGAGCCCCAGTGAGCCCGAGCAAGGAACCTGTGCCTGATCCAGAGCCACACCACAGATGTTAAAAGGTGGAAAAACCAGATTTGCTGCAGTCAGCTGAGCTGGTATCGTGGTTATTCTCATCTCTGAGCAGCTCTCCTGTACAGCAGAGCCCTCCCCAGAGCAGGAGCCAGCAGGGCTGGGATCAGGGATTGTCCCGATGGTCCCATCCTGCAGGGCACAGCAACACGAGGGAGCTGACAGCTCATTTCAGCTCATTTCAGCTCATTTCAGCTCATGTCCTCCCCCAGAGCCCCCTGCCCGCCTGGCCATGGCCCTGGAGCTGCAGGTTCCTGGCTCTGTTCTGCTCCCCTGAGAGCTCCCCAGCCCCGGGGATGCTCCAGCAGCTCCTCTGATGGGCACAGCCCACAGAACTCCTTCCCTCCAGCTTCTCCAGAGCTCCAAGAATTCTCTGTAACCTTGACACTGCTTCAGAAATCTCCTTGTCTAAGGCAAGGAGCTTGGAGAGACAGCAGGGTGAGAAAAGGCTTTGACTGACTGGTCTGCTCTCTCAAATATTATGGAAAGTGCTGCCACGAAGAGGCATCACTCTGAGCCAAGTGGAACTGCATTTCATGTTGTACAGGGGGGAACAGACATCAGAACACATCTGAGGGCTGATCAGTAAGAACAGTCATTTTACAGGGTTCGTATTTCCAGTTAATTTTATATTCAGGTTTGAGAAGTGCTGCACTTCTTGCAAAAGGAATTGTATAAGAGCAGTTTTTAAAACTACAAAAGAAAGGTGGAAAAGGCAAATTGCACTAATCCAAGTTTGAAGAGCCCTTCTTGTGATCTTTAGGGATTGAGTCCCAAAGAAAAGATCAGCTTGTGACTGAGTTCTGAGACGGAGTTTTGTCAAGTGTCTGCTCAGAGCTGCAGAAGGAATCCCTCCAGAGAGCCCTGGGAATGTGCCAGGCTGAGCTGCCCCGCACGGGCTGGAGCTCCTGGGGGGCTCCCAGGGCTCTCTGTGCCCCTGCAGCAGGAGCAGGGCAGCAGTTCCAGAGGAATCCCCTCTGAGGAGAGTGCAGAGCCCACAGCACCTGGCACAGGAGCCCTGCTCTGAGCTGCCCCAGCTGCAGGGCAGCAGTGCCAGAGGAGGAACCCTGTGAGGAGAGTGCTGAGCCCGCAGCACCTGGCACAGGAGCCCTGCTCTGAGCTGCAGCAGGAGCAGGGCAGCAGTTCCAAAGGAATCCCCTCTGAGGAGAGCAGGGTACCTGTGCCGCAGCACCTGGCACAGGAGCTCTGCTCTGAGCTGCCCCAGCTGCAGGTCCAGCAGAGTGGGGCTGGCAGGAATCAAGGGACTCACGGTCTGTGTGAGGGCGTGGGGGAAAAGGGGACAAATCTGTGGGAAAGGCCACTCAGCACACTTAGTGAAAGCCAGTTTAACAGATTAACAGTCCTACGTGATCTGAGTTGAGACCAGAGCAATCCGGGTCTGTTTCTATCTATGGTGAACTCTTCCCAGTACGAAAGAATGGGAAAAGTGAGGCCAATACCACAGGCAAGCCTTTGCCTTAAGCAGTGAAAACAACTAAATCACAAAAGGCTATCACAGCCCACCATGTCCAAGGAAAGGACCAGCTAGCGTGGCAGAGCTCAGAAAATGCAAAAGGCTCAAGTCCTTTAACTCAGAGGTTCAGATCCTCTCCCTAACTTAACCCAAACCATCCCCCATGACTAATTACCCTCTCAATCAGCCTCATCACAGCCTTCTCCTTTGCCCTTCCAGCCTTAACCACAGCAGCCTTCCTTACACTGGTAGAGCACAAAATCCTCAGCTACATACGAGGCCGAAAGAGCCCAAACACCACACTGAGTAACAGCCAGTTTGGGAGGGAAGGGGTTTGGTTCTGCTGCGGTGTGTGCACTCCCCGAGCTGCCCCACATCCCTCTCACCATCCCAGGGCTGTGGCTCCAGGGGTTTTCCTTTGCCCTGTCCCAGCAGAATGAGAGCTCCATCAGTGCTGCCTCCCTGTGCTTGCTCAGCATCCTTCTTGCCCAAAGCCTTTGCCCTGAAGGGTGGGATGGGGCTTTGGGAGGGGTAGGGAGTGCTCAGCCCAGAGAGGGAGGGTTGCTCTGAGTTCTGACCTAATGTGAATATCAGGGTTTGAGCCTGTTTGGTGGGTGCAAGAAGAGAATTTCTCTCACCCCAAGGCACGTGCACAGCTGTGCTGCAATTCACCCTTGCTGGTTATTAAAGCAGGAATGAAATATTATTAAAGCAGGAATGAAACAATCAAAAGCAGGTTGCTGTGGCTGAGAGGACAGTTCTCATGTTTGTACTGCTTTTCAAGATATGCTGCATTTCCTTTCCATTCTGTGGCCACCAGAGGTGTTCAGACCCACTGTGATAATTACCACTTCCCTGATTGCCCTCGCTAAATGTGGCTGGTTGATAATTATAATTTTTAATTTATAATTTAGTTTATAATTTTATTATCACTTTAACAAGGGAAGATGGAGAAGTGTGGCAGTGTCTAACTGTGTGTGTGTGTGTGTGTGTGTGTGTGTGTGTGTGTGTGCTTGCCCATGTGTATGTGTGGAGAGAGATTTTATTCCATTTTGCTGTCACGTCCCTGATGTGACACTTCAGAGCAGAGCCTGCTGGGTGCCTTCAGCTCCCACCATTTGATTTTTCAGAGGTGGTGGCTCCCTGAGGGTCTGAGTGGCTCCAGTGGAATTGTGGCTGCTCAGCACCCCTGTGAGGGCTGTCCCTGCTGTCCCTGCTGTCCCTGCTGTCCCTGCTGTCCCTGCTGAAGGTGCTCAGGACCTTGCAGCCTCAGGCTTCCCCCAGCACATTCCAGTCAGAGCTCATGGCCGAGGAACCCCCGAGCTGCCACAGCCTTTCCCTGCTGATCCCAGCCCCACAGCACCCAGGGAAAGGCAGATTTTCCTGAACACCTTGCAGTGGTGGTGAATCCTGCAGCTCTGATAAGAAGTTCAGGAATATCCCCTATCTCCTTTCCTCGTGCCATCACTCAGACACTGCAGGGCAATTCTCTGCTTTGCTGTATCTCTCCATCTTCCCTCAATGCTGAGTGCTCTTTATGGTGTTGTGGCAGTGATCTCCTTCCACTGCATATCTGCTCCTCGTGCTGCCTCTCAAACACTTCTGTAATGCCACATCTCCCTTCTGCAATCTCCTCCAGGTGCTTCTAGTGCTGCATTCCCTGTCACACCTTCCAGAGGCCCCACACCTCACAGCCTGAGCACTGCTGTCCTTCCTCTCCTTGTCACCCCTCACACCCTGAGCATTGCTGTGCTCACCTAGCCACAAAGGTTGCCAACGCTCTGAATGGCAAAAATGATCCAAAGAAAGGAGGTGCAGTGACAAAGGGAAGGTCACAGCTTACTGCACTCAGCAAGGATCAGCGTGGCTTCTCAGGTCTGCCAGCCAAGCAAGGGCTGCAGCTGCAGCATCGTTTGTAGTTCCATTTTGCCTGGCAAATATCTTGAAATTTCACAGTTCTGGCCATTGTGTTACAGGAAACCTGCACTGGCAGCATGTAAGAAAAGCTAGACATTGATATAATTCACTGAAAGGATTTTCCTGTCTATCAGACAGAGAATTAAATTACCTCAATGTAGGAAGCTGTTATATCTCCATTCAAACTATGGAAATAGTTCTCCACAGCTTAATTTGGCAAAGCATGCCCAGAAGGACAAATTCCTCTGCAATGCCCCCGAAAGCAGGGGGACTGTGCTGAGTTAAAACCAGCCCCCAGTCTGAATTAAGCACCTCTGCAAATCACCTGAGTGAGCCTCCTCCTCAGAGTGCAGTTCAAGGCTTGTTTGTGCCACCCCTGAGACAGGCACTGGATCTTGCTCCACCTCCCAGAGCTCTGCTGTGGTTTTGGACATGGTTTTGGACCTGTTGCCATCATGGTTAAAGCACAGTGAGGTGAAGTGTGAGCCCCAGAGCTCCAGCAGGGAGGAATGGCAGCTGCAGGGGTGGATCCTGCATCTCAGGCAAGCACAAAAGGGATTTCAGTTGTACCCAGGGATGCTGCAGCAGGGAGCTGTTTCCATCTGACACCTGTGGTCTCTCCAGTAGCACAGGGCCTGGGGGTCAGGGGCAGCATGGGCATTCATGATGATTGAGGGATGGTGCCTGTGAGCTCTTCTTTGGGTGGGAGCTCTCCTGCTGCCTGTGAGTGCAGTGCCAGGCTCAGAGCTCATCTCTGCCAGGTCAGCACCAGGGGATGGCAGGCTCACACTGTACCAGGTTCTGGGGAGCATGGGATGAGTGCCTCAGTCCCCAAGCCTACAGACAGACAGACAGACAGACAGACATCACCTCTGGGATGGGTACAGAGCCTGCTCACAGCAGCAGCTGCCTCCTCTCTTTCCCAGCCAGTGCTTCTGCCCCTGTGCCCTGTCCTCCCCTCAGTTCCAGGGCCAGGTTTGATCATTCTGCACTGAACACCCTCCAGAGGTGCCATTTGTGCCCTCCAGGATGGCCACAGGTGGTGGCCCCAGGCAGGTCTGTGTGTGTGGATGTGAGTGCTGCACCAAGGCTGCACACACCCTGCTTGCTCTGGCTTCATCCAGGGTTAGAGGCAAACTGAATCAGAAAATAACTAGAATAACAATAATTCTGTGTACCTGTGGCTCAACATTTCAGTCGGCCAATACCTTTTGACTGAGTGATGTCAAATTGAAATTCTGCTGTTCATTAGGCATGTTGGTGTTCATTAGGCATTTTGGGTTACCCTGCCAAGCACTGTGATACCATCCTCACTTGTTTTGGGCTCACAGCTTCAGTGCCAGCTCTCCCTCACATCTAAGCTGTGATTCCTGTCCAGTGGTGATTCTGGTTTACCCTCCCCTCATCCATCATCCACCAGTGGACAGTTTGCTCCCTGCCCACCCTGCCCCTTCCATCAGCACGTGCTGCTGTGTCTGTGTGCAGTGATAATGCAGGAGTTGGCTGATAAGAGCCTGATTACCCCTTTGCATGGATGTGGGACCATTTGGATGGGCCCTGATCTCATTAACAGTGCTTTCCTTGTTCCCATCCCACTGATGGCATCTGCAGTTCCATCACTGTGATGAACACCCTGCTCTGGTTCTGGCAGGTTTAGCCCTGATCTGTGCCTGTCTGGGATGAGAACCAGGTTATCTGACTTTCCCCAGCCTAGGCATTTGATCCCTCCAGCTAGGTTTGGAGGGGGCTGGCTTCTGTTTGAGTATGATCCAGCTGTTGTTTTCTCCATTCCTTCTTATTAACTGGCCAATGAAAATGGTGATTTTAATATAAATGGCTAATTTAATTACTGTCACCCCAGTGTAAGATTGCTTGTTGCAGAGCCTCCCTTTAAAGCCTGAAGTTACAAACCAGTTCACAAAGTGGTGTCAGGGTGCTGGGTCGCTGGGGGTTTGTCAATATTTTTATCTGGGTCTATATATTGAGCCATGCTAGGAGGTGACTTGGAAAGTACTGATTGTGTGAGTGACAGATAATCTGCTGTGGTGAATGTGCTGTGATTTAGCTCCTCAGCAGACTTGTTACCAGGACTTTGCAAATTCCTTGCCTGAAGAATTTGACATTCACTGTCATTAAGTCCAAAAAGCAACGCTTGCTCCAGATTGCAGCACTGACATCACTCTCACATTCCTCTGCTGAATCTTTATTCTTGGATATCCTAGAACTCCTCTCCAGGTAGACCTCACTCTCTTTTTAATTTTGATTTTAATTTCACTGTGTTTTTGTAGAAATTGGGCTCTGCAGTGGTATCTTACCCCAGCATGCACCATGGATCAAGTCTGTGCAGTAAAAGAATATGTTTGAAATGAACAGTAATTTTCAGTGAATGTCAATCTTACTGTGAACTACAGGAAGAACAGCTTGCTTTATTTTTTTCCAGGAAGTTATTATCTGAGAATGGAAAGTTAATTTGCTTTTGGAGCTCACCTAGGATTCTTTTGTCATAGTGCATACAGACTGTAAGGTTGGTAGGCAGAGGCATCCAGAAGAAACAGAGATTGTTTGCACAGTTCTGTGTCCATAGCAGAAAATCAGGCTGTGAATGACACTGCTTGGGCAGGAGAGTCCTGAAAAGAAGTTTAACAGTCCAGAAGTGTGTGGAGAGCAGCTCTTTGAGCCCCCTTTCAAACATTAGAAAGGTTGGAAGAATTGCTTTTGTGATTTCTGAGCACTGCCACGTGACAGAGGCATTCAGCTCCTGCCCCTGACCAAGAATCATCTCCTGCTGCTCGTTAGAAAAGTCACTGCCTTGTGTCTGAAAAGCACTTTGGATCTGAAAAGCACTTTGTATCTGAAAAGAAAGATTGGCTAAAGGTAATAAAATATTCACTTCCAATCTACTGAGTTGGTGAAAGCTGATCTGGTCTTTGGTTATCAGCTGACAAACATAATTGCAGCTTATAAATCAAGCGTGGCCACTTGAGAATTTGGCAGCTCCTCTGGTTCAAGATGTTTGCTAAAGTTGCTAACATTATGGTAATACAAGGAAAGTTACATAAAAGTCATTGATTTTGCTCTTAAATAAAAATAACAGCCAACTATAATTGGTTTTCCTTTTCTTCTCCTTGGGAAGAAATGGCATTGAAATGTGGAATTGGAGCTGGAATGTGAAGGAAGAAGTGAAAAATGGCATTTAAGTGTGGAAGTGGAGCTTTAGTTGAAACTGGGGGAGCAGGGGACACGTGGCTTGCCCCTCACCATGGGCAGCAGCAGGGCACAGGGGGAAGGTGGAACAGCAGGGGCAGTTTTGGGAAGGGAGCCTTTGGCAGAGGAGGGGAGAGGGGAGCAGTCACTGTGGTTTGTATTGTGTTGGAAACAAGGGGCTCCAGCTGAGGCAGGAGCCTTGCTGACCTGGCATTTGGCTCTCCACATAAAGGAGGAGCAATCTTGCACCAGAGCATTTATAATCTGAATAGGAATTGAATAGAGAAAATTATCTACTCTGCTCTCTGATTTTTCAGACAGGTAAACAGAAGAAAATTGAATTTAAGTGACTCATCCTGAGTTACATGGGGATTGTGTGGCACAGCTGGGAATAAACCCAGATAATCTTTCTTTCAAAGAGTTGGCAGCATTACCCACCTCATTTTGCAGTCAGGTCATTGAAGCCAGCCCAATGCCTCTGCTGGCATTCAGAAATCTGTCTTGCATGCATCCCAGATCTGTCTCTCTTTCCTGATCCAGAAACACTTCCAGAAATCTCTCCCAGCTTCTCTCAAATGCAAGCAGTTCCTCTGCCTGTGCTCTTCACAGGAGAGACACGGCCCCAGTGGATTTTCTGCTCTGGCACTGGTTTGAGCTGCTGGCTTTTCTCCTGTGGAGGTGAGAGAAGCCCCCCAGCATTCCCAGGGAGAAATGAATGCTGAAGGGAATAAAGCTGCTCATCCACTGTGTCCCACCAGCTCTTCTAGAAGGTTCTGCCCCCTGGCAGCTGCACAAATGGCTGGGGAGCTAACACAGGGAGTTTGTAGCAAGCTCCAAAACGCCGGTCAGGAGCAGCTGCTGGTGAAGAGGAGAGGTCACAGTGCAAAGAGCACCAGGCTGTGGATGTTCTCCTCTCCCCTGTTAGCTCCTGGTCTCTGCTGAGACTTGGGCAGGACTAAGAGCAGTGTGGGAACCCCTGCTCAGGTCCTGCTGCTCTCCCACATCTGTGTCTGTCACACAGAGAACACTTCCTCTGTTGATGGGCATGGCTGGGCACTCTCAGGTAACTACACCAAGGAAAACAATCCCCCTTACACTTTCTGTTGGGATGATGGATGCAGCTTGGGGAACTTCAATCAGGAAAGGAGCAGCACAAGCTGAGCAGCCCCTGAAAAGCTTCCAACCAGTTTCTGATGAATGCATTTGGGCTACAAAAGTGAGGTCCTGTGACCCTGCCCAGCTCTCCCCAGTTTGGTGTGAGCACTGAGCTTCCCTGAGGTGGGTGAACTGGAAAGAGACCCAAACCAAGGCAGTGTGTTCCTCCTGCTGCCAGCTCCCACCGTGCTGAGCCAGCCCAGGGGCACAGAGCTTCACCCCAGGGCTGGAGGTGCTGGAGGACCTGGAGCAGAGCAGAAATGTTCACTGACCAGCAGTGCACCAACAGGCTTCTGAGCCACTCTGGGAAACCTGCCCGGGGCTGTGGTGTGCCCTGGGGAACTCCTAACCTGCACCTTCACTTTGGGCAGTCCCTAACCTGCACCTTCACCTTGTCCCCTGGAGAACTCCTAACCTGCACCTTCATTTTCACTTTGGGCAGTCCCTGACCTGCCCCTTCCCCTTGTCCCCTGGACAATCCCTGACCTGCACCTTCCCCTTTTTCCCTGGAGAATCCCTAACCTACACCTTCACCTTGTAACCTAGACAATCTCTAACCTGCGCCTTCACTTTGGGCAGTCCCTAACCTGCATCTTCACCTTGTTCTCTGGAGCATCCCTAACCTGCACCTTCATTTTGTCCCCTGGAGAACTCCTAACCTGCCCCTTCCCCTTGTCCCCTGGGCAGTCCCTGCCCTGCACCTTCCCTCTGCTGTCTGAAGCTGTCCCCAGGCCAGGGAAGGAGCCCAGTGCAGTCCCATGCACCCAGCAGTCATTCTGCTTGTTCAATGTCAGGTTGTGCCATTGCTTGTCCAGTCTGAGCACCCAAAGTATGACTTTATAAACTGGGGTCTCCTCGAATTCCAAATGGGATCTGAACTCCTTGCTGGTTTCTCTAACTCCTTGCATGTCTGCAAAAACCTTAATAGCACAATTAAGAAAGAAATAATCAGTGTTCATATGAGGGGTGAATGGACAGTGTGGCACTTTTAGGGTGGATTTATGGGTCCTGTCTGCACAAATAAAGTATAAATGGAGTCCATTACTGCCATACTGGGAATCTGCAAACTGCTGCCATAATATACAGAGTTTTTCAACTCCTGGGAATTGGCCTCAGCCCCCTGCATGCTGGAGCTCCAATGAATTTCAGCAATTTTGGTCCATGCAACTAATCAAGTTTACCTCAGCCCAGGATCTAATCTGCAGTAAAGACTGGATTTAGAGCAAAGGCTTTCTCAAAGCAAAGTTCTTGTACAGAGTTTGAGGTGATCAAAATTTTCCCTTGCCTACTTTTTGGTTCCTTAATCCCCAATTAATTTTTAGACCTAAACACACATGCAACTTTTTCAAAGGACTTTCAAAGGGTGCTCTGAGTCACTGCAATCAGTTCTGAAGCACAAAATACCCCTCGGTTGACATTCTGAGATCATGAGCTGTGCTTATGTGTATTTCACTGTTCACATGGTAACAGAATCAAAAGAAAATCATAATGAAATACAATGGTTGGATTCAGAAATAGGTTACAAAAGCATTCTTTTGAGCAGTCCTAACAATGGAGAAGAGTTGAATTTACATTGGGCCAAATTTGTCATTGCTGCAGTGCCAATTAACTCCCTGAAGCTGCGCCTTGGAATAACTCAATAATTAGGTAAAATTCTTTCAGTGAGACTTGTGCCACCCCCACCCTCCTTCCAATGCAAACCTGAAATTATTTGGCTGAGAAAAACGAGGAGCTGGTATTTTCATTAACTCTTTCTATGCCTTCAATTTTAAAATCATTAAATATTTAGTGAAAATTTGCATTAGCAATTGATATTGAAGCTGGATTTATCAAAAAAGATGAGCCTCTGATGGTTTAAAACACAAACAGCTTCTGTTAAGGATGAGAAGAAAGGGATGAAAATGACTTAATCCTGTAGTTCTAAGCTGTCCTTTGTCTTAAAAGGTAAGAAAAGAATTACCATGGAAACATGCTATCTTCTCCTCATAGAAAAAAGAGTTTGACTTAATTACTATGAACCTGTACTATCTTATCTTAAAATAATATTCCAGGGCTTCTTCCCAAGCAGTGTATTTATATGTGACAGAAAGAACCCAGGAAAATGCTATCAGAAGGGAAAGCAGCATTTGTCTGTGTTTAAATCGTAGCTCTCACTCTGTAGCAAACATTTTTATTGCTGTTGTGAAATTCACACCTCTCAGGAGGAAACCTTCTTACAGAATCTGCTGCTTTCTCCCAGCTCCTATACGTGCATGTAAGCAACTGTGGCAAATCTCTTGTAACTGGCAACAATAAAGAACAGTAATTGCACACTTTAATTTAAAATTACAAGAGTGTTCCTTCCTTTTCTGGAGGGAAACCTCTTCTGTGGGCCACTTTCCAGAACGAAATGCCTCATTGTCAGAGGAGGAGAGCGCGGTGTTGTGGGGATTTGTGGAGTTTATGGGATTTGTGGGATTTGTGGGATTTGTGGGGATGGGGATGGGGGGCATGGCAGAGCTCTGAGAGCTCTCCCCACTCACTCCTCCTCGAGTTCTCTGTGCTGGGCTCAGCTCAGGAGCTTGGATGTGATGGTGTTCACAGGGGTCTGAGGGTGAGGGAAGAGAATGGGATCTGACTCCAGGTTTCAGAAGGCTTGATTTATTATTTTATTATATATATTATATTAAAATTATACTAAAAGAATAGAAGAAAAGGTTTCTTCAGAAGGCTGGCTAAGAATAGAATAGCAAAGAATGATAACAAAGGTCTGTGGCTTGGGCTCTCTGTCTGAGCCAGCTGAGCTGTGATTGGCCATTAATTAGAAACAACCACATGAGACCAATCCCAGATGCACCTGTTGCATTCCACAGCAGCAG
>JAWWEY010000243.1:4594037-4604670 GCA_035582745.1 Loriotus luctuosus
CCTGGCACAGGTGCCCAGAGCAGCTGTGGCTGCCCCTGGATCCCTGGCAGTGCCCAAGGCCAGGCTGGATGGGTTTGGAGCACCTGGGACAGTGGGAGGTGTCCCTGCCATGGCAGGGGGGGCACTGGATGGGCTTTAGGCTCCTTTCCCACCCAAACCATTCTGTGAGTACATTAAAAAAAGGACACTGAAGCATCAGGTATTTGGGGTCTAACCATGAAGTCTTGCATTTCCCAGCCACCAGAGACTGATGGGTTCAATGAAAGGAATGGAGGATAGATGTTTTAGAAGTCTTTCTGTATTGCTTTATCCATCATTAGTGTCTTAAAGACATGCAAACCTTCTGGCAGCCAGCTCTGCAAGGCTGCCATGCTAATGCTGGGGACAGGAAACATGATTTGTGTGAGGGCAAAAGCCCCTGGGTTTTGTTTTCTACATGCCTCTGGTGCTTCAGGGCACCCAGAGTTAATGAAGCCACATAAAAATGAAATGGTTTAAAACAAACTTCTCTGTGAAAAAGTTTCTTTTATTTTTCTTTGAAAAGTTTGGACGTGTACCTGTTTTGTTCTGTGTTTCCCTTAGATAGTGGATCAACGGGGCTTGAAAAGAGCTGGATCTGTAGAGCTGTCAGCAGAATCTATAAAAGAGACTCTCTGGGAATCCCATCCAGCTCTCCACTTGCAGGCACACAGACGAGGAAAATAACACATCAAACCTCTATTCCTTAAATATTTCATACATAACGTCCAATGTTCCAGCCCTCTCCAGAATGCAGAGTGGAACTTCCTTTAGTGTTTTATGCATGATGCTTTACAAACATCTGAAGGAAGTTTATACCTTGCATGAGCCACCTGTAGCAAACCCTCTCACAGACCATGTGTGATTCTGTTTCCTTAAAGGCAGAGGAGGGTAAAGCCTCTCTCTGGAATTCCTGATCTTTACAGGGCAGAGCTTGTGCTTAGGGCTGAGATGAATTCCAGTGGCAAAACCGCGACCAAATCTCAGATGAATCTGTGATTTACAAGAACTGATCGAGCAAACAAATATTCTGAGCCTTCAGGAGGTAGAGTAGATTGAAAATGAATTGGATGTAAGGTTAATGACTTGGCAAAAAATCCAAATGTCATCTAGAAAGGCTGGCATCGTGCCTCTGGTGTAATTACAAGTCCGTAGTGATTGTGCATGTGAATGGCTGAAGCCAGACACAAGTTTGAAATATGGGATTCCTTGCTCAAGAAATGGTGGAGAACAGAAAAACATAACCCTGCATTTCAGCTAAATTGGCAGCATAAATCCAGATTAAATCTTTCTGTATTTCTTAATTAACTGCAAAGTTGCTTTATGCAAGTAGAGTTTGATGTACATATTTGTGTGTGATTGGCACAGAGATCAACCATGTCAGCTTTAAGTAAACACGAGCATGCAAACTCAAACAGCAAGATGTTTGCCCAGCAAGACAGCATCACTCTTGCAAACAGAAAGTCATTTCTTCATCTTCCCTCAGCACATCTTGTTTTCTAAGTGTCTTCCTTCACGAGGAGCCCTGCAGAGCCAGGTCTTACTGCACCAAACAATTCTGTGTGGATGCAATCAAGTGCATTGTGAAGCACCTCAGTTCCACTACTGGTACAAAGATCCTGCAAGGTAAAGCCTGTGAGATCTGGCAGCCCCAGACAAAAACCAAACTATTGCAATTGTTCCTCAGTTAGTAGGCAAGGTCTGCTCCAGAGCAAGCCTTGACCTTCTTATTTCCGTTATTTGAATTAATCTGATGGGTCTGAGGGATGCTGGAGAGACACCACTGCAGCTCCAAGTCCATTGTCCATCCCATGGTAGAAGTCAATTAAAGCTGTCTTTTCCTTTTCTCACTATAAAACCTTGGGGTGTGCTGGGCAGTGTGTGGCTGGATGTGACTCTGGAATGCTCTGCTTTCCTGAAGAAGGTGCAACGAGTCAGATCTGATTTCTGAGATGCACCAGCACGTGTAGGACAGGAGGGGTGAGGGTGGCAGAGCACCCCTGTGGCCTCTGGGTGGTTTGGAGCAACTTCAGAGCCCACAGGAGGCAAAGGAAGCGCCTGAGAACAGCAGCAGAGCTAATTAAGGTGTTAATTTCCCTTGTACCTGTGCCTAGACCACAGCAGCTACTTGGAGCAAGCAAGAATTGGCAGAGGCTTCCAGTCACTGAAGGCTTTGATGAGATCCAAGCTCAAACTTCTGAAGGAGTGAATGATGCAGGGAGTGCTAAGAGAGGTGCAAAGAGTTCCTGCCAAGCACCTTTAATCATCCCCTGCTCTCTGCTCACTCTCTCTGTTCCCGGGGCTGTGGCAGGCTGGGTCAGGAGCCCGGCTGGGGTTTCTGTGGGCAGACATCACACAGCTCACAGGACAGAGCCCGGCTCACCTTGGAACAGAAGCTCAAACACTGCATCGCTCAGAAATGGTTCTGTGCTGTCCAGGCTGCTGCAGAGATGATCGCTGCTCCGGGGAGCTGGGCAAGAGTGAGCACATGAGAGTGTGCAGCGTTTCAGGGATGGATTTCCTCCTTTGTGTCTGACTTCAAGCCTGCCCATCCATCCCTTTGGAGCAAGGCTTGCAGGAGTGGAGCAGCCAGGGAGGAGGTGAAGGATCACTGTCTGCTGAAGCTCTTTCAGCTTTCTTTCTAAAGCCCCGAGGGAGGCAGAGGGGAAGGTGATGTGAGATCAAAAGCAATAATGGAGGAGCATTTGCAGGGGTGATATTTTAAAAGATGAATTGTTTGGCTAGAGATTTTTTTTTCCCCTTTCCTAATATCCAGCTGCTGAACTGAAATCTGAATGTACCTGGTCAGCACAGAGCACTGCAAGCCTACAGCTCAGACACCCCAGACATTTCTTGCCTTTTCTTTTATGACCCTATCCAGAGCAGGAATGCTCCCCATAAACAAGTACAGCCTTGCCAGCCTCTCTCACACACACAGAGCCACTTTTAAACCTCTTTATAGATTTAAGAATACAGCATCCAAGAGCTTTAAGACACTATTGCTTCAGAAGGAAGGGAAAGCTGCCATCTGTCTCTTCCTTGCTTCTCACTCCAAACAGCAGGAGAATACTTCTTCCTGACCCAGCTCTTCCCATCTTTTACCC
Organism: Loriotus luctuosus; assembly: GCA_035582745.1. Classification (NCBI taxonomy): domain Eukaryota; kingdom Metazoa; phylum Chordata; class Aves; order Passeriformes; family Thraupidae; genus Loriotus; species Loriotus luctuosus. The sequence continues at coordinate 4,597,160 of JAWWEY010000243.1, forward strand.
CCTAAAGCATTAGTTAGAATTAAATGTCAGTGTGTTATTCCCGTGGGAAAAATGAGGTAATTTATTTACATGCCTGTGTAGTGGAACAGCATGTTAGGGAAGGCAGCTAAGGCAGGGGCACAGTCCATGTCCTCCCTGGAAGAATAGGCTGCTTATTGAGCACTGAAAGGGAGCAAAATAAAATCTGCATTCCCCTTCACATGCAGCTTTGGGGAGGTGAAGCGTTTGATGTTTTACAGTGGTTTTGTCAGCTGGCTGGCAATGTGTTAAAGATGCTGGAGTGCAGAGAGCAGAGCTGTGGTGACTTTTCCCCTAATCAAACGGCGTGGCAGGGAGAAAAGGTGCAATTCTGAGGCTTTGGAGCCAGCAGAGCTGTGACAGCAGAGGCTGTGCTTTCACCTGGAGCTGAGAGCAGGACACTCCCTGTGCTGAATTCTGTGTACATTTGTACAAAACTCCGGCTGCAGCAGTCTGCCCCGGCCAGACGGGCTCTGCACTGCTGGGGTGCTGCTGCACAACAGGGATCGTGTCCATCACACCCATTCCTGTGCTTTTTCCACTTAGGGACTCTTGTAGTTACACATGACCCAGGCAGACAGGGGCTCTGCACTGCTGGGGCGCTCCTGCACAGCAGGGATCGTGTCCATCACACCCATTCCTGTGCTTTTTCCACTTAGGGACTCTTGTAGTTACACACTGGAGTCTTTTATTACTATGAAAATCGAGCACCTACACAAAATAGCTTGGATTTCCAGTGGACGAAGAGAGGTGAATTTAAGAGGGAAAACAGCTGAGTTTGCCTCACGATCTCTGTCATGGGGTCTCTTTCTGGTTTTTGCAACTGCAGCAATGGTTGTTCTGATTGTAGGATCAGTCTTTTGGGGAATTCTTACCTGTGGTGTCAGAGAGAACCACACCCAGGTTTTTGGCAATTCCCACCTCAAGCTTTACCCTCTAAATGTCAAAATTTCAAAACAAAATCTTTAAAGCCTGAAGGTGGGCTGAGGGGAATTCAAGGGGTAAAGGCTCTCCTAAAACCTGTCTCCTTTGAAGTGGCAATAGAACTAATTGTGTGGATGAGAATGATCTTTAAATTCGGGAGCTTGGTGGGTACGAATTTAATATAAACAAGCAGCAAACTTGGGCTGGCTGAGAGCCGCCAGTATTCTCCTGGTGCGTGGAAAGGACAGGTATTGTTCTTTTCATACATCATTTACAAGTAACTGCAGTGACTCCACAAAGTCGGTACAAGTCCCTAACACAAAGCAGGGAAAAGTACAAAGGAAAGAACGGGCTATTTTGTTGCTGGTTTTAAATAGCAGTTCTCTGTAGGCAGAGTTCAGCTGCATGTGGAATCAAAGGGCCGATACCGAGGAATGTTTTTCACCTTCTGGAATTTGAATGTCTGGCTTTAGTGTCAATTATCGGTGCTCTGTATTGACTGAACAATGCCTCCTATGAAGATAGCATGGTAATTTGATATTTGCTTATGAAAAGCCCTTTCTAAAGCAGTGGTACTGCAATTTTCAGCCGTTTTCACAAGGACCTTTTGCCAGAACTTCAAAGAACTCTTGTTCTTGAACAAACAGCCGTTCGGAATAAACCTGTGTTTTCTATAAACCAGGGAGAGGAAATTTTCACTGAGAGGTGAAAATGAGCGAAGCAAATCCTCAGACCTTTTGTCCAGGCACCAAGCTCCCTCCTTGCTCCCCTCTCACATGCCAGAGCCACATTTTCCTCAGCAGCCAGCTCCAAGCACTGCCGTTCCTGCAGCTCAGAAATTATTTTCAGATCAGCCCGAGAGCCAGTTTTCACACCTATCCTCCCTGTTTATTTGCTGCAGTGATGACAGGTCCATCCAGTTATGGAGTAAAAACGTGGTTCCCCCTTCCATGGGAGACAGCATTCAAAAGCTGTGTGGGAGGGCTCCAGCTCTCCTCCCAAATATCTCCATTATCCCTTTTGGATGTGGCATTCCAGCTGGACAGCAAGGCAGATGAGGGAAGCTCTGATCTTCCCCAAAAGTGCCCCAAGCTCGGTGCACTGTGATAGAGAGAGATCAGTGAGCAGCATTGGGCCAAGCAGGGGAACAGGGCTTTGAGAGGGACAGGTACAGAGCTGAGCAAGGAGGAGATAAAAGGGATCGTGGAGAAGAGAGAATAATGGGAGAATGTGACATGCAAAACTCTGCAGCTGTAGCAGAGGAGGGTTTAGAAAAAATCCTTTGTGCTTGTTAAGATTTTTGTAAATCCCACTCTGCTTGAACATGGGATCGTCCTTCAGAGGGCAGGACGGCTGGCAGAGGAGGAGGAGGTGCTCAGGAAAGTGCCTTTTTACATTAATTCCTTGGATAGAAAGAAACGTGCTTGCAAAGGTATATTTTTAAAGATCTTCTCATAGGCCTTATCAGCCAGAGCTCTATCTGCAAGATGAGGCAGCTGTAAGGATTTTTAATCCTTTGTACCCTGAGATTCATTGTCAAGTGCCTGCACAGAGTTTAAGGATCATTTATCCATCTCCCACCGTGTTGCTCTGTTCCCCTCTGGATGCTCCTGTCCTGGTGAAACTGTCTCCTCACAAAGTGTTGTTTTCTGTCTCCCTGAGCAGCTGGGTGAGCTGGAGCAATCCCAACGGGTCACAGTGTGGGAGAGTCACCTCTGTCCCCTCTGCCCTGACCCCTCTCCTGTTCCACTGCCACTTCGTCACTCCAGTGCTCATCAAGGTTGCCTGGGATGTTCACATATGAGCTTATTATGCAGCTGATACTAGCAATCATTCCAAAAATCAGCCTGGCCCTGGCAGTCAAGTGGTGCTAAAGTGCCCTGATGGGCTGAATTCAAGGCCACCTCATTTCTGTTCTGAATGTCTGGGACATTTAATGCTGGCTGTATTAAAACCTTAACTCTGCACACCACTAATCTTGGAACAAGCTGCTCAGGCAACCCTGACCCTGTGGTTTTCCAGATTTTCTGGTTTCATCTTAGTTAAAGCTTTATTGCTAGAGCCCAACAGTGTGAGGTATATCTAAGCTCCCTGCATATCAAACAGGATCTGCACAAATTGCCAAGGAAAGAAGCGTTCAAGGGGCAGACTTTAAAAGGCATTTAGATGGTAGAGGGGCACACAGAGGGAAGAAATGATCAGAGGAATTACAAACTGACACATGTTTTGGAATTCTTGGTCTTAAAATTCTGCCCGGAGCTCCTTAATTACGGAACAGGTCCACAAGGAAAACTGTAACCTATTTCCCTTTGTTCAACTCTTTCTGGTTGGAAGGATTTATTAAGCCAATGTCAATATTCTTCCCATCAATTTTGGAATGTCTGACTCTTTGTTGAAACAAGCTATTAGCAGCAATAAAAAGACACAGGACTAGAATAATTTGTCTGGAGTTCTCTTGTGTGAAATATTCACAGCAGTGTGAAGAAGCCAGCAAGTAATATTATATTCACAGCTTACATGGGCTCACAGGTGGCAGCAAAATCAATTAACCATTCCTATCCATAGGAATTTATTGACTTCCACCCATTTGAGAAAGAAATGCGACTTTCAGTTGGTAAAGTCACCAAATGCTGGTGTCACCCAGTTCTGTGATGTGTTGCAAGATGTTCTTTCCCCACCAGCCAGCCTGGTTGCACCTGGTCATTCTTTGCCATGATGCAGATCCTCCAGCAGAGCTGCAAATCTCCCTTGCTCCAGCCAGCTGCTCATCTCTGCTCTCATTTGAATCTTCTCAAACTCCCTTGGCACTGCCTCTTACCTCAGAGTGCTTCCTCACAAAGCTCAAGTCAGCAAAGTTTGCAGTGACTCGTGTGCATCTCATGGTGGGTGGCAGGGGCAGTGGGAAATGTGTTTTTGCAGATAAAACACCCCAGTCTTGTCACTTGGCTCAGCACCACCCCTGCTCTGAGCCTGGCACTGGGCCTGGGAAGAACAGGGAGGAAAAGGCCAAGCTCTGAGAGCAGGGAGATCAGTGCACACAAATGCAGGCAATCATTCAGTGATGGCTCAGCCAAACAAGCTGTCCCTTACCTTTAGTTCCTCTATAGATGTTTATGCTACTAATTAAGCTGTAGGTTTAGGTCTGCAAAGTAATGAAGCTCTTCCAACTGCTGATGTCAAAATATCTGACTGTTTGCTCATACCTGAAATAAAAGCAGGTAGCAGAGATGCTGCAGTGATTGACTGGCTGCCTGCAAGAGTAATTTCAGGGTGAGTGCTGGAGAGGTTGCACTGCTGTAGAAATTCAGGAAGACATTATTTTCCAGAGGCTGGTGGCTGGAATGTTTTCCTGAGAAGCCTTGGAGGCTGGCACTGCTGCTCTCTGTAGGTGTAGCATGTTCTGAGCCTACAGCTGGCTGTTCAGGAGGGAGCAGATTGTGTGTGTCTCTCCTGCATTGTCTAATTAAAACACCTTGCATACATATGTCAGTGTTCCCACTGAGTCTTATGGTATTTAGTTACCTGGGTTTCATTTTGTTCAACGTACACTGGGATAGGTTTGTGTTTCTAAGCTTTTGTGGCTTACAAAGTTTTAATTGAGTGTATAATGAGTGTTGTATTTGGGTAATTATTTGAACCCTATGGCAGTGACAAACCCAAACATAGCACGCTCTGCTGTTCTGCTTTTTGTTAAATATTGCTGATTGAGTGTTTTGAAGACCTGAGGCTATATTGGGCTACATGTTTTGATCCTGGACTACACCTGAGTGGAAATATCTGAGGGTTACAGAGGAAGCTGGCAGTGCTTCCCAGGGTCCTGCCCTGTTCTCCTCCCTCAGAGTCTGACCCTGAGCCAGAGCCATCCTTGCAGGGCACTGGGCACCAGCCATGAGGTAAAACCCAGGGCTGAGCACTTGCTGGGAACTTTCTCCTGAGCCAGAGCCATCCTTGCAGGGCACTGGGCACCAGCCATGTGGGCAAAACCCAGGGCTGAGCACTTGCTGGGAACTTTCTCCAGGGTCAGGCCATGAACCTGGGTCTGCTGGCCAAATCCCAGTCTCTGCTTTTAGCTGCTTCCTTGAGTTTCATTATCAAGCTCTTCCCCCTCCCTGATCTCTGCTGCTGCCATGGGACATTTCCTTGCTTACTTCAGCAGCTCTGCTTTTAGCTCAGCCTGCATTTTGGAGAAAAACACATTGCTGCTAAAAGATGCTCACATTGCCTTAATCATAGGTTAGGTTAGAATCTGGATCAACAGATAGGAATGAAATCATATATTTGCGTTTCTGGGAAGATAACATAGCTTTTTGCTAACTACTAAATCCAATTGGGTACTGCCAAAGTATCTGAAATGAATGGCTATAACAAAGTAAGTTATTCAAGTGCTGTGCAATAAAAAGATTTACATGTCCTTCTATAAGAAGGATTCCAGCAGGATTGATATGGTCTGTATCTACTGTTTAAAGGTAGATAAAATAACAGAAAAATAGGAGTGACACAAAGGTGCCCTCTCAGTGACTCTGGGGGTGAAGGGGTGTAACAAGTGTGGAGAAATCAGTACCACAACACTGATAGGTTAACAGGGGCTCCAGAAAGGTGCTGGAGCTTTTCTGAAAAGATCACCTGGTTCAAATCCACACCACAAGGCAGGTTCTGCCCTGATACAAATCTCTTTATTTAACACCACTGACCTTGGCTGGCCCTGTCTCAGTGACAACTTAAATTCATTGCTGCCCACTGGTAGAAAAATCATGAGTGGATACAATATCTATCCAAATTCTGCTTATTTTATAGTCACAAACCAATTAAAATTTATTATTTTTCATAGTCCCCCATCCAAAGAGCTTTTACTTGGATGAAAGGAACTGTTTTTTCAGTTTTTAGCTTTGCCAGTCAATACCTGTTCCATGGCTTAGGAGAAGTATGAATTTACCAGGTTATTGAAGGCTTGCTGAGACTTTTTTGAAAGCTGCTGCTCTAAGGAAGAGGCTGTGTGCACCAGGAAGCTCTGCAGCACTTTTGCCAGCTGCTTCTGGCTCTCATCACTCATGTTCTGGGCTGTGCCCAGAAGATGGAATTTTCCTTAAAGACATCAGAAAGTTTGGTTTGCTGCTAAGCTCCTTATTCAGCCCAAAGCTGAGTGGTCAAAAGGAATTTTGTGATTCATGATCTGTTCTGCATAGGGGTGTACTTGAACACAGGATTGAATTTTGGGATCTAAGAGGGAAGAACAAGAAACAGGAAGGAGCAGGAAGAGCGAGATGTGTCATACCCAGGCCTGTAGCCAAGTTCTACACCAGCAGTATAAATAGCTGAGACTGAGCTGTGCATTAATCTCTGGGCCAGCTATTTAACACATTGAGGCTGAGGAATCTCAGAGTCCCAGAATCCCTGAGCTGGAGGGAACACATGAGAATCAGCAGCTCCAGCTCCTGGCTCTGCACAGGAGCACCCTGAGAATGCCACCATGTGCCTCAGATGCTGTCCAAATGCTTCTTCTCCTTCATTCAACTTTTCCCATCCTTCATCCAACTTTTCCCATCCTTCATCCAGCTCTTCTCACCCTTTACCCAACTCTTCTCATCCTTTATAAATAGAAACTCTCCACCTCAAGACTAAAACCTGTATTGCTTCTGTCTGCTAGACAGTTAGAAAAGTCTAACTGAATTTACTCTAAACTGAAGTTTACTGAATTTTAAAAGTCAGGCTGAATTTAGTTCAGCTTAAAATGACTTGAAGACTTGGTCTAGTTACTGCATTTTTTCCCAAACAATGCATTCCTTTAGCTTGTAAAAAGGAGCTGCAGCAAAGCTGCCATTGGAGCACAGTGCAGGAAATAGACCTCAATCAATATTTCAATCAGCCACCTCTGGGTGACTGAGAATTGCTAGTTAGAGGATCTCCCAGGTAAATAAAACCTACTTGTTTTCCTTTTTTGAAGGAACAGCTGTTGGGAAGTTTACTTATTTTGGGATTTCTTTATTTACATAATCAATAGCATTCTTTTTTTTTTTTTTAATGATGTGGTCAGTGAATTCAGTCCCAGCTTTCCAAAACCTCAGGGTCCTGTTTAATTCTGATTGCTGAAGGGAATGCTGGATGTTCATGCACCAGACCCGAGCTGGCATTTAATGAGTGCAGCCCCATCAATTATCACAGGGCTGAGCTGAGTGATCCACACCATGAGCTAATCACACCCACACTTCTGCAGGGAACACTGCTCTGAGGGCTTTTATTCTTGTGCTGTTCAGAAAACCTCATCTGAGCAAAACCAGGAGCTCTGGTTCCCTGGCCCTGCCTCTGCCCTGCCCTCATTGCTGGAGCCCAGGTTTGAGTGCAGAACCTGCTGGGTGATGGATGTGGCAGTGCCACTGAGCATCTCTCATGTGCCAGGGAGCACTGGGGGGTACCTGCAGTCCCTCACAGCTCTCAGGTACCCCTCAATGATGCCTGCAGCCCCCCACAGCTCTCAGGTACCCCTCAGTGATACCTGCAGCCCCTCACAGCTCTCAGGTACCCCTCAGTGATACCTGCAGCCCTTCACAGCTCTCAGGTACCCCTCAGTAATA
>JAWWEY010000243.1:4609313-4620770 GCA_035582745.1 Loriotus luctuosus
ACAGTGGTGGCAGAGGAGGGTGGCACAGAGCAGGGTGGCACGGAGCTCTCTGTGATGGCAGAGGAGGGTGGCACAGAGCTCACTGAGGTGGCACAGGAGGGGACAGGGTTCTGAGGTTTCCCTGAGGTCCCTGCTGGGCACTGGGGGTGAGCAGGGCAGCCAGGGCAGAGCTGTCACTGCTGCTGCTGCCCCAGGGCTGCCCTGCTGCCTGCACTTTGCTCCAATCCCAGTTCCTCTCCTGCAGTGCCCAGCCCTAAGGCACAGTCCTGGGGCAGGCACTGAGGACAGTTTTGTGACCCTTCAAAGGCAGAAGGCCCTGTGCAGAAAAGCAAACCCATATCTCCCAGCTGCAGGCTGGGCTTGGGCATTATACTCTCTATAAGCACCAGCAGCTATTTCTCTGCTGGCTGGGGCTCAATCTTCATGGAAGGAAATGGAAGGAGAAGGATTAAGTAATGCTGCAGGCACAGCTGCATCTATTTTTTCCCCCTGTGGCATCATTTTGCCACTTGTTAAATGAAAAGCTTCTGCTCCCTCCTTCCCCTGCTGCACACACAAACACAGGACAGGCTTGGACCCTGCTCTGCACCCCAGAGCAAAACAAACACTCCAACTTCTTAGCAGCCTACAAATCAGGCAGGGCAGTTAAATAGGGCCACAAATGAGTCTGTTTTAGCAACTAACTGCATCTTGGGCTATTAGAGCATCCCCCATTTTACACCTGAAAAGGGCAGGCAGGCTCCCCTCCCTCAGCTCAGCGTGTCCATCCCAAAGCACTCCATTTACACTTTATAAATACCACACTGGAGCCCAGACTGTGTCTGCAGGCACTGAGGAGAGCTACAGCCAGGGCCAGATATCACTCAGGCATGGCTCTAGGTGTGCTGGGTTTGACAGCTCTGAGAAAGAATCCATGTGGTGCGTTTGGGAATTCACCTGAACAGTCACATTGCAGTTTGTCCTCCTCACCTGTGTCCTCCTTCCCAGCTCTATTGTCCCAATATTGCTCCCAGGAACGTGGCCCAGCAGCAGCAGGAGCATCCTGAGCTCTTTGTCCCCTCTGTGCTGGTTGGGAGGTGCAAGGTCATCACTTTAACAGGAATCAGCAGCATTCATCAGGAGAAGCCCACAGAACATTTGTTATGTACCAGGAAACCTTAGTGCAGCCTTTCTCATGACAAACCTTTGGCTGGAGCCATGGAACTGTTCTGGCAGGGCTGAAAGGAGCACTTTGGGTGGATGATTTCTGGCTCCTCAGTCAAGGTGAAACTCTCTGAGTTGCTGGCCAGGGTAACTCTCATTTTCTCTCACCCTTTCTTTCACCCCAGAGTCCTTTGAGATCCTGCCCTGATCCTCACACCCCAGTTCATCCTGCAGCAACCAAAAGCCCAGTGGAGCTGTGGCACTGCTGGGAGCAGCTCTGCTGCCATTCCTGAGCCAGCATTTCACCCCCTGTGCTCAGAGACTCCCAAAATATTTGCTTTACAGATGAGAGCAGCCTTTCTCTCTCTCTCCACAGGATGTTGTCTCTTTTGCCACCAGACCACCACCCAAGCTCCTGCGGTGCTTTGTTCTTGGCCAGTTTGTTTTACCCAGGGGAAAACCCCTTGGCTGTGGGAGCTGCTGCTGTTTTACCCTGGAGAAAGCAAACCAGAATCACAGGTGGTGAGTAGTGTAGCATGAATACCTCCCCTCCTATTTACCTAGAGAATGTAGGGCTGTTTAGGTGCTAAATAATGAATAGAATTAAAAAGATGCACAGCTTCAGCTGGCCAGGTGTCCCCAGGAATGGATTTGCACCAGAGAGGCTCAGAGGATTGAGGAGCAGGGCACTTGGAGCGTGGCAATATCTGGGATGATTAACTGGTGCTCTGGAAGGTCGTGGCAGCAGCATAAAGAACATGCTGTGGAAAACAGTGATTCTTTCCCATAAATAAAATAGCACCGAGGTCTTAAAGGAGCAGGGCTTGGAAACAAGCAGGGGATGTAAATAAGTAAGTAGCAAGGGGAATGTGAGAATATCAATCAAGAAATTAAGCCGACAGCATAAATAAGCAGGCAGCCATAGCCTGGGGGGGGATGGAAGAACAGGGAGGATGGAAGAACAGTCAAGCAAAGATGTCAGAGCAGCAGTTGAGAGAAAAGAGAGTCTGTGCTGTGAAGACAAATGGTGCAGTGGAAGGAGCCTGAGAAAGAACTTCACCTCAAACACCAAACCCCTGATAAGCAGGGCTGGCCAGCACACAGATTAATAAAAGTGAAGCAGAGGTCACAGTCTAAGAGGCAGCTCAGGATCCTTGGCACTGATAAAACTGCATTAGCCTCAGAAAGTGATTTTCTATGGAAGTCACTGGGTTTGTATCTCAGGGTATTTTTTTAAATACCACAGACTGTATAGGCTGTGGATGTGCCTAGGGAGGAATGCATTATGGATAGAAAAAGTGTCAGTTATTCTTTCCATTTCTAAAACCCTTCACTTTGAAAACCCATAAATGAACTGTAGGAGGGCATCTTTGAGGCAGACAGCTGAACGTTTTGATTTTGCTTTTAAGCTGTGTCATTAGCAAATGCTTTTCTTTTGTAGCTAATAGTCCTTGTGGGATGTTGTGGAATATTAAAGAAAAAAGGGGAGAGAAGGTCAAAATATGTGTGGTAAACTCAGTTTTGTCACTTGATGTGTTTTCTTCCATAGACCATCAAACTTTCTAGCTTGTCCTTTTTGGTACTGTGAGCCCAACTTAATTCTTTATCTTTAACAAAAGCTGTGGGTAATATCACCAGTGACAATTCAAGGGGTGTCTGAAAAGGGGTTCTGTGTTCTTGAGAAAGTGCTGTGTGTGAGAGGACAGCTTGGGTGTGAGACTTTATCTGCAGTCAAAGAAAAAGGAAATAAACCCCCTCTGTAACAAAGCAAAGGTTATTTATTCAAGATTAACACAGAAATTTGCTAAGGATAACAAAAGTGAAGGTACAGCAGGCTTGAGTGACAGAGAAGCCCCATGGCCACTAGGAGTAGAGAACACAATTCAGGATTTATTGAGACTTTGCTGCCTCACTGAAGCACAGCTTGGTGGGTTTTGGCTCCATCAGTGTCACCTCTCTTGCAGAAGCAAGTCCCCCTGTCTTTTTCCAGACCAAATTTCAACTTTTTCCTCTTCAGAGTCCCATATCATCTGCAACTCTGCTCGGACGCTCTAAAGAGTGGGAGAATTATGTTCTTTCTTTAAATTTTTCCCCTTACAAATCAGTATTTTCTTGCATTTGCTATCGGGAAAAGCTTGATTAGGTCTAGTTTGAGCTGAAAAAACTTCCTGACCTTTCCGGGCTGGGCCCCGGGGTTCTCTTGTTCAGAAGATAAAGGCTGCTAATAGGTTGTGAGGGCATTCATTATGTCTTTAGTTCTTGGAGGAGCTGTGTGTTGGAGGGTGAGTGCCTTTAATCCTTGCTCTGGAGGCTCAGTGCTGCAAGCCCAGCAATCTGCTCTGTTTACAGCGTTGGGTTTCAGGTCTGGGCTTTTCCCTGCAGAAAACCAAGTGAAATGATCCCATTAAGTGACAACAGTGTGTTTGAGTTCCCCAAATCAATGCCAGCCTCCCCGTTAAGAACCTTGTTGTCTCCCCTTTATTTATTTCTTTTTTCCTGTGGTCTTTCCCTCATGAACTTACATAGTATGGTTAAAAATCTTCAGTTCTTCTGCTCTGAATTTGGTTTCACTCCCCAGAGCCTGCTGAGCTCAGGGCTCACCAGAGGATGTCTGCTGGCCCATGCAGTCCAGCTCTATGTTTGCAGCTGCATCCCGAAATACAGACACCAACCAAGGCAGGAGATGGGATATGACATAAATTACAGCAAACGCCCGCTCAGAGATAACATTTGGGAGGAATAGGAATAAGCAATCCATCACAAAGCTCAGGGTGAGCTCTCTGGGACACAGCTTTCCTCTCTCCAGAGCTCTGTTCACACAGCAGCAAAGCCCTTGTCCACAGTGGGATTTCTAGGCATTACTACAATACAAATAATAATAATTAGAAAAGAAGGTGTTTGATTCACTGCAATTCCAAACAAACTCTGCAGAGAATTCTGTAACAGCAGAAGATAAACAACTTAAAAGGGAAGGCACTGGATGCTTGATTCTACTTGCTCACAGCTGTGATAAAAGCTATTACCAATTTAGAGTGGCTTATCAAAGAGGAGTATCTGGTGTATCAATAAGTAATTGGCAAAGGGAAACCGGCACTATTTATTAATTAGCACCTATCACTTGTGCAGGGCTGGCTTTGTTTGTAGAACACAGCCTTAGGGCCTGCCCAAGCCCTGTCACTCAGCACTGCAGATTTTAGATACTGTTTTCTTGCTTTACCTGAGTGAAGTTTTTGGGATCCAGGGGGATTTTTTCATTAGCAATCCCAGCTTTTTCCTGCTCTGTTTGCCACCAGGTTAGGGCTGAGGGTGTGTCCATGAGCCTGGTCTGGCACTGAGGTGTTTGAACAAAGGAGCCTGAGCAGAGATGGGAACAAACCCTTTACCAGGGCAGTGAGACATGGGGTGGTGGATTTAAACTGAGGGAGGGGGCAGTTAGATCAGGCAAAAGGAAGATTTTTGCAAGTGAGGATGGTGAAACACTGCATTTCCAGAGAGGTGGTTGGTGGGTGCCACAGCCCCGGGAACATTGTGGGTCAGCTTGGAGGGGCTCAGAAGCTGCTCCAGTCCAGGTGTCCCTGCTGATGGCATTAGGGGTCCATTCCAACCCAGAGTGTTCTGTGAGTGCCTGACCTGTGCAGGAGCCAGCCCAGAGCTGTCCTGTCTGCTGGAGCAGCTGCAGGCAGCACATGGATGGGTTATTGATGGGTTGGGCCAGTGTGGGACAGAGCACCAGGGCTTGTTTCAGTCAGGGCTTGAACCAAATCACCAGCTCTGAGATGACGTTAATGAGCATCTTTACACTTCTGTTGAACACAATGGTGCTTCTATGGATTTAGTCAAACAGAGGATTTTTTTTTTTATCTTTAATGAGCACTTTAATGCCCCTTCTCATTGCAGTCCAGTCACTATAAGATATGAGCTTTTTTAATAAAAACACAGTCAATTCTCCTTCAATGTTGCCAGCAAACAAAGATTGACTGTTTTTAATGTACATTTCAATTTACAGTGCTTTTGGAGGCCATGAGGGAAATATATAGTCCTAACAGCTTAGCTTAGAGTCGTTGTTCTGTCAATACAAAATCATTATAATAAAAAACTCCTGTCGCCTCTGAACTTAAAAAATCCAGAAATAATTTGATACGTATTTTATACAAATCCATTGCTTACCTCAGTTGGAAATGGAATTGTGGTTAGCTCCATTATCATTATTGCAAATTTGTGATCATAATCATGGCACCTCTGCAGGAGGAGCTCTGCAAGGCTCTGTAGCCTCTCACTGCTGACAGGGCATTTTCTGGGGGAGCCTTTCAGTGAGGAAATGGATCTGGTTAATGCTGAGCTGCTGGGCTGGGCTGGAGCACCTGGGCTGTGTACCTGGCCTTGCCACCATGGTCTGACTGCTCTGACAGAGCAGGAGGCTCCAAGGGAAGGGAATGCCAAAGGTGGGACAGCTCACTGGGGTTGCTCAGCACCCTGTGAGTCCAGGATGGAAATTTCACAGCCTTGCTGGGAGGTTCCAGTGTTGGACTGGTAATTTTATTTTTTTTCCCCAACCATCTGCTCAGAATTTTTTTTATCACAGCTCTTGTCCTCTGATTCTGTCACCTCTCCACGTGCAAGGGCCCAGCTCTGAGCTCTCTGCACTCTGCCAGGCCAGGCAGCACTGGGATCCTCCCCTTCTCCTTTTAACACTGGCCACACTCAGCTCTCTCAGCCTTTCCTCGTGCATCCCTAGCCCAGCCCCAGACTGATGTGGTGCCCCCCTGTTACCTGTTCCCACATGTTCCAGGCCCCAAGGTTTGGGGTGGAAGTGGATGGTTGCACAGAATCCTGGAAAAGGCAGCAGGGGTTGGTACAGCTCCTCGCCCAGAAACTTTCCTTTGTACCTGGGTGCTGCCTCTGAGGGTGGAGAGCTCGTGTCTGCTGCTCTTGAAGGTGCCCAACCCCTCCAGAGAGAGCTCAGACAGCTTTGGGAGATGATGCACAGAGAGCAGCAAGTGGTTTTCAGGTGATGTGAGAGGAGGGTGATGGTGACCTGCCAGTTAAAGAATGGAACAGGAGATTTTTAATGTATTTGAAAGGCGTGCAGTGAGGAGAGTCTGGAGCAGACAGCGAGGAGAACAAAAATCCCCTGTATTGATGAGCTCCTGGTGAAGCAGGAAACAGGGCCCTGGTAATGAACTCCTCAAAGAAATTAAGGAATTTTGAAGGCAGCATCTTTGTGTCTCCAGATTCAGCTCCACACGTGACAAAGGCTTTTGCTAGGAGAGCAAGCATCTGACCTTTTCCTTCCCATCTCTCCTGCAGCTGCAGTGCTCAGCCTGCTCATTAGCAGTGCCTAGGTATAAACCTTGGAATAATCCAAGGGAAGAGCCCAGAGGAAGCTGCAGCCTCTGTTTTTAACTCCCCCATTGCAGGAGGGATGGATGGGGCAGCTGCAGTGTCCCTCAGGGCAGTTCCCACCCAGGTTCCAAGGTTTGGGGACCTCCAGTGCAATCCCTCTGAAAGCCCTGATGTGAGCACAGCGGGAGCATTTGGGCTGACCCGGTGAGGCCTGTCAGACTGCACACACACAGCTTTACACGAGGCACAAAAGGAGAGGAAAGCACATCTTCCCACCTCCGCATTCCCTGCATGGGCAGGCATATGCTCAAAAGCAGGGCCACAAGGCAGGGTTTGAAGGGAAAGGTGCTGGCAGGAGCCTGCTGCCAGCCCTGATGCTCTGTGACATCCCTGGACACCGTTCCTCACCCTGGCTGCTGCTGCAGCTGCTGCTTGTCCCGCTGCTGTCAACAGCCCTGCTCTGCTTCTGGAGAGCCACACGGAGCCACACAGGGCCACACAGGGCCACATGGAGCCAAACGGAGCCACACAGAGCCACCCAGGGCCACACAGAGCCACCCAGGGTCACCCAGAGCCACACAGGGCCACACAGGGCCACATAGAGCCACCCAGAGCCACACAGGGCCACATAGAGCCACACAGGGTCACCCAGAGCCACACAGAGCCACCCAGGGTCACACAGAGCCACCCAGGGTCACACAGGGCCACATAGAGCCACACAGAGCCACAAAGAGCCACATAGAGCCACATAGAGCCACCCAGAGCCACCCAGAGCCCACAGAACTACAGAGGGCCATCCAGAGCCATCCAGAGCCACCCAGAGCCACACATGAGCCACACCGAGCCATACATGAGCCACATGGAGCCACACGGAGCCACCCAGGGCCACACAGCACTGAGCTGGGCTCCCCTTGGGCTGGGATCCTCCTGAGCTGGGCTCAAACAGCACCTGGAGGCCCCCAGAACAGGAGCAGAGCTCTGCCACTCCCTCAGAGGGAGGAGAGCTGGATGTGCATGGTGACAGCTTCCACTGCCTCCAGGCTGGGATTTCAGAAACACTTCTGCACTTAGGATATTGCTCAGTTGTAGCCAGCAGAGTACAGACTCAGGGAACTCCCCATTGCTTGTCCCCAGCTTTTGCAGAAGACCTGCTTTGTTTTCTTCCCTTCCCTTACTGATCTGGTTTCAGACAGCAGTAAAATCTTTCTCTAAAATTACAGAATTGTCATAAAATGGTTTGGGTTGGGTGGGACCTTAAAGATTGGCTCCTTCCAGCTCCCCTGCCATGGCAGGGACACCTTCCACTGCCCCAGGCTGCTCCAAGCCCTGTCCAGCCTGGCTTGGCACACTTCCAGGTACCAGGGCCTGCCCACCCTGCCAGGGAAGAATTTCTTCTCATTATTTAATCTAAACCTGCCCTCTTTTAGTTTAAACAGGGCTACCCCTTATCCTGTAAATAAAGACTTACTATAATATTCTTAATAAGAATAATAAGTAAATTCTGCTAAGGCCATTCCCCTACTGTTCCTGGCATTCAGTAATTACATTTTAATTCATGCCTTCAGATTTAATTGGCAAGTTAGGAGGTCTAGTCACAGACCTGGAACCCAGCTGCCTTCTCTGGAGGCTGTGTCAAGGTGTGCCAGCGCATCAGTGACCTGAGCCAGGAGCTGGCAAAGCCCTGCACAGCCTTCAGACACACAGATACACCTTGGAACAGCGTCTGGATGTGAGTTCCTGCTCATTCTACAAGGCTCTTCCATAATGATCAAGTGCTGTTCTGTGCTCAGCAGCAATCTGATCTCCATCTCCAGGCAGGGATATTTGTCATGAGGCACCAGCTCCACTTGTCACAGGAACAGAGAGAGCCAAGAGCTGCGTGGCCATTTCAGCTCTGCCTGCTGAGGGAATGGTCTGTTCCACAGCTCTTCTTCCCTCTCCACCTTCCCTGGGTCACACAAGGTCTGGGTAACCCAGACTGCTCGGCTGGGACTCGCAGGGAGCAGCCAGGCTGTGAGGAGCCGTCTCTGGGGGTTCAGTGGGTGAGCAGTGGCACACTGGTGCCACAAAAGTGCAGTGTTAGCCATGGCATGTGAACCAGCCTCTGAGCACACACTGTCCTGTGGTATCTGCACTTTTGGCTGAGGTTGTCCCAGTAAATTCCCATTTTGGTAGCCTCCTGTCACATGTGGTTCTTGAAAAGAAATGTGCAAAAACAGCCTCCAGGCTTTTCCTGCGGTCATGTTTCCAGAGAGTTCCTCTCTTGTTGGTATTTACTGTTTTCCCTCAGACTTTTGCAGGAAGTGGAATGGAAACAATAGCAGCTCATTTGATCAAATATGACTAAGCAGTAATCATTCACTTGCCAACCTAAAGAGCAAAAAGATAAAATTAATGAATAGCCATGTGCTAATAAGCTGAGGTTAATTTGAATTGCCAAATGCCACAGATGAATTGATTTTGTACTTTCTGCATTTTTTCCTGTACTCTGTGCTTTCCATCTTTAAATTCCCTTGTGGCTTCAGAAGAAAAAGATGTTTTCTAGTTCCTGTCAGATGAGGTTGGATGGTGCTAACACGTAGCACAGCACAACTGTGTCACACTGGATGGTGTTGAGCAGTGTCTCTGAACTAACTCAGGGAAATTGTTCTTTATTTCTCAGGGATACGTGGGGATGGTCAGAAAAACAAAAACCAGCTTAAATTTCTGCAGTGAACCTGCAGGACACAGAGGCCTTGTGCCTTTTGGAGTTTAAATTTTGAGTAATTCTTAAATCACCCGAGCAGGTGATGCCCAACTAGGAGGCCTGGGAAGATGCTCCAGCAGTGCCATCAGTGTGCTCTCAAAGTGCTATCAGTGTGCTCTCAAAGTGCTATCAGTGTGCTCCAGCTCCACCTAATCCTCCTCATCATTTCTTGTGGAAGGATAGAATAAGAAAATTTAGTGCAGAAGGCAGTCTCACACCTGAGGAGTGGCAGCTGTACTAATCACCAAAGATTAGGAACAGGCCTGCCCTTAATAGCCACAGCTGTGTCTGATAAGGATGAGTGCTACAAAAGAGTGGGGTAGCTGGGTGAGGATAGAGTGGGAGTTTGTTGGCTGTGCTGTGAAGGAGTCAGTGTTGTGAGGAGCTGCCCATGAGAAATGAGAAAAAGTTCCTCTGGGCCCAGGGGAACTTCTGGAGATGTTTTTTAGGATTTAAAAGACAGTAGCTGTGCTTGCTTCTTTCTGCATGGGGTATTGCAACACTGGGGCTCAGCCTTGTCTTTGCAAAGTGCCTCTTCAGCTGTGCTGCCTCTGTGGTGTTTGTCTGAGCTTATCCTTCTTTATTGTAGACTTGAGAAGATGTTTCATGCTCTGGTGTTATTAACATACAGCAGCCTGGCTGTCCCTGGGCACCAGCACCTCCTGATGTGTTTCCAGAGGATGAGGTTCCAATCTAAGTCATCTCCTGGAGGCAAAAGGGAGCTGCAGCCTCAGGTCCCGCTGAAAACCCCTCAGCAGAGCCAGGAACAAGCCTCAAGGGTCTCATTTTAAAATGGTGGGTGCTGTAAAGGGGCAGCTGTGAGTCAGGCAGAGCACAGAAAGCAAAACACAAAGTTATTGTGATGAGAGCTATTTTCTCTTCTGGGAATGGTAGGGAAAGGACATATCTAAACTCTGACATCAGAGAGCTCCTTGATCCTTCCATCACACATCAGAAAGCTCCTTGATCAGCCCTGTGATTGGTGCCTCAGCGTGCAGGTGTCATTTTGGGGATGTTTCCAGTTAGTTTTCAGCACCCCACGCAGAGGGATCAGGAAGCAGAGATGTCCTGCCGAGGTGTGCTGGGCTCAGGGGGGTCACAGCCCCTTTGGGGTGGCTTTGCTGTGCACAGAGCTGCAGGTGTGTCCCAGCCCTGCCAGGCTCCTGCCCTGGCCCAGCTGTCTGTGCTGGCAGCAGCTCAGCAGAGCACGAGCTGCAGCTTGGCCTTGTACCTCCCCTGTAAGGCTGCAGTTTTTTGTTGTTGTTGTCCTTTTGTACCTGATGTGTTTGGGAAAAACGCTGCTATCTTGGCAAATATCTGGACATCTTTGCTGTTAAGAGAGCAGTGATTAATGTGCTTTTTTGTTCTCTCTGATTAAATTAAAACATGCATTCTAACATGTCCTGGAGACATTTATAATTGTCCTTGTGTAGCCCAGCTTATCAGGACGCAGGAGCAGGTGTTGTCAGCAGAGCCAGCCAGGATGTTTATTGCTGTGTGCCAGCCCCTGTGCTGGGGCCAAGGCCCAGATGCCACAGGCCTGTGCTGATGCTGAGCAGGGTTTTTCCACGAGCATCCCCCATTCCTGAGCCCGGGAGGGAGGCTGGGGACACGGGGACAGGGCCAGCCCTCTCTGCCACCTCGCAGGGGCCCCTCCACGTCCCCCTGCCCAGCTGCACTGGGGACTGGGCAAGGTGGCTGTGCACATTTCCCCACGTCTGCGAGCACTTGAAACAAACTTCCGTGGCTTTATCTCAAATGGAGCTTTCTGCTGGTTTATCTCAAAGCGTGTTCCAGGGCACAGAGGCAGCAGCTTTGATGCAGGAAGGAAACATTTTCTGTGTGAAACCCTCTCATTCCCACGTGCTGATGGGACCCTGGGCAGTGTCCCCTGCACCCCCAGCACTGCCCCTCCTGTCACAGAGTGCTGAGTGGAGCCTTTGGGCAGCTTGTGCCTGCTGAGAACATCCCAGCAGCCTGCCAGGCTGCCCCAGCCCTGTGCCCATCCTGCAGGGGCTGCTCCGGTCTCCTCATGGGCTGCCTGGTGCTCACTCTCCAGCCAGGGTGGGACCAGCTTTGGATCAGCTCCTCAGCTCTTTAATCAGCTCAATCCATCCCTTTCTCTGGTGAATTTTATCTTCTTAATCTAAATATATTATATTATATTATATTATATTATATTATATTATATTATATTATATTATATTATATTATATTATATTATA
>JAWWEY010000243.1:4620870-4639835 GCA_035582745.1 Loriotus luctuosus
ATTATATTATATTATATTATATTATATTATATTATATTATATTATATTATATTATATTATATTATATTATATATTGTTGTATTGTGTATGCTATATAATTATTTGTTTTATTTAATGATTTAATTTATTTTTCATTTAATGTTCATTTAATATGAGGGATTAAATGAAGAAGATTAAATGAAAAATAAATTAAATCATTAAATAAAATCATCTTCTTCATTTTCAGCCCCTTTGGAAGGGTCTGACGCCATAAGCTAGTGCTGTAGGAAAAGCTATCACTCAAAAAACCCCACATTTTAGTGACTTGGAGGTTAGCTCTCTTGCTGTGGAATGATGATAAAATAACGTTCATTTGAACTTGCTGAAATAAGTTTCTGTTGCACTTTTGCCACCTTTGTGTGGGGAATCAGGACTGAACTGATGGTGGTGTGAATGGCACATGAAGGGTCAGGTTTTCTATTTCTGCCATTTTAGAATTATTTTCCTTTGAAGAAGGTGTAAACCCATGAAGGTGTTGGCATGTACTGGCTGAAAGTCTGAAAAATTAATGTCATAAAGTTTAAAAGGCAGGACAGTGTTTTCCATGATGTATCTAACACCTGGAAGGAGGAATGCAAACTCATGATATTGTTCTGTTGCAACTCCTTGGCAAATTTTTCCTGCATAGGGAAAAGAACTAGAAGTCCCTAAATGTGATACTTAACCTGGGGGCAGTTTGGCACTTTTTTGTTTGCATCTCTTAAGTTTCCTTGGCCCATCAGCCCTGGAGTCACATTAATTCATCAGCTGTGATTCGGGCATGTAAATCTATTTGCAGGTATGGCCACAGAAGGGCCTGGTCAGAGCTCTGGCACGGCATCCATCAAAAAGCATCACATAAGAGATGTCTCTGATCACAGCAGTGGCCACTCAGGGTTAGCACTGCTTTGGAAGCAGATGTGCAACAGAAAACTGAGGTTTTTGTCAGAGGTTTTCAGGGCAGCGAGTTACCATGGCAGTTGCAGTAAGATGAAACACTGTAGGATCTCTGAGAAGGAGTCTGCTATAATTTTGTAATTCTATAGGGCGTATTGTCCAAGAATTCAAAGCACCCCATTAAGTTTCACTGCTCTATTGTAAGGTGGGTAAATATGATTAGTTCCATTATTAGACTGGCAAAATGAGGCACAGAAGTGAGCTGATTCCCCCACTGTGGCACATGTGCCACTGGTGTCAGCTCTTGTGTGGTGTCAGCCTGCCTCAGCCCAGCAAGGCAGCTGGGGATGTCTGATGGCCCCTTTGAGCAGTTTTGCAGGCTCAGGTGCAGCTGTGTTTTCCCAGTGGTGTCTATTCCTGGTCTCTCAGAGATTCACCCCTGTAGTGAATATTTTACATATTTTACTTGATGTGTCTAAAAGTGGAGTTCATTAAGCAGTCCTTAAAAAAAGCCCCAGCGCTGAGTTCATGCCTTCATTAGCGTCTGTGTGCTGTCAGCGCTTTCATCAGCCCTCACTGCTCTGCATCCCTGCTCTGCTGCACTCCCACACGGTGCCTGAGAGCAGAGCTGCCCTGGCACTCGTGTCCCTGTCCCCACAGTGTCCCTGTCCCCTCCTTTTGGAGCTCCTTTGATCCCAGAGCAGCAGCAGCAGCCATTCCCTGCCCTCCTGGGAGCCTCAGCACAGACAGGTGCCTCCTCAGCACAGCGCTCTTATTAAAAATTACCCCCATAGGCTGATTGCTGTTATTATTCTTTTTTATCCTGCTATTGTCTCCCCTAGGCCAGTCAAACAGTGAAAAGACAAACTTTAATCAGTGATTGCTTTTACACTTGCTTGTGTTTCAGGCATGCTGGGAGGTGCGAGGCTCCAGCCTGCGCTCTCTGAGTGCTGCTTCCTTACATTCCCAAGATTCTCTTTGTAGTTGATTCTCTACCTTTAAAGGTGATCTGTGCTCTAAAGGAGACAACAACTCTTTCTTAATCCTGTCTTCCACACTAGTGTTGTTCCACCTTTGTTAAAGCATGGGATTATCCAGGCTGGAGATGATCTGGGCTTTCCCAGCAGTGTTTGGGATGGGGGCAGGCAGCACAGCCATGCCTAGCTGTAAAACCAGCCTTCTAGAAATTCAGCTTTCTCTGGCCAACTGCAGCATTACCCCTGAGCTCATTCCAGCTCTGAGACCTTGTCTGGTGTGTGGAGATCAGTGCTGGGCAGGCCAGCAGGGATCCCTGCAAGGCTGTGCCCACTGGCAGTGCCAGCCCAGCTTCTTGTCTCCACCTGCAGACTCCAGCTCCAAACCAGCACCCAGCAACTGGGAAAGTGCCAGTGCCACCTGCAAGGGCAGCCACCCAGCACAGAGTGCCAGCTGAACCCCACAGCCATCCCCTGGGAGCATGATCTGGGACTGGGGATGGAACCCCTCTGGGGGTGGGTGTCAGCAATGGAGAGGGACAGGGACACTGACTCAGTGATCAGAATCCCATTTTATTGTGGGATACAAACACTTACATACTATTTCAGGGAGACTAGTAATGTGTACTGCAAGGGTTAGGTTCAAATCACATGCACAAACTTATGCATATAACAGCATCTCTTGCTTGCAGAGTTTAATAGGATTTTCTTCTTCCAGTAAACCCATTTGATTTAATCTTCTTGCAATCCAGGTCTAATTTCCAAAGTTCCGTTTGCTTTTGCCAAGGCATCCTGTTATCAAATCTCTGATGTTAACCAGGTCCATCATCTGTCTTGTGCCCCCAACATTCCAGCAGGTGGGTGTGTGTGTCTCCACACCTGAGAGGCTGCAGGGCACTCCTTGCTTTCTGTTCTTTCTCAGAGGATCGTGCACAAGGACTACACACAATGGGTCAAGCAATCTTTTATCTCTTCAATTAAAAAGCCCCAATGCTCTTGCTGACTTCCTCATTAGAGGCACCCAGCTCCTGTTCCTTGGTCCCTCCTGCAGTGACACAGGTGTCCTGTCTTGTCCTGTTTGGGCCCCTTTAACTGTTATTTCTTATCTCCCCTGTCTTGGGATCTCCTCAAGGCTGACATTTTGGTCATGTTTTTAGTGCCTGCTGAAAGGCTCTCGTTCAAACCTTCCTAATGTTTTCCTTCTCAGGTTCCTTGCAAAGGGCTCCTGTGGGAGCCCTGCTCCTCTCTGTGCTTCATTTCATAATCCTCCACCCTGGCCTCAAACAGGACGTGGTAGATCTTGCTGATTCACCAATTAAATCGAGTGGAATAATTTGGATTATTTTTGAAATAATTTTTAACACAGTTTAAATCAGCCCAATTGATTGTTCTCTCATGTAGCCCCATTAGGCATTTTCTGAGAGGAAAGAAAAAAAAATCCTGGCTTTTATTATTTTTTTCTGACTTTTGGCTTTTATGGCAGCACAGTATTTGACTCTTTGCTCCTTGTCTTGCTCTGAAACAGTTTATCAAATCTCCTTCAACAATTACTGTCTGCTCCTCTATTATTCACTTTCACTTGCTTGATTCTTTCCTATCAATCAGCTTTCTTCTCCCTTCCCAGCCTGGTTCTGTCAGCATAAAAGTCTCCTGCTTGAGCTGCAGTGCAGGCTAAGTGCAGCCTTCACCTTCCTGAGTTCCCAGCTCTCCACACCCAGTGCCAAGGCAGACACTGATTTTATGTCTCCCTGCTCCTGCCCAAGCTGCTCAAGCTCTCCATCACCTGCTCATTCTTCCCCTCTATTTGCAGTTGGGGGATTTCTGAGTCAACAAAGCTTTCCTGCAGTTTTTGCTCACCATCCCTGCCAAGCTGCAGCTTTCCCTGAAGCTTAGGTGGGTGCTGTAAGTTTTAGGGCTAAAACAAAACCTGCTGGAGGGCCAGAGCTTCTCACTGATTTCTGTGAGCCTCAGATGAGTCTCTGTCCAGGAGCTCACCTCACTGTGAGGTCTCCTCTATAGATGGGTTGAGGCAGGACTGTGGGGAGGGGGTTTTCTTCCTGAAAATAAAAGCTGCCCATCCATCCTGACCACAGAAGTGTTCCTGCTCCACGTTCTGCTGTTTTCTTCTCTTCTTCACTCCCCAGCCCCTGTGCATCCTCCCTACCCCAGATTCCACCATCCCCAGTGCCAGTGGTGCTGCTCGGTGCCTTCACCTTCACGTGTTTACATCACAAAGACTCTCAGAGAAAAAGGTTTTCCTAAGTAGGAAGCAGAGCTCTGGTTTTATCATAGCCATTAATAAAGCAATTAATTTGGTCTGTATGCTATGAAATTCGAAGACCTTTGGTAGGTCATGCTTAGAAGTACATGTCTTTTGTATTAGTGAAGCGATAAAATTCAAATGGAAATGAGAAATGTTTTCTGCTCTTTACATGGAATGTGGGAAAAAGTACACTAGAATTTTACTGGTTTATTAAAGGGAAGATGTCAGAGGGACTGTTCCTACTCTGTGCTTTTGAGTGTCAGAAAAATGTGCAATATCACATTTTTTCAGTGAAAAAAGCAGGCTTAAGGTATAAAAATACTGTTTATTTATGAAAAGTGTAGAATTTTGTCCAAGCCCAAGCCTCAGTCATGGCAGTGTCCTGCGCAGGGGCAGCAGGCTGGCTGTAGCAGCAAATGCAGTGCAGGGATGGACTCTTGCACTCTCCAGCTCTGGTGTCTGGCCTTGCTGCTCGTGTGCAGGGCCTGGGAGGAGAGTGATAGTGTCTGGGCTTGCTATCAATGAGGATCAAAGCCACCTAGCTGGCTGAGATCTGCTTCCTCTGAATCCTCTTTTTGGGTTTCTGTCACACTTCTTTAATCTCCTACAAAGTTACATTTCCATGAAAAAAATTTCCATTTTTCCTGCTTATTTTCGTTAAGTGGAAAGTCTCCTTAATGATGTTTTTTTGGATTCAGAAGCTCCTCATCTAGGTCAGCATTTGCAGAGTGCCACTTTCCCAGTTGTTACATTGCTACGCCTCAAATCCTTAATTCTAAACAATGAAAGTCTTGGAACAGTTCTTGCTTTCCTTTAATTTCCTTCCTTCTGAGAGCTGAATTTCTCCTCTCATCACGGTCTCCATCCCAGCCTCAACTCATTTATCAATTTATAAGTCTTGCTTCTTCCAGAATAGTTTTTCAGATACGTATTTTTAGATGAGAGCTGTTCCATCTTTCCAAAATGATCACTTCAAGCTCAGCCACTGGAGCTGAGACATACAATATTTAAATTATTATTTATAGTACAGGAACATGTGGAGACTTTCATTAAAGATAAGGCATTAGCCTTGTGCCTTGATGAGTAAAGGCACAGTGAGTGATGGTCCCTGCTCTGAGCACTTTGCACTCAAGCCTGGGTGGACTTGCTGGCAGAATTTAAGGAGGAATTTAACCCAAACATGTGCTGGCATCACTCAGGGCTGAATACAGCCCCCAGCTTTGTCAGAGTTGTCCAGCCCTGCCTGCCCCAGCTCAGGGTGCTGCTGTTTGTGTCTCAGTGACAGGCAAGAGAGAGACAACAGGGTAAGTGTGGGGAACCCCTGAGAGCTGACAGCAGGACGGTGTGAGGGCCATGAACAGGGACCTGAGAGCTGACAGAGCATGGGGTGGGTGTGGGGAACACCTGAGAGCTGACAGCAGGATGGGGTGAGGGCCATGAACAGGGACCTGAGAGCTGACAGCAGAATGGGTGAGTGTGAGGAACTCCTGAGAGCTGACAGAGCATGGGGTGAGTGTGGGGAACACCTGACAGCAGGATGGGTGAGTGTGGGGAACACAGAGCTGACAGCAGGATGGGGTGAGTGTGAGGAACTCCTGAGAGCTGACAGAGCATGGGGTGAGTGTGGGGAACTCCTGAGAGCTGACAGAGCATGGGGTGAGTGTGGGGAACACAGAGCTGACAGCAGGATGGCATGAGTGCCATGAACAGGGACCTGAGAGCCCCCATGAGATCACAACCACCCAAGGGAGAGCACAGCTGGGCACATCTGCAGGGGAGTGCAGCACAGTGACCCCCTGAGCTCCAGGCAGGATGGGCAAACACCACCTGAGGTAACAGGACAGGTGCACAAACACAGCCAGACAACTGCAGCTTCCAGCAGTCTCCCAGTCACTGCCAGAGGTCCCTTTTCTCCAGCACATCCCTAATTCTTTTGATTCCTCAGCTAGTACCAGCTCATGATCTGTCAGGCTCCAGCAGAGCCTGGTGCATTTCTGTCCTGAAAGAAACCTTTCTACTTGGATTACCATTTATAGCTCCAATTTTTTCACTAAGTGGTGTAAATTAGCTCTGTGTGACTTGATGGATTCTCTCCCTCCCCCTTGACAACAGTGATAAAAGATCTGACCCCTTTCTGGATGTCTATAAAACCAAACATACAAAATCTAATTTGTTTAGGGCTGAGCTTTTAATTGCTTCACCATCACAATGTGAAACCAAACACTTTAGCAATCTTGGGGATTGATGGACTGATTCATAATAAGGGACTTGACCCAGGAGGGGTTATCAACCTTGGATGTAGTAAAATAAATCTCTGGGATTTGTCAGGATGCTGGTCCAGCCCTGTGTGGGGCAGGGGTTTGGTGTGCAGCTCTGAACCCTGCTGTGGCTGCTCAGGAATGTCCCAGTGAAATGTCTTCAAGCTGCACACAGAGAATTAAAGCTGAACAGCCAGGCCAGGCTCTGCTCTGCTCCCAGGTGTGCAAAAACCAGGCTGTGCTCACTGACCCAGCAGGAGGATGGAACCCCTGCAGGTTTGAGGGGCTTTTGGGGTTTGATTGCTAAGAATTAGGATTGCAAGAAAAACCCAATGCAGAGTATTCCTGGAATTAAACTACCTGTAATTAATGTGGGGCTGTTTGCCCTGGCCCACAGTCACAAGGCCTTCTTTAGCCTTTCAGAGGTAGCACTGGTTTAGCCTTCTGCATGTGCTGATTACCATCAAGTCAGACTAATTCTTTTTTCCCCAGAGAATGCCCTGTGTTTCACTCATAAATAAAAAAGGAAAGGAAGAAACATTCTTGATGGTATTTTTGCAGTTTGACTTCGCCTTTAGAATAGAACTGCACACACACAGCACTTGTCGTCCCTAAAACTTACATTTTGAAAGTTCTTTGAAGATCTAAATTACAGATCTTTCATATGAAAACTTAATGAAGGACTCTAAACAAAATAAAATAGAAATGATGACATGAAAGAGCCTTCTTACGGCTTCAATAACAAGATAAACAGTTTAATATTCCACATACTGCATTAAAAATAACAGCTGGGCTCTGTGCAGATGAATCCCCTAACTCAGCTATGCTGGTTCCCACATCACCCCAGCACAGGTTGGGGGCTCTCCCTCACTTGGCACCTCCCTCTGGCCCCCTGCTGAAGGCAGCCAACACCTGATCAGTTTTAGCAAACACCACAAGAACTTTTAACAAACACAGAGCAAAGTGCCATTACCAGCACCACTTCAGTACCCCCAAGTGATAGACACATTCTGTATTGACAGCCTCCAATTTTAATGAGCTATTGCTGCTTCAGACCATATTGATTGGCCTTTTTTCTCTCTTCCTCCAATTCAGCAAGAGGAAACAAGAACCAGCATTTCATTAAAATGAGACTTTGTCCAGTGTTTCATATTTCATGAACACTTGTGAGTGAACACATCCCATAAAATAACCAATTAATTCAGCCATGCTAAGACCCAGGCTGAAAACTACACCACTACATTAACAGAAGCCCAGGGAGGCACAAGGTTTAGCACTTCCTCCTGTATAAAAAGTTCCCAAACATTATTTCCATCCACATCCCTTGATTCACTTCACTTTCTACCTCTGGGCTTTGCTGACAGCTTCTGCTGTGTTTGTTGTTGTGTGTGACTATTCTACCATGCTGTTTGCAGCTCAGGGTGCTTCAGATGCAATCCCCGCTTTCCTGTGAGTGATTTTTGTTAGTGTGTATTTTGACAACATCTCAGATTCAAGTTAAGAGTGACCAAAAGAGCAGGGGAAGGAGTAACCTGCAATAATGATTTGCAAATTGTGTTAATTTCATAGTGGGATTCTGCTTTTTGATAGGATTTAATGCGTAATGAGCTCCTGAGACGTTATTTTTGCTTCAAAGCTTTGCTGAGTACTAGATCCTATTAAATTCTTGCAGTGAACACACCAAAAATACTTTGAGCTAATTTTAATAATTTTTAATTGAAGGAATATTTTTATTCCAATTTGAATATTCAAGCTGTTCAAAAGTTAACACATTCTCAAAGTACTCATCAGTCTTTTCTTCACATAAAATCTTTTTTTAGGCAGCCTGTGGCTTTTGGAGAGAGGGGCAGGTTTGTTTGTCTCAGGTTTGTTTTTCAGACCCAATTGGAACAAATTTAGGCATATTTTGCTATTTATTTCTTTTTAAGTGCCTGCATGCTGCAGTCTAATCTCCATTCTTTTTATTGCTGTTTTATAGTCTACCATTATTGTTTGTTTCCTTTGCATTTTCCAAAAAGCAGAAACAAAACACAAATTTCCCTGCTAGTCCTTTCTTGTGTGGTGGCAGGAGCTGGGTTTGTGTGTGTGTGTGTCACACTCAGTAACATATGTATTTCCTTGTTAGCAGGGCTGTTATATTCCATTAAATCCTGGGGATTCCAGCAGAGCCTGGCGTGCCAGGCTGCACAACAGCTCACAGGAGCCCAGACAGCACCAAAATCTGCACAAAGAGCAAGGGGTGTGTGAGTGCCATGTGTGAGTGCCATGCTCCAGGGGAGGAGAGACACCGAGGGCTGCAGGAACCTGGTTCTGCCTGCCTAAACACCTGGAGATGGTTCCTGCAGCCACAAAACTCAATTTATCCTCTCAGAGCTCTCCCAAATCCCAGGGCAGGCTGGAGAGCAGCGGTGAGACAGAACAGCCCTGGGGCTCAGGGCACAGCTGGGTCACTTCAGGCATGGCAGTGCCAGGGGCACAGGGACACCCTGGGATGGAGGCTGTGGAGAGGCTCTGACTCCACAGCTCTGCGTGTCAGAACCCAGGACATCCCTCTGGCTGCCCTGGAGGCTCAGGCCCCTGCCCAGGGGGCTCAGGGACCCTGGCACAGAGCCCAAGCCCCCTGTGCCTTTGATTTAGCCCTTGGCAAAAACAATCACCAACCTTATATGAAGAATTACAAGCCACAAAAGTTTAAGTACAATAATACTGAATTTATCACAGGGTGGAAAAATAGATTTTAGGGGTTTTTAGAGTGGGGGTTCAGGGAGCAAGATGGAGGGAACTGGGCATGTCCAGCCTTTCTCCTTCTTCTTCTTCTTGGCCTCCATCTTCTGCTGTGATGTTGGCAGATTGGTTTAGAGTAGAAGCTCACTATCTAACACAGGTGATGGGTATTGGGAAGGAATTGTAAATATTGTACATGTAGTTTTTAGTATAAAGACATAACACTGCCCTAGGGGCAGGCAGAGTGCCTCTGTCTGGCTGGTGGAGCTGGTGTGGGACTCCAGCTCACCTGGCCTGTCCTCACAGGTGGGTACAGCCAGGCACTGGGTACACAGGTGAGTGCATGGGCACACAGGTGAGTGCATGGGCACACAGGTGATGCTGCCAGGCACCCTGGGCATACAGGTAAGTGCATGGGCACACAGGTGAGCTGAGCTGTGAACACCCAGGGGCTTTGCTGTGCTGCCCTGGCTCTGCTCTCATTAGTGCTAAATGAGTGACCCTAACGAGTCCTTCCATCTCCAGGTCAGTTTTTAGGAATCCCAGGCAGATGGTTAAGAGCTCTGAGATGTTTGGGGTGACCTTGGGGAGGCTCTAACTGCAACACAAAATTGCAAATGGTGACTGCAGTAAGCAGATTAAGAGTCTGGCACTCTGGCAAATCTCAAGACCTAGTCTTGTGTTGCTATTTTTCCCCTATGGCAAACTTACAGATTTCACAATGACTTTGCTGTAGCAGTGACTTGAAAATTATAGTGAGTGAGTGTTCCCTTTTTAAATAATGGATTATGAGGCAAAGATTAATTTTTGCTCAGTTTTCACACTGATTCAGTGCCTGGCTGCCAGCAGGAGCACAAAGCAGGACATGAATTCACAGTGGCTCTCCTCTCCTCCAGAGCTGTCACACGCCTGGGCTGGATGGGGCTGTTGGCAGTGGGGCCCTGTCACTCACAGCTGGTGCCAGCTGAACCGTGGGGCCGTGACACCTCCTGGAACATCCTCTGCTCCTTGTCAGCACTGAGGAGCTCGGCCCTTCCCAGCCTGCTCTGAAGGAGTCCGTGGGCAGAGGGTCACAAACAGCAGCCAGGGACAGGCCCCGCTCTGCAGCTCCAGGTACCTCCTGTTTTTCGGGCCAGTTGAAAAAGCAGGGCAGAGAGAGAGAGAGGGAAGGAAACAGAGGAAGACAGACAGCTGGGAAGAGGTGAAACCAGAAATGCTGTGTCCCAGAGGCATTTATCAGCCCCAATGAAATGGAAACAGCGAAAGGGAAACACTGCTTTGCTTTTCTCAAAATTGTATTTCCAGTTGAATGAGTTGAAAAGAAAATATCCTTTCCTTTCCCTGCGATTTTGAGAGATCTGTTTGCTAAGTCTGCAGGCTTAGTGGGAGAGACAAGGAGTATTTATTTTCTGTATACGTTGGTAATTTATGAGGTTGCTATAAATGCAGAGTTTATGGAAGTAAAATCAGGCCATGAAATAAAAAGGATTTTATTCAAATATCCCAGCTTATTAATTCTTTCTAATTCTTCACAGAGGAGGAGATGAGTGAGGATGCACACACGGTTTACTGAATATTAAGAGGGAGAAGATCCACTGAAAGTAGCAAATGCAGGTATAATTTAAAAATAGAAAAAGATGAAAGATAAGTGAATTTTATTAGGGATTGAAATATAATTGAATTTTCCTTTTCCTATTTTGCCATCAAAGATGGCAGAAAGAGGTTTACCATTGTGGGAAGGGGTCTTGCATTGCTAACAAAGCTGTGCAAAGTGGCTTTACCTTCCTGTGCAGCAGGGTGTGACTGAAGGGATGTAAATGCAGCTCTTCTCTGTGCCACAGGAAGTGGAGAGGAGATTTAGAGCCTTGAGCAAGAAAGAAGCTGGCACAATAACTTTCAGTGGGATTTAGTGCTCCACCAAGAGCAGTAGTGGGACAAACAGGTATGAGCAGCATTGACTGTCTGTTCCACTGAGTGTCCATCACATGCCTGGCTCTGTGATGGGTTACTGGCCTGCCTTCATCTCCAGGAATGGCCAGGAGGGTGAAGGGGTGGGGAAAGGTCCCGTGGGGTGATGTGCTGGGAGAGGCACAGGGACACAGAGGTGCTGCTGGGGTGTCACAGAGCCCCAGGCTGAGGGGCTGGGCATGAGAGCCCCCAAAAACATCAAAACCTCTCCTCTCCAATGCTTAATGGGGAAAGGAGTCAGCAAAGCTGGAATCCTTGGCTGGCTGTGGGTCAACAGGCTGTCCTGGGCACACCAGGCTCCCCAGGGGCTGTGTTCCCCTGGAGCTTGGGCTGGAGAGGGAAAACATGTCAGGCTAATGGCACAAAATGAGGAGAAGGTCTCTGTGATGGGCATCAGCCTCCTTTGCACCTTGGCACCTCCTGGCCTTGTGTCTCTCTGGGGCTGAGCTGTGAGCACCAGGCCCTGTCCCTGCAGCTCTGGCAGAGCCCACACTGGAGCTCCAGGGCTGGCAGAGCAGCAGCTCTGCCCCAGAGCTGGGGATGGCACAGAGCAGCTTCACAGGGCACGAGGGGCTGCAGGTCTGTGCTCAAAGCCTGGCACAGAGGGGTTTGAAGTGGCTCTGGAGTTCCCAGGGCAGTGGCACTGCACGGGGCTGAGCTGGGGCTGTGATGGCAAGGTGGGATGGGATGGGATGAGATGGGATGAGATGGGATGAGATGGGCTGCACTTCACACGGAGCAGGAGTGCAGGAGCAGCATGGCAGTCAGGGGAACTTTGGTGTCTTTTTTTGGAAGGCTTTTGATAGTCGAGCTGGCATCTGACCTTCTGCATTTGAGATCTGATGGCTCAGGGACCTCCAGCTCTAACATTGGCCATCAGTCCCTACTCTCTTATACAGAGCCAGTGCCAGGCTCTGAAAACCTCAGAGAAAGCTCAGAGAAAGCTGGCTGTTCTGAGAAGCAATTCCCATTGTTGCATTCACTAAAACTTCTGGGCCCCTGAGGTATACAAGGGAGTGTCTGAGTTGTAAGTATCAAAAGAAATTAATTATTCTATATTATAATTAAGTCTTTTTTAATTAGCTGAATAATTGGAATTTTTCTTGCGTTACAGTGCAGGTTTTCACGTAGCCAGATAATCTGAAACTTCAGAGGGATTTACCTGAGAAATTTCTCACTTCCACAATTGTCTTTTTGTGATATAAAGTGGTAAATAGGGGTTCTGAGGTGGCGGCAAGAAAGGCAGCTCTCTTTAAAAGAGGTCTGTCAAGCCCAACTTGTCCCTCAAAATGTGTGTTTTGTAAAAGCCTTCAGAAAATGTTGGGTCGAACTGTTTTAGTGTTATTGTGAGGAAATCAATATTTCCCTGCAGCCTTTGCAGCCCCCAAATTGTAGCATGTTGTTTGTGCAGAAGAAGCTGAAAGTGAAACTGCCTAAAAATGAGAGTGAAGTAAACTGGCCTGTTTCTATAATTTACCTTCGAAATCCCCAAGGTAAACAAAACAACACACTTGAGCAGTCAAAACTGAGCTGTTCTCCTGATGCAAACACCTGAATTGGAGGATGCTGGTGGCAATCTGGGAGGGGTTTTTTGCTTTTTTTTCAGCCTTTGTCCTTCTTCCCTCCCCTTCCCCGTCTCCCTGCTCCTCGTGTGCCATGCAGAAGATCTTGCAGGCTTTGTCCTCCAGCAGGAGCACCAGGGAGGTTGTGAAAGCTGCCCATGTGCTCCAGCAGTGCAGTCAGCGAGTTGCCTGCAGTTCCACACCACGGGAGATGAGAGAGCCCATTCCCAGTGCCCTGAGCTGGCATCAGGCAGGGCATCAGTCAGGGCATCGGGCAAGGCAGGGCAGCAGCTCCATGAGAACCTTTTCCCAGTGCTCTGGGCTGGCACAGTCAGGGCACCAGGCAGGGCAGCAGCTCCGTGTGAGGGACACCTTTGGGAGCCTGGCAGAGATACAGGCAGCACTCCCAGGTGTTCCTGAGCCCTGCTGGGACCTCTCTCAGGTGACATGGGCCTGGCTGGAGGGCTCTGTAGGGCTGGGATTTGGACAGGTGATGGCAGGAGGAGCAGAGTTCATTGTCCTGGGTGCTGTGGCTGTGGGCTGGTGTTCGCTGCTGCTGTGACTGAGTTCAGAAAGGAGCCACGCTGATTTGGTGAGTTTGGCTGGGACCTCTGCCAACAACATTAAAAGGGAGACTCCAGGAGACACATGGCTTGCTCACAGACACACCAGTGTGGATGCAGCAGCTTTACAATCCTGTGTGTTCACCTGTGTCCGACAGAAAAAAAAGATGAAGCCGGTTTGTTTTTGAGAACAGGAGGAGATCAGGAGAGCAAAGGACCAGAGGAAAGCAAATGCTGTGCTGACTGGCAAAGAGACTGCTCTCTTTGTGTTCTTTGTGCTTGACTGAAACATCTTCACAGGATTTTTTTCCCTCTAATCTGGAAATAATTCTGATTTATTTTCAGCCTTCTATTAGGAGGAGTCAGGCAGCAGCGGCTGGCGGCCGCCTCGGTGTGCTTCCTTCCAGGGCTGCTGCCTCCCTCACTTGGCACTGCAGTCAATTCTTGTGTTTTCAATTATATATAAAAGGCAATGATGGAGGTTTTCAGCTTTTATAGCGCCACAAATCACAGGGTCCTTCTCTGCACAGCACTGCCACAGTGCAGCACGGGGCATCACGGCTTCCCACGCAGGCGTGCAGAGGGAGCAGCCCCATCAGGGACCCCCAAACTGCACAGGGACACCTGGGGAGGGCAAACCTTCACTGGCAGCTGCTCCTCTGCACGCTCCCTCAGCCAGCAGCCCCTGGCTGACAGACAGGGCCGGGCAGAGTGACCCTGGGCTGTGCCGTGGAGGAGCAGGGAGATCTGTTCCTGTGTGCTTCACATGGGCACAGCACGTCTGTGAGGAGCTGTGCAGCTCCTGTGGGCAAGGAAGGGTTAAGGTGAGGACATCACTGGTGACAAGGGGCATGGCACAGGGAGTGACAGTGGCTGCAGCACTTCTGGGGGTGGTTAGTCTCTTGCCAGCTCAAAGTTACTGGGTAGACCTGAAGTGAGTAGGCTGGGAAACTGTTGGGATCTGTTTCACAGAATGATTCTTTCATTGTACATCATATCCTAACATAATAATAATAATAATAATTATTATTATTATTATTATTATTATTGTTGTTGTTGTTGTTGTTGTTGTTGTTGTTGTTATGTATTTGCAAAGTTAGCCCTGGTGTAAAAGGGCTTGGACTGGCAGATCAGGAGTGTTTGCCTTTGAAGCCAGGCAATACAAGGAAAAAACCAAGGCTGTAATAGAGCATGAACAACCCTCATCAGTAGCCAGAAGATACCAGCTGCCATCCAGGGATCTGAAAAGGACTCACCACTGCCAGGCTTGCTCTTGACTTTGCCATTTGGGTGCTTTAATGCACATTTAAATGCCCCAAAATGGTGTGGTGCAAGGGCAGTGGCACTTGTCAGCTTCTCCAGTTGCCCTTAGTAGAAGAGGTATCAGCCAAGCCATTTTCATTCTGCTCTGCTGGAGGGAAGGGGGTGTCTGAATGCATCTCAGGCTATGTCTCACCTGTGGCAGATGGGAGGTAACCCAGCAGTCAGGTCCAGGAGAGCCAGGCTGTGAGAGGCTGAGGGGCAGGAGCAGAAATCAAATCATTGCCACATGGAGTGAGCAGGAACACTTGAATGCTGAGACTCCAGAGAGAAAAATAAACAGAGGCTGTCAGCCAAACTGGATGTATTGAGTGCAGTACAAACTGGAGAAGGAGAAGTGATCCTGGTGACTGGGTGGAGGTGTTTGGAATGGTCCTGTGTCACCCAGAGCACACCCTGGGCTCCTTTGCAGGGTAAGGATACAGGAGAAGAGGATCCCACATGGTAAAGAAAGCTGTTAGTTCAGGGAGACAGGGACCAGAGAGACCCCTGAGAGACTCAGTTAACTGCAGCTGGCTACCACTGAGGGCTGGTTTTGAGCCTAAACTGGAAAAAAAAACCAGAAAAGAAGAAGGAAAGAAACCATTCCTAGAAATGGCTGCTGGTGTAGGTGCTGCGCTGTTGCTGGGGGATAATGGACTGGCATTCAGAATTTGCTGGATGTCAGGCATGACTGGGGACCTGGGAATGCTGCTGATATAAACTGGGGGCAGGGGTGGAAGGACGTGACAGGAGGACTGGAAGGATTCTCTGGAAAGAAAAGAAACTTAGAAGTTCTTAGGCAAAGCAATAACTGCTTGCATGGATCAGGGTGCAGAGGACAACCAAACCCAAAGCTGTGGGGGAGGAGAGGGCCCTTGACTGTCCTGCAGTCTGTGGCTGTCTGCCCACAGGAAGGCAGAGGGTATCCTGTCTGGACTGGATAAATCTTGGAAATGGCATTTGAAGTGGATGTGAAATAGGGTTTGGAGGGAGCTAGAGCCTGGGAGAAGATCTGGCTGGATGGAATATAAAATCCATTAGTGTCTTAATGCATAAATTGGCAGAACTGTACAACAGCAATGAAAAACAAGCTCCCGGGAGCCCAAACTGTTATTAGATTCTGGTGCCTCAGTGACTGTGGAAATTAATATTCTGCAAGAGTCGGGGTGCCCATGAGGTGCCCCAACAGACAGGGGTGTACAGGGGTCTCTGTGGTGCAGGGAGAGTCTCAGCTCTGCCCACACACTCCAGTGCAAACTGCTTATGGAGACTGTGCCTGAGGGCTTTTGTATTCAGCATCATGTACAGGATAAAAAATGGGCTTTCAGCAGCCTGTTCCTTAAACAAAACAGGTGAGTTTAGATCTGACTAACTGTGCAAGTATAATACAGAAATAGAAAGACTCATAATTACCTTGCCTACAAAATGATGTTTTCCTGTAAAGGCTCCTGAAGCAGTCAGAGGAGCTCAGGATGAGGGTCAGTTACCTTTCTGCAAGTATAAGCTTGAGATAAGTTGGAGTATGGGAAGATTAATGCCTTTGCTTTAATAGCAGGGCTTGATCCAAGGCTGCAGGAATGCTGTAAGTACCCAGCAGAGCCTGCTGGATCAGGGAGTGCCAGTGCAGTGACCCAGGCTGTGTAATTCCCCCGTGGGGCTGGCATTAAAGGGAAATAGAGAGGTACATCTGACTGTGGATTTCAGAGCATTAAATGCTGTAACTCTGCAAACATCACCTCTTGTTAAAATGCCAGAAATTACGGCTGCAGTAGTACGAGGAGCTGAGTAGTTTTTGGCCATAGATCTAGCAAATGCATTTTTCTTCAGCTCTTCAGCAGAGAAATGTTGGTAAAAGTTTGGGGTTTACAGTTCAGGAGGGGGAAAAAATATTTCACATGCGTTCCTCAAGGATTTCACAAGCTCCTGTGATCTGTCACATAAACATCACCCAGATGTGGGGGAAGTTAGCCTGCAGGAGGTGTGTGACATTAGATGTGGCTCACACCTGAACTGGGCAGATTCTGCAGAACAAGTGTGTCAGCAGACTGGAGGATCTGGCTGCAATCCAGGAGGGAGGATTGAAAGTCAACAGACAAAAGGTTCAATTAGTGCAACAAGAGGTAAAATATTTAGGAGCAATACGAGGCATTGAAGGCCAGGCTCCTGATAAACGGAGTGTGGAGTTAATTCCAAAGCTGCCCAGCCCCACTGCTCTGCCTGGCTGAGAGCACTGTACTGCACAGTTAATTGTATGCAGGATTTTATTCCGATGCTCACTGAAGTGAGTCATCCTCCAGCTAAGCTTTTAGAGAAGCCCAGGCAGTGGGAGCAGGGTGTTGGGGAGCAGGCAGCTCAGTCAGGCTGAAGCCAGCCCAGCCCAAGCTGCAGAGCTGGGCTGGCTGGACCCAGGAAGCCTCCTCATGCATGGTTTGCCTCTGTCAGCCAGGGAAAAAAGTGCCAATTTGGCACAAAAAGAAGGATACCGTGTTCCAGGCTATTGTCTGTGCATCTCCAATCTTATTGACACCGCAGCTCCTTGTCAAAAGGAATGAGTATATTTAGTCTGGAAATCAGGAAAATTGGATTATCTCATTGGAGGGCAGCCAGTGGCACAACACCCTAGTCATGCTTCCTTGAAATACAACGTGTTCAGTGCAGTGCAGGATGGGGCCTGGGGAGCCCTGGGTGGGTGACAGGACAGGGACCAGGACAGGGACAGGGACAGGGACAGGGCCAGGGACAGGACAGGGACAGGGCCAGGGACAGGACAGGGACAGGGAGGGCTGGAGCAGGACATGGGGCACAAGCAGCCCTGAGCTGCAGCGGTGCAGGGGCTGAGCTGGGTCAGTGCTGCAGCCTCCTGATGTGCATGGGCTGTGCACATCAGGAGGCTGAGGGGACAGATCTGCCCCTGAGGGGACAGATCCCCACGCAGCAGAGATGTGCTGTGCAGGTGCTGAGGCTTCTCAGGTATTTGGTTGTTAATTGCTGCCCCGAGATGTGCAGGATGTCTCTGCTCTGGCCCGCGCTGTTGAAGAAAAGTCAGAGCTCTTCAGTTTTTCGGTCTTGAGGTTGTTTATTAATTCTTATCTATAAATTTTCTTTCTGCCCAGCCGAGATCTGCTCAGCAGGCAGCCACAGGCACTCTGACCACCCCCCAGGTGATGTTGTCTTTTTATACTACAAACTACATATATCATATTTACACTTAATTCCCAATACCTATCACCTGTGTTGGACAGTGCACTTCTACTCCAAACCAATCCCAAAGTGCCAGCATCACAGTAGAAAATGGAGAACAAGAAGAAGAAGAAGAAAGGCTGGACACGCCCAAGTTCCTCCATCTTGTCCCCATAACCCCCATACCAAAAATCCTAAAATCTACATTTTCACTCTGTGATCATTTTATTATTATCATACTATTAAAACTTCTGTGACTTTCAGGTCCTCATACAAAGCTGGTATCTTGCTCCAGGGGTTAAAATCAAACCCGCAGGTGCTCTGGGCTGTGTGCCAGGGTCTCCGAGCCCCCCAGTGGGGTCCTCGGCAACTCTGGGCACCCGGAAGGATGTACTGACAATTGCCCCCATTTGCCCCCATCTCTCTTGTCACTCCTCACCCTGTGTTGTGGCCCCCTCCAGACCCCTCACATTCCCCATGGCCCTCGTGACCCCCTGATCCCCACCCCCATCATCCTCCATTCCACCTGAAATCATTGTATGCCCCTCCTGTAACCCCTGACCCGTCTCTGACTGCCTTTAACCGCCTCACCTCCATGGATCCCTCACCTCCCTCTTTTTTCCACAGGTGGGATCATCCCCAGGGCCCCCTCCCACCTAAGAGGACTCCTCCTGGGCACTGCAGCCCTGGTAGTGGCCACCAGGATCATCTGAGCCACAGGGCCACCGAAGTCACAATGGACTCTGCAATTACCAAGGACTGTGATCCCCAGAGAAATGAGGTCACCAAGCCTACCGAGGCCACCAGTGCTATTATGTCCACTATGGCCACCATGAGGCCACTGTTGCCATCACTGTCACTATGGTCGCGGTAGCCACCCCTGGCACTCTGGCCACCATGGTCACTATAACCACCAAGGCCACTATGACCACCTTGATCACCAAGACTCCCTGAGCCACGAGGATACCACAGTTATTGTGGCCACTGTGCACCCGAAGGCCATGGTGTAAAGCAATTCTATTAAATAATTCTATCAAAAAAATTCCATTAAATAATTTTGACAAAGCCAGCAAAAAATGACCATTCTTAAGCAGGACTCCATGTAACTTCCCACAACAACACTCGTGGGAATCTCTTTCTCTCAGTGTCAAGGAGGAACCCTGGGGAGCATGCCCTTCCCGAAAGAGGAACCTCACACTCATTTCGTTCCAAGCAGGAATAGGGGAGAGGAATCTCTGTCTGAGTGGGGACTGGAC
>JAWWEY010000243.1:4639935-4655878 GCA_035582745.1 Loriotus luctuosus
ACACGCCCAAGTTCCTCCATCTTGTCCCCATAACCCTCATACCAAAAATCCTAAAATCTACATTTTCACCCTGTGATAATTTCATTGTTATACTATTTAAACTTCTGTGACTTTCAGGTCCTCATACAAAGCTGGTAACTTGCTCCAGGGGTCCTAATCAAACCCACAGGTGCTCTGGGCTGTGTGCCAGGGTCTCTGAGCCCCCCAGTGGGGTCCTCAGCTACTCTGGACACCCAGAGGGATGCACTGAGTTCCTACAGGGGCAGGGCTCAGCTCAGCTCGCTCCCTGCCAGCAGTGCCAATCCCACAGGCATTGTCAGCCCTGCCTCCCCACGGGCTCAGCCAGCCACCAGGAAGGATTTCGTTTTGCTGAACAAGGTTTTTGCCCGGCTGGTTACAAAGCAGCAAGTGCACGGAGCAGAATGCCCACAAACCTCAGGATGTGCAGAGTTCAGCTGCCAAAGGAAGCTTGGAGGAGGTTAGTGCAGGTGAATGGCAGAAAGGAGGATGTGGTGTTCCCATCTGAGTGACTCCACAAGCAGCTACAGTCAGCCATGGCTCTGCTCCTTTGAAGGCCTTGACATGAAGTGAGATATGACTCTGAGAGAATTGGTGGTTAAAAACTTCCTTATCAGATGAATAGCAACTGAAGGGTCTCACAGATTAATGAGTAAAAGGATCTGACAAACGACTGCAGGATAATCAACAAATAGCTGAGCAATTAGGGCAAAATGTTCATAGAATAGATAAAAAGCAGAAAATGGTAAATAATTAACATGAAAGATGGTGAGCAGGGGTTCAGGTAGTACATCACGGGCTCCAGCAAAGAGCACACCTGGGGCTGTGAGGGGGATGGATCTGGCACTAGCACAAATAAAGGCATTTCCATTGTTTATTAGTTCAGGTAAGTTCTGACAAGGCCAGGCAGCTTCATCAGTCACAGCCAGAGCTTTGGAAAGGAGAAAAACACGAAGCCAACAGGAAAGTTGTTTTGATTTTCCAGGTGACAGAAAGGAGAGAGTGTCAACCATCACCAGAGCTGGACCAGCACAGAGACCTGGATCTGCTCTGGTGGGTGAGGTCAGCTCTTCCAGCTGTATTGGACATGGATTTTACTGGAGCTGGGCACCTGGTTGAGTGCTGTTGGGGTCTTTTTGTTCTGCCCACTGCATGCAATGGTGGTTTCTGTGTTTCACCCTGGAGGGATGCTCCCTGTGACACGTTCTCTCCTCTGTGTCAGAGCACAGCCCCTGCTGCAGCAGGGTGGTGCTCAGTGGGATAAAGGCATTTGCAGCCTTGCTGCAGAGGGACCTGGGGCTCTCTCCTCTCTGAGGTGCCCCAGCTCCCCATAATCCACAGCTGGATGTGTTCAGGGGTGGCTCAGAGCTGCATCAGCCCCAGTTTCCCATTGCCAGCTGTATTTGCTGTGGCTGGAAGGAGAGCAGCAGCTCACCCAGCAGTTTGAAAGCCCCTGTGTTTTATTTCCTTTCCCTTCCCTCCGTTTCCCAGCCCCATCCACTTTAATTTAAAAGTACTGTGCTCCCTTTTCCTGAGAGGCCAGCGTGTGTCTAGCAGGCAGTGTAGACACAGCCATGCACTATTGTTCCTGTCACCTCCAATCACACAGCCATCACCAGCATGCCAAATCCCTTCCTCCCATCTGCATTCCTCTGGATCCCATCCTCCCTCACACCTCCAGCCCCAGCCCCTGCTAGCAGCTGAGAAGGGAGAGCTGCCTTGTTATGGTGGAGGGTCTTTTTCCTGTCAGGAACTTGTTTTTTCTGCCAGGAACTAGGATCTCTTGAGAGAAAGCAAACTGAAAATGTCTTTGAGCAGCCTCTTCTGTTCTGCCCTCCTGGTGCCAGTTGAAAATGAGAAGAAAAGGGTGGGGGGGAAAGATTAAAAAAATAAAGAAAAGGAAAAGCTCTTCAAAAGGGAAGGCTCTTCCAGAGCCCAAACAATCAATGGGACAATAGGAGATGAGGATTGCAGCTCTGCTCCATCCCTCGAGCTGGGCTCTGAAGTGGCCTGGGTGAGGAGCTGAAAAGCTCCCGGCAGACAGAGCCTGGGCAGAGGGCAGAGGTGGAGCCAGCCCTGCAATCAGGCCCACGCTGAGGGCTGGGGGCTCTGCCCGGAGCTGGTGCCACAGACAGGAGGCTGGTGTGGCCCCGAGGTGCTGGTGACACAGACGGGAGGCTGGTGTGACCCCGAGGTGCTGGTGACACAGACAGGAGGCTGGTGTGACCCCGAGCCCCAGCTCACAGTGCCCCGGGCCTGCCCCATTGCACATTCACCCCTGTCCCTGCCCCACTGCACATTCACCCCTGTGCTGCCCCATTGCACATTCACCCTGGGCCTGCCCCATTGCACACACCCCCATGGCTCTGATAAACACACCTCACACCTGCACAGCTTCAGGTGTGACCTCTTCTGTTTGCCACCAAAACACAAAGGGAGAGAGTCAAGGATCATCAGCTGACGAGGCAAAACTGCCTCTTGCCTTGTGCTTCTATTTTTCCTGTGAATATCACAGAGAAATACCAATCAGCTGCTTGGGAGGTAGAGCTTGCTTGTCATCCTTCCAGGACAGGCTTCTGTGGAGCTTGGGAGCAAATTCCAGCAGAGTTTCTGCAGTTTGGGCAGCTCCAGGCTGCAGACTGCCCATGCCATAGCTCCAGAGGCTGTCAGTGGCCCCAGGGAAGCTGCAGGGTCTGGGTCATGCTGCCAGCCCATCTCTGCCCAAAGTTTTGGTGAAGAAG
Source organism: Loriotus luctuosus (assembly GCA_035582745.1). Classification (NCBI taxonomy): domain Eukaryota; kingdom Metazoa; phylum Chordata; class Aves; order Passeriformes; family Thraupidae; genus Loriotus; species Loriotus luctuosus. The sequence continues at coordinate 4,642,695 of JAWWEY010000243.1, forward strand.
AAAGATTTGCAGACACCAGGGACCAGAAGAAATCCATTCCCACCCCTCAGTGACCTCCTGAGGGTCCCTGGCTGTGCTGCACAAGCCAAGGGGCTTTGCCTTCTGGAGAAGGTCACCTGCCTCAGCAGGGAGGAAAAAAGATGGATCTGTGCCTCTGTAAATTTTTTTTCTAGACAGGCTAAAGAAAATTTGATAGAAAAAAAATATATGGTTTGAAACCTAAAGAGCCAAGGGTCCATTTGGTAGGTTTTCTTTAAAGTTTTGAGCTTTCTGGGGGTTATTTAATTGTTTTATTTGGTGGTTGGATTTTTTTTTTTTTTTGTTTTTTTGCATTAGAAATCGTGTCAGTTGTCAAACAAGACTCCAGATTGATTTGTTTTTTTATGTCTAGCTTTCAACATCCTCAAAGGCATCTAATTGTTCAGGACAGAGTGAGTATCTGCACTTACAGAAATCCAGGCTGGAGTGGAGCTCCCCTGAAAGCCAGGCACTGAGAAGCCAAGATTCATTTTCAGAAAGTAAGTGGTTTTCATTTTTCGGTTTCTCAAGGACTCTTTCAAGGGCCAAGCAGATGGCTGGGAGATGTACAGAATGGAAACCTGCAGCTCTAATGGGGACACAGAAGTGTGTGTGGAGGGGGCTGTTTATTTGGGGTTTCTTTTAGCTCAATTGCCTTTTGGTTTGGCAGCAATTTGCACTATTTATGCGGCTGGAATGCCACTGCATTTTCGTGTGGACTCTCCCTTTCCAGCAAAGGGCTGAGAAAATTGCCCCACTAATTCTAGGAGCTCCCCAGCAGCTCTGAGGCACAACCAGCAGAGAGATTTCCAGCTCAGAAACACGAAGGCAAGCAGCAGAACAGCACAGCTCAGTTCCAGAAGCAGCTCTGGCTCCATCTCGGGGGTTCCATGGGAATGTGTGGGACACCAGGCTGGTCTCAGCTGCTCTCTGGGGGCTCTGTTGGCCTTTTGGCAGTGCTGACTGCCTGGCAGAGCCTCCCTGTCCCCAGGGGTTAGGGCTGTGGCACAGGGAGGCAGCGCAGGTGTCCCCATGTCCCCAGGGCCTGGCAGGCCTTCCGTGTGTTTGTACCTCACTACATTTAGGCTAATGTCTTATTTTGCTGTCCTCTCCACATCATTCCCAGGCTGATTCACTGGAGCCTGCCTGGACACGTTCCTGTGAGAGGAACCTGCAGAGGAACCCACCCAGAGAGCACCAGGGTTCCCCAGGGAGGCCCAGGGATCCCTGCAGAGAGAGCTCCTGGTGTGAGGAACCTGCAGAGGAACCCACCCCTGTGAGGGCAGAGAGCACCAGGGTTCCCCAGGGAGGCCCAGGAATCCCTGCCAAGGGCACACACAGCTCAGCGATGGAGAATTCACTCCTCTCTCCCCACCTGGGCTGAGCAAACTGCCTGTGGCATAAGGAAATAGTGCTGGTCCTGCACCTGCCTGGGGAAACTGAGGCACAGCTGGGCTGGTGCCTGCCTGGGGGAGCCCCAGGTGTGATCCTGCCCCCACCCAGCCCAGGTTTCACTGGAGCAGAGCACACACACCCCCTCATGTTTGCCTGTGTTTGCTGTGTGCCTGTCCCACTCCTTTTCCTCACTAGCCTGTCACAACCATTACTAAAATATGCTTATCTCATATATGCAAATAGCAGGATATTTATAAGATTCTTTGAAATTTCCATAATTGTGCTGTAAAAAAAAATCTCTTTGCTTATCTCACAAAGTGTTGTAACCACAGTGTTACTTTTATTGAAATCCAAAAATCACTCGGCAAAATAAGAATAGTTAGAAAACTGTCAGGTTTTTATATTTTTGAAATAGAAGGGAAAGAAAGTGAGCAAACCAGGCTTTATTATTTTAAATTAGAAACTTTAATGCTCACAAAAAAAGGATATAAACTGTAAATGTATTTTAGCAGTTCCTAGAGGAAAAAGAGAGAGGTTTTAATAATAACACTGTGTGCTCCTATATCATTTTCATTAGAAAAATCTTGGAGCACTTTCAGCTTATTAAAGATTGGAATGCCTCAGAAGGCTCTCGGGAGGTGCTGGAGAAAAGCAAAGGAACAAATATAAATCCACATTATTCTCCATGCTGTGGTTCCCTGGGGCTCCTGTCACCCCAGCAGGGACAGCAGCTGCCCCTGGCACTGTGGGGTTCCTCTGCTCCCTCTGCTCGTTCTGTGGGTGAGTGAACCAAAACATGGAAGGATTTTCCCAAATCTCAGCTCCTGCCCCGTGGGGACACAGCAGGAGCTCTGCAGGGATTCCTGGGCCTCCTTTGGGAACCCTGGTGCTCTCTGCCCTCACAGGGATGGGTTCCTCAGCGGGTTCTTCACAGTAACATGTCCAGGCAGGCTGCAGTGACTCACCCTGGGAATGATGTGGAGAGGACAGAAAAAATAAGATATTAGCCTAAATTTAGCAAGAGTGGTAAAATGTTCACTGGAACAACAAAAGGAGGAAGAGAGGCTGTAAAGGTAGGGGGTATCCCCTGGTCTGATGAGGAAAATAATATTAAAAACTCCCCAGTGTTTAATTTCAGGAAATCCAATAGCCCAGGCGAGTGCCCAGAAGAGGAACAGCATGTTAACATATCTTAGATAAACAGGAGCCAAGTTGTTACCCTGACAGGAACACGAGAGAGCCCATCAGTGCAGTGGGGGAGAATAATAAATTAAAAACCAGATGGTTCAAAGATGTGATTGCGTCTTCAGCTTCAGCAGGAAGAGAGAAGGGGAATACATATGGATTGCAGGCAGGCCAGGAACACAAAAGCCTGGAAAAAACACAAGAACAGGAGAGGCAGGCTCATCAGAATGAAATTAATTAAAAGAGCAGGACCTCAAGTTATTTTAGGTCCCAGTGGTAGAAACACCAGAATTCCAAGCTCCATTCTTCATTTGTACATAAAGTTTCCTATTTCATGCATGCTCAAAAAAGGACCTCTTCCTTTCTGAGCTAGATAGTGAGTCAAGGCAGATGGGAATTATTCTGAGCCTGGAGAAAACAAAGAAGCACAAATTAATGGCTTACTGGCAGAAAGGCAGTTTGAAGCACTTTGCCAAAGCACATTTTATTCCTACCCTTATCCTACATAGATATTTTTTCCTTTAATTCTGCTCAGCACAGAAATGCATGACTAAGCAGAGATCCATATCTGCATCGTGCATAGGCTGGAGGGGGCACTAAAACAGGCAAAAATCAGACAAAAGGAGTGGGGGAGAGTCTGCAATGGCTGTGCAGTGACTTAACAACTTGCTGCGTGTCGCTCAGCACACAGAAAATAGAACAAAATAGAACAGCCCTCTCTTGCCAGCTTGAACTCTCTCATCCCATCCTTTCTGTGTGGGTTTCTGTGCATCTGCCTGCATTCTGTCACTCATATATGGACATACGTGCGTGCACAGCCATCCCTGGGTGCTCCACAAGCTCTGAGTGGAGAGGAGGAGTCCTCGTGGCCATGGGCACCTTGGCCAAAATCCCCCTTTGCCATGAGAGGAGGTTGTGCCTCTGGCTTGAGAAGGGGCAGGGTTTTACTCCAGCCTCCTCTGCAGCAGCAAAGCCCCAAACCTGCAGCAGGGCTCTCCCTGCCTGGGATTATGTTCAGCCATTTCTGGGAGAAGTCTGGAAATGGTTTAACTGTGCAAATTTATCGTGCATAAACAATTTAAGTTATGATACCGATAATATTTCAGTCTTAATTTGGCAAAATGATGGAGGCAGGAACTCAAACTGCACTTGTGTTTGAACAGTGTTGATTCTTCCATAACTATTAACTTCCAAGACCTCAATTTGATATCCCCTGGGAACAGATTCCCTCTGTGCTGAGGGTGTTAGAAGCAGGAGATCAGGAGGTGGAGGCTCAGTTCTTGTTATGAGATTTTCAGCTGCTTTCTTAACTTCCTGTCACCTCCTTTCCCCTGGTGTAAAATTAGGGTAATGACATTTCTTCATATGACAGCAGCTTAAAGCTGAAATGCTCAGGTGGAAGGTGTTCTACACTTCAGAGATTATTGTTTATTACCACCACTGCTATTACTGATATTTCTGAGGGTTTCACTCTCATGTATGCAATAAGGGCAAAATATTATGGACATTTTGCCTGATTTTGAACTTAAAACCAATTTTGTTGTGAAATAATTCCTTCGAATAGAATTATTCCTGAACTACATCAACTGGGGACCAGCTGCTGACCCCAAGTGTTTAAGAACTCCAGATAATCACTGATGAAAGGAGACAAAAATACATTTTATCTAAGAAGTATCTAATGTTGTGATAGAAACTGAAATTAAAGTGTAATCCAGAGAGAGAGAGGGAGAGAGAGTATTCTTTAATTAAAATCAGCTACCTCAAAAGATGGATTTTCTCAGGAGTGAAATTTGCACTGTGCTGAAGGCTTTCCACTTAAATCCTTGATGATGCAAGGAAAAAATTCTCAGGGAGTAATATTGGCATTAGCAGATAGCCACATGCCACTGCACAGTAAGGGAAAATCTGCAGAGAAAAGATGTATGGCCAACAGAATGGAAAGATGCACAAACCAGGAAACTCCCTGAAACACAAACACACGATTGTTCAGCAGCAAATGAATAGTTTGGCAGAGAAAGGGACACCAGATAGAGGCTTGAGGATAGAGAAGGAAAAATAAACCCAGAAGCAGCAGAGATCAGTGAAAACAATGGGCACATTTTGCCAGGAGTTATGTTAAAAATACTGAAATAAGGTTTTAGATAACGTGTTTAGGAGGATCCATGGGCCTCCCACCACCCCCTGGCAGTTCCTGGTCCTGGACAAGCACAGGTGGGTTCAGGGCATGGGGATGGTGTGGAGGAAATGGGAACAGGGGGAGCAGTGTGGAGCCAGGTGGGACAGCAGGTGAGAGCCAGCATCCCCTGGGGCTGGGCAGCACTGCCTTCCCCACTGCAGAGCTGCTGCTGATGGTGATGGTGATGGTGATGGTGATGGTGATGATGATGGCAGCTGTGCTGAGGGGAGCACTCCCAATGGCTGCTCATTGGGAATCCTGCTCCCTTCCCACGTTGGCTGCCATCCCAGATGGTTTCCTGAGCACTGAGGAGGCTCCTGGCCAGGCAGGGTGCTGGGGAGCTCTGGAGCTGTGGCAGGATTACCTTGCAGAAACTCCCTTTCACCAGCATTTATTGCATTGTGTGCAGCAGAGAAGGTTCCAGCAGCTGCTTCAGAGGCTTTCCTCACATGCAAACCTGTCCTGCAGGAATCTTGTCTAACAGCCAGGTGGGCTCTGCGAGAAGTGGTTCTGCTGCAGTCAGGAAAATATATCTTTTTTTTTTTAATCTTATTTTTTTTCTTCCTTTTCAAAAAAAAATAAAAATTCAGGGCTAAAGTGGAGGAGCTGCTGCAGAGGTGTCACACCTCTGGGAACTGGGCAGGCTGTGGGTAGCAGCAGAGCACCCTCCCTGAGCTGAGGGCACCTTGTTGCCAGGGACAGGACACACAGAGCTCCAGTGCCTGTAAATGCCTCACAGCTTTGCTCTGTGTGCTGCAAATGGCTTTGCAGAAAGAGCCTAAACCCAAATTGTTAGTCTAATATTGGCCAGGATATTGCAGCCAGGCAGGATGGGATATGTAGCAGGGGACATTTTAATGTGTCAGATTAAAACACCTCTGCAAATCTTGGCTGAGTTCAGGTTCCCAAAGAGCTGCTGTGGATTCAGGACAGATTTCAGTCCAAGCAGAAGGGTTGGCTGATCATTAAAATACATCATACAGGTAATCTGGCTCACACTCCCAGACCTTTAGAGGTATTTTAACACCCACAGAACTCCAAGTGCTAAAACAGCTTGACCAAATTTGGCATTCAGCATCTCCTGAAAGGAAAACAGAACTCACAGCAGCAGCAGAGCGAGGCCCTCTCAGTGATGTGACTTCCAGGGGAAATCAGAGGCTGCTCCTGAGCTGAGCCCCACGTTGCAGAGAGCACAGGTGCCACGAGAGCACAGCTGGTGTCCGTGGGAGAGGGGAGCACAGGAGCTGAGAGCCAGCCCTGCTGGGGCGTGCTGGCGAGCAGCGTTCACATATTAACAGATTTCCACTCAAACTGGCAAATAGGGATGTCTATGCTCGAGATGCTGTGTGAAAGCCAAGGCAACAAAAGTCAAAATGTGCATACGAGAATATGTGGCACACACAGTATATGTCACAATGTTTACCATCACTTCAAAACATGCACCCGCCCACAGCTCTTCACTAGCAGCGTCCTGGAACTTCTCCAATTGGGATTTGCTATATGAAGCAAAAGTCAATTAAAATCAGCCATTATTGTACAGATCATGAGATCCATAGTAGGAGATCCCATACTCATCCCACATGCTCATTAATAGCAGTGTGTTGTAAACAATCCAGGACAATTGCTTGGGGTTTGTAGACTTTTCTGATGGCTGTGTTTGCTCGGTTAACATGCAACATTTTTAAATGGGTTGGATTAAAATTTTTAGCAAATATCAAATTCCCCAGAAACACAGTTCTGTTGCATTCTGGAACTGTTTCAAATGTAGGTCAGAGTCAGCGAGGATGCTTAGCTAGTGAAAACAGAGACAGGGGGAGGAAGGTTTGGGGAAGGGAAGTTCTGTCTGCCCAGCTTGCAGAGGAGCCCCAGCTCGCCCACCTTCCCTCGCAGAGCTGCTGCTGGTGAGCTGTGGTGACTCATCCCTGCATCTCACCAGTCCCACAGCTCCAGTTGGGAAGTCACCACCTGCTGAAGCCTGCTCTCCTTCACTGGCTTCCCTCAGTGTCCTGAGGAGCTGCTCCATGCAGTTAAGGAGTTTTCCAGGGAGGTAAAACTGTGCAGCCCCCTGGGCAGAAGCTCGTGTGACTGCACAGATCCAAAACCATGATTATTTGTGAAGATTTACTGGCCTGATTCAGTGAAACCCATGCAAGAATGGCCATGAGCTGAGATAATTTTTGGGGTAGGTGGAGGCTTCCAGTCCCTCAGATAGAGCCAAACAGCAGCACCCCTCTCCCAGCTCCCAGGTGAGGCCAGCCAGAATTACAGGTGAGCCTGACCCTTCAGTCCTGCTCAGAAACAAAACACTGGCAGGGCTTTTTTGGTCAAATAAACCATCAGCTCAATACAAAACAAACTTCTTTGTTTTGGAAAAAGATTGTCCCACCCCTACACACACACACAAATGCACACACTAATTTTTGGGGCTGATTTATAAGCAAAAAGTCTGTAATTAGCACAATTTTGTTTGTAATTAGCAGGGATAAATTGTTTGATTTAGTGCCAATATCAGTAACAATGGAAGTGCATTTGCTCTTTTGTTTTCAACTCTTTCACTACCTCTTCATGTTTAGTTTCAAGGTGAGATCAGTATCTGGAAACATTATGTCATTTATGCTTTATCATTTTATGAACTTCAGCAAATCTACTCCTGATAATGTATTATAATTATACTGGTAATCAGAACTGGATTTGAAAATGCAGGAAGCCTGGTGCCAACTGCCACTGTGTGTCTGACCAGATCACAAAAGGAAAACAACAGTTACTGGCATTTATTGTCAGGGGAGCTTCAACTCAGATGTGCAGACAGATACGGACTGCAAAAATGAAATGGCTGTTCATTTCACATGTATACCTAATTTCTGTGGGTTTTCGACTGGCATCCTGATCTCTGTCATGCTTGTTCCCATTTTCCTCTCAGTTTTCCTTTAAGAGAAGCTTCCCTGCTCTAAAGCCAAATGCAATGTTCCCTGCTGTGATGGATTCCTTCTTTTTCCTTCCTAATTGGAGCCATTTCATCAGATCGAATTTTGACAAAGATAGTAATTGTCATCCAATTTTAAGGCAATGACAAGATCAATATGAATTCTCAGATGACAAGTATTATTACTGGGTGAGCACAAAGAAACAAAGAAAATGAAAAATCCATGTTCTAGGGATCAAAACAGTTAGAGGCACATGCTTGCCTTGATCCACGTGTGTGTGAATCCTGTTTCAACAATAGAGGCAGTGCCTGTGCATGGATGGGGTAGAACAGATGGCCTTTGCCAGGCAAACAGTGCAGGGAAACGAGCACCCAGTGCTTTAGTACATTGCAGTTTGGGTAATGTGGGACTCAATTAACTTGCCACCAAACAGGCTTGCAGGGAAAATTACCCACAGCCCCATCTCAGAGTTCTGCTCCTCCCTAACATTTTGTGCTCCTTCTGTTCCCCAAATGCCAGGAGTAAGTGCCCAAGAAAATCCTGCTTCTTTAGGGTAAACATATTCCAACTGTATTTATGTAGGCAGAAGTACTTGATTATTTTTATAACATTGTTTAAATGAGATGATCTGATTAGTTAATGGCCCAAAGAGTTCAGGCAGAGTTCAGACAAGGATCTAAAACGTGCAGCAGCATCTTCAGACGTTTTCCACACCACGGTGGCTTTGGGAGGGATTCTGCCATGTATGCAGAATTGGCCAGGTACTGTCAGGTTGTTTTAGCAGGTCCACCCTGCAACAAGACATTTCTTCAAGGCATTTGACCCTCAGAGCTCAGCTCCTGTTCTGGATTTGCTGCTCAGAGTGCATCCACTGCACACGCCTGTCTGGCCATTAAAGCAGAGCTCCTCCTTTCCCACCCCAAAGTGTTAAATCCAAGGAATTAGAACTGAGTTTCTTTTTTTTTCTTCTTTTTCATTATTCATATTCAAAATACATTTTAACAGAGGAAAGGCAAAATAATCCATGGTTGTCGTGCTAATTGGCAGCTGCTCTGGGTAACAGCCGTGACAAGTTTCAGCTCTGTCCACTCCAAGGCAGCCAAGTCATTAAGGGTTTCCAGGCAGAGAATTGGGTTATGAAACCCAACACTCACTGCTGGTGTCCCTGCACTGCTGAGCACGTTCCCAGCCACCCCAATGCAGCTTCAGTGGGATTATGATCCGTGGAGGAAGGCCTCAGCCAAGCACTGAAAAGATGTTTGTTAGCCTCCAAAATATAAATAAAATATTTACAAAGAGAATAATTGACTTTTGATGTTTACTTCAGGCTATGGTTAAGCAGGCAGTGTCTGTACTAAGCAATGCAGTGACCACCTGCCACAAATGCTGTGATATTTGACAGATCCCTTTCTGCCAAGAACTATAATTCCTATTTAAATCTAAATAGAGGAGCCATGAATGCAGATTTCTCATCACAAAGACACTGATGTTAATCCCCAGTACAGAAAAATAAGAAAAGCCAGAACGTTTTATTGGATTTTATATGGAAGATAATTAAACAGTATTTCTTCTTTACTTGGTATACAGCATCCCATCAACCTTCCTGCTGAAATTTGTTTATAAAGAAAGCCAGAAAGTTTTATTACATTTTTATGTAAAAGAAAATTAGCATTTTGTATATTTGAACTTACATTAGAATAACAAAAAGTGGGTAAACAAAAAATGACCAAAGAATGATGAAAACAAACAGAAAAAAAAAGTAAGGAAAGCAAAACACTGTTCTCATACACACAATTTCATATTCTAAGCATGCAGACCAAATAAATGTTTGTGTGCATATGTATGTATTGTATAAATTCATGTACCAAGCAGTTCTGGAAACCTGAGCTGATGGAAGTTGGGAAATGCAGGAATTGGATGTGCTTGCACACCCCTCATTTGCCCTTTGTGACTGTGGATGTATGCTGGGGTTTTTTCCACACACACACCCCCCACAGAAACTGGTGCAGTGTAGGCAGAAAATTGCCTGTGAGAATGATGTAATCTCTGAGAGCTGCTTTGCAGGAGCTGTTTCTGCTCTGCCCACCAGGCAGTTTGGTATTTTGGATGTACCCAAGGAAGTTGTGGTGCATGTTCCCAGCAGGTGGGTGCTGCCAGCCGGAGCTGTGCAGACGGGGCTGGGGGAGCGTTTAAAGGGAGCTCATTGGCACGGGGAGGGGGCAGCTGTATCCAGGGCTGCATCCCCGGCATTGAAACATGCTTCCCTTCAGCCTGTGCTGCCATTTACTGCATTATGGGATGCATGTGGATTTTCCAAACAAAAGATGTTTATGAGGAGAGTATATTTTAAGATCCCTTTCATGACTGCACAGACCCCTCTCCAAGCAGATGGCCTGACAGTTGCAAGGAAACTATTCATAAGCCAGAAGTAGCGTTTAAAATTTTTTTTTTTTTTTTTAAAAGACAGTTTGTTCTCTGTGTACGTTTTAAGCAGGTACTAATTCTGTCTGTGGCAGCACCTTCCCCAGCCCAGCAGCACCACAGCACCCTCGTGGCTGCCCCATGCACTGAAATTCCCATTCCATTCACTGCTAACTTGGAGTAACATTGGAAATAAAACAGTTTCCCTTATGTACCCAAAACAGGAGGGACCCACAGAGAAAATGTTTCTTGTGAGTGTGTAGAAACAAGAATTTTGCAAGGATGTAAATATATTTAATTCTATTTCCATTCTCAGCCTTGACTGCTACCTAGATGTTGTTAACAGTCTTTGGGGAGAATAACCAGCTGAGAACAAAGTAACTAAACCTGAGCCACTTCAGCACTCCCAAGTTCATGTATCTGGGGAGGAATCTGAAGCAATGGCTTCACACAGCTGCATTTGCTGACCCTTTTAATTGCCTGCCACAGAACCTCCTGCTCGAAGGAAACCAGCCCTTCCATAGCATGCACTTGATAAATAAATAATGCCATCCCTCTGGAGACAAGAATTCCATCTCCAGCACAAGGACAGGGACTGAGTGTCCTTCCACTTTGGGGAGATGGTTTGTTTTTGCTTTTCCTTCACCTCAGGAGCTGAGGCTGATTATTTGTCACATCAAACACATTTAGAAGTATTTCTGAAAAATTTGCCTAATATCCTGCAGCAATGAGTTGCAGGGTTGATTATACACTGCACAAACGTTTTCAGCTTTTTCCCTTCACCTTTCCATGCATATTTGTGCTTCAGAGAAAACAGAATAAATAGCCCCTTCTCTCTGCTTCTGTTATATCATCTTTTACTCTTGTGTTTTGTAAACTAAACAATGCTAGTCTTTTTAATCACTTTTTAGATGGAAGCCTCTTTCCTCATGTGTTTAATCATTTTTGCTGCACTTTTCTGCTGCAGAACTACATACATGTGGGCATAGACACCCTGGAGCAGTGAAAAACTCTGCCAAGAACAGGTTTTAAGGCTTCACAGAGGTTTGCTTCTCAGAGGTGCAGTAAAGGCATTTCTCCTTTGGCAGCCTTTGGTTCTCTGCCCTGCAAAAGCTTTTTGCTTGTTCCTTTCTGGATCCAGAATCTCTGTGTATTTTCCTGGGGGAAAGCAGCACACACTTCAAGGGGAGTGGACTGGCTCTACAGAGGGTATTTGAAGACCAAGGCCAAATGCATTTTGCATAGGATTCCCCCAGTCTAATTTTAGCCCTCCAACTTTCCTTCCATTCTTAAAATCCAACTGAAAATATCTTGTCCTTGGAAAGGTTTTTGCTAATCCTGTTTGTAGTTTTAAATGCTATGTAAACATTTCCATTGTGGATTAATGTGCTGTTTCAAAGCAGGGGAGATTTTGAGATTGCCATTAAGTCAGAGAAAGAGACTTCTGTTACTGTTACAGTTCTTTTGGAAACTTAATTTCATTCAATGTCCCTTTGAAGGCTTTGCACTAGGGTGTTAAATGAATGCTATCAAAGGCCATATTAAAGAGGATTGTATGCAGTTGACCAGGGTTCATGCTAGGGCCTAGTTTTAGACAATATCTTACACTGAAAATATGGTTCTTCAATTATACCTTCTATTGCAGAAATGAAATTACCTTGAACGCTTGGGTGTAGTAGGCTTATTTCTCAGAATACAATAGAAAATGGTCAAATTCTTCCTCACAGTAAAACATATCTGATTAAAAAATGAAAGGGAGAGAAAAATGTGAAAAGCAAAATCAGTCATAAGAAGCCTGGGATCAGTGAAAAGACAGCTTGGACAAAGGCTCTGCATTTGAGCAGCCCAAATAATTCCAGCATTGTCTGAATGCTTCAAGCAGAAGTGTCTGAAGTGCCTCGTGTTCTGCCAGCTGATTCAGGATGCTGCAAAGGGGGATCAGAGGGCCAAAGTGAATATGCAGAAGCTTTTAAATACATTCCCACTATTCACAGTAATCAAAGTAATTTGCAAATACATCTTCTTAGCAAAACTTAACATCTTTGAGATCACAATCGTAAAAAATAATTGATACAATTAGAGGTATGGAGCTACATTTTGTGTAACTGCTGCTATTCACATTTATTATGTTTCTAAGTGTTTTCTTGTCTGCTTTCCCAGCTCATAATGTACATCTGATTTATTTGGGGAATTATAGTGATTGCAGTCCTTTCCTGAGTTTTTTTTTGTTTTTTGGGTTTTTTGGGGTTTTTTTTTGTTGGTGGGTTTTTTTTGGTTTGTTTTTGTATTTTTGGGTTGGTTTTTTTTGTTTGTTTGCTTTGTTTTGGTTTGGGTTTTTTTTGTTGGTTTGGTTTGGTTTGGTTTGGTTTTGGGTGGTTTTGGGGGGCTTTTTGGTTTGATTTTTGTTTTTTGTTGGTTTTGTTTGTTTGTTGTGTTTTTTTTTTTCTCTTCTGCAGTGTTTTAGGTGTGCTTTCAGCATGCAGAGGGACACAGAGGCCCTGGCCAGGCTGCTCTGGCAGGCAGTGCTGGCACCTTGGGCTTGGCTTTGGCTGGCTGCAGTGGCTGCTGCTGCTGCTGCGAGCACACCCAGCCTGCTGTGCAGCTCCCAGCTGCCTGCCTGCCTAATTCCAGGATTACAGCTTAAGGACAGGTAAGGATGATGAGCAAGGGGAGAGGATCTCATGTCCTTACACCCACAGGGAGCTCTGTGCCTCTGTCCTGTTGGCATTAGCCATGTAAGCCTCTCACTCGTGCACCTTGGGAAGAGTGATCTGCTCAGCCTTGGGTGTTCTGCTCAGGTTTTGATGTGCAAGCTGAGAGAACTCCGTGCTTGCCTGTGTGTGGGGGAATTAATGATGAATTTAGGCTGTAGAAAGCAATCTTGTGGGCTCCTGCCTCATTGGTAATCTGATGTGCTGGCCACTGCACTGCTGAGTGCCTCAGTGCACACTGCAGGCAAGGAGCAGACAGCTGGGGGCAATTTGGGATGTTGTCACCCTGGTTTTTTAAGATTTTCTAGGCCTTCTGATATGGACATTCTTGTGGTGAACTTTTCAGACATCTTT
>JAWWEY010000243.1:4656121-4681452 GCA_035582745.1 Loriotus luctuosus
GGAAAATAAAGCTCTCTTCCTTCCTTCACCTGAAGAACAGTGGTGTGCTTGCATTCTTTCGTGTCATATAGTGACAGGATGTTTCACCAATTAGGTGGAATTTGGGATGTTTCACCATTTGTGTGGAATTTAGGTGGAATTTGGGATGTTTCACCAACCCTTCACATTAAGTTCTCACCATCCTCCTCTCATCAGGAGGGCAGCTGATGGTGAGAGGCCAGAGCACAGGGTAAGTGTTGTTCTCCCCACTGAAAAGGTGTCCTATGGAAAAGATTCCACTGATTTTCTTTGCCAGAGGAAGCAGGTTAGAGTGCAGGGTCTGGCCTGTGGGCATGGACGGGCACCTTGAGGCTGCTGCTGCCCTCAGGGACAGAGTCAAATGTCCCAACAGCTACAGTTAAAGGGCAGAACACAAGAGTGAAGTGGTTATATATTTTCTTCTTTTAACCAGTCTCTTCTTATTTGTAAGCTAATTAAAATTATTCTTAGGCAATTTGATACCCCCAGCCACCACTTGCAGGAACCTCATTGTTTGGTAAGAAGGAATCATTTTTGTTTTCCATAAGAGACCTGGATGGGGCAAAGAAACAGTTCTATCTTGTATGCATTGGCAAGAAGGATTAGACAGGCTGTAATCTTGGTCAGTCTGACTTCTACAATTATGGAAAATTACAAAGATTGATGTTAGTTGCAATTTATCTTATTCACAAACTGGTACAGGATGAATCTTCTCTTTTGAAATACATATTTCACTAAAACTAGAGTACATATGAAGTGAATTCTTTTTCTTTCTTTTCCCCATCAGATTGATAATAGTCTGTGTAGGAAAGAGCTGAAAAACACAAAAAGAAAAAGTTGGAGCTATTTGAATTGTCATGGCAATATCCTGGATTTTTCAAGAAGTTTGGTTCTGTTTAGCTAGTCACTTTAATTTTCCTTCACTAACTTGTCTCCATTCTCTGCCACAGTGATAATTCTTTATATGACTGTCAGCCCTTTGCATTGTGACAGCTTAAATTAATGTTTTGATATTTCTCTCTTTGTAAGAATACAACAAAGAAGACAACTGCCAAGGATAGGACAGAAACTCTATGAATGTAAAACAGACACTGCGCACCAATAAAGCCAGAAGGAATAATTTTCATGTTATTGCCTTGTTAATCAGCTTTTGCAACAACTAATCCTGAAGTCTTTGGGTTCTGTGGGCTAGCATGGCCCTGGTGCTTCATCTGGATCACGGGGAACTTCTCACAGGGGACCTTGGGCATTTCTGGGAGTGCTGCAGCCCCTTGGGGCTGGGCAGCTTTAACAGCTCAGGCAGGCTGGTCCAGCCTCTGCTGCTGCACCAGCCACAGACTGAACTCTGCTGGATTGGTTTATTTTCCCTCATAATCAAAATAACACCCTTCTGCACAGTGACACCCTTCTGCAAACTCATGCACACTCATCTCACTTTTACACACCACTCAAGGGTGCTGAGGAGATCAGTGAGAACTCCAAAAGGAAAGTGAAGGAGGAGTTGGAAGGGTTTGATCTGGCACTTACAAAAGAAATGATGAAAAGGAATTGTCTTTAAGGTTTCGTGGAGGTTTACACCAATCCTTATCTAAGGTTCAAGGCCTTTAGCAGCATTGTTCCTGCTCTTAATGTATGCTTCCAAAATCCCAACCCATCTGGCATTGCTGTAAATGAAGCTTGACTTCAATGAGGATGGTGTTTTTCAATGTTCTTTAAAAAATCCTTTTAAAAAGATCTGAGATATCAGATGCAGTTTAATGTTTCAGTATAGCTGAGGATTTCATTATTACCTTCTCTCATTTTTGTCATTTTCCGTCTGTTTCTCCTCTCACACATTCCTTCAGGACCTGGCCTCACCTGAGAGATGAGGAATTTAAATGAAAGTAGAACAAAAAAAAATCAATTAATCCATTCTTTGTGGCAGAAGCCACCAGATGATGCTGTTACTCTTACAGCTTCTTAGCATGTGAGCAAGATTTCAGTTTTTGAAGGAATGTTGCATTGTTATTAGCTTAGTTTTACAGTAATCCTCTGAGAGAAGCTACCAGCAGAGTGTGTTTTCTGCTTTATTCTCTGTAGGATGCAGTTCTTAGGACAAATTACATTCCTTGGAGTTAAATGTGCAGTGCCATGCTGCAGAGTAGTGTGTTCCAGTAGGAGGAGGATCTCCTGTGATGACTGCAGATACCACTGTTACAGGGTAAAAATAATAATTAAAAAAGGAAAAGCATAAAGAAAATGAGTTTCACTTAACAGAAAGTCCACATTACTTCTTGTTTTATAAACAGATCAGAGCCAAACCCCCAACTTCTCTCTCTGTAGAGAAAGAGGAGAGAGTTGTCAGAGCTGGAGCACTCAGAAGAAGGAGAGGACTCGTCGCTGTGGATGTGCTGGGCCATGTCTGAGAGCCATCAGGAGAGCACTGTTTGCATCTCCAAACATCCCTTGACCTGTGCCTCTCCCTCTTGCACAGAGAGCTGGTCCCAGAGAGCTTCAAAGAATAGATCAAAAGTGTGAGCTGTACTATTTATCTCAATGGACCACAAGTGCTGAAAGCTAGAGATGAAAAATTTAACATCAGATTTGTCAAATATTTCACTGCTGATGGGATCATTTCAGCAGAAATGACCAATGGCAGTGCTTATCCATCAAATTGAAGGTTTAATATAAAAAATAAATAACACGGGAGATAGGGCTTCTAGTGGATGATTCATTTATGCATTCTAATTAAAAGCCCTGATTGTTTAAATGCAAATGAAGCAAACTCAGACATGCCAGTGCATTGCCTCAGCAGCAGCCGGGGCTGGGCTCGCTCAGGTGTGCTGGTGGCAGGGAAGCACAGGGGAGGTGTCACTGTCTCTCTGATTGCCACCAGCTGCTCCTGACCCTGCTCCTGCCAGCAGCAAAGCCCACCTGAGAGCTCCTGGCCCAGCCTGGGCACTGACCCCACCTGGGCACTCGTGCTGAAGGACACGTGCCAACGTTGGAGCAGTGCCGGAGCTGAACGGCATCGCCACATTTCTGTGCTCAGAGAAAAGCAAGGCACAGTTCTTCCCAAGGAGTTCTGGGTTTCACATCCTCTGAACCTCAGAGAAAGGGAAAACACAATTCTTATCACTGGCTGTGCCTGTATTGTGCCAAAGTAAAATGCAATATGGAGATTGTTTATCAAAAGTGAGGATGTTTGGTTTCCTTGGCCTGTCAGTGCCAGGTGTGTGTGTGTTTGTCAGACTGTCAGTGACAGTCACGAGATTCTGGGCACTGTGAGCAGCTGTGTGCAGAGAGAGTGCTTGGCAGATTCCGTTTGGATGAAATGTATATAGTATAATATAACAAAGTAATTCATTAGCCTTCTGATATCCATGGAGTCAGATGCATCAGTCACCTTTGATTTACAATAGAACGAGGTAAGATCAAACCAATCTACAGACTGCCCTCCCTATAACTGAGATTATCTCTGCCCTGGGATTTCCAGGCTGGACCACCATTTAATGTAAAGTAAGTTCTGTTTATGTTTTATAGGTCTTACAAGAAGGAAGAGGCAGGCACACACAGAAGCCAAGCGAGCCCGTAGCAGAGCTGATGCACCCAGGCTTTGCTAAGCCAATTAAGCAATCAAATAAAGGCCACAACTGAAATGGACTCCACAGATCAGTGAAATCAAATGGTGAAAATTAATATACTAGGAAATTAGATCAGAATTATGAAGCTCAGACTGAATTTGATTTGTGGGTCTTGGGCTGGGGACATTTACAGGGAAGCAGCTCTTTTCTTTGCAGTCTGAAGGGCATTTGTGTCCATCAGGTGTGAGGCTTGTGCTGGTTCTTCCCAAAAGAGACCCTCTAAAACAGAGATTGATCCTGACCTGTTCCACTTAAGGAGGAGGTGCAGCCACCACAGTGCTGTCAGCAGCTCTGCCTCATTCTTTTCTACCTTAAATCTCCCTGTTGTAACAGGTTACTAGCTGGCTGCTCTGATTTTCCCTTTCTAACACAGAAAATCTTTCCCTAGAAGTGACACAGATGACAGCCATATCAAGCAGTAACAGCTTTGGGGAAAAAAAATAATAAATCCAGAAGAATCTTCCTAATTATATGCAACATTTACAGAGTTTGGTGTTTACTTTTAGGGACCTGTATGTAGTGCTGTTTCTCTATTATAGAGTGCAAGTATGCAAGTGTGTCTTTGAGATAAGGCAGTATCATCCTGCTATAATGGAAAGGAAATGAAAAGAAAGAGTTCAAAATGCTTTATATTTTGGGATCTTCACTTGTGGTGTTGACAGCAGCTGCAACAAAGATTCAGGTTGAAGACAACTTACAATTCATGTAGAACATCTCTGTGGCATTGGCACAGCCAGTAACAAGTTTCACCTCTGTCCCCGTGGATTGCACAGCCACGAGAAGGAAAAGCTTTTTGTCCAGAAGCTGTCCATGCTGCCTGGGAATGAATGCACTTCTTTCCATCAAGATCTCACTCCTTTCAGAGTCCTGCTCGTGGTGATTAGGACCAGTCCTGGTGGATGATGTCCCCATGGAAGCCTTGAGCCATGAGGTTACCAGGAGGAGAGTCACTGTCTGAAATATCTGCCAGTCTCATTGCAGGCTGCTTGTCAGAGGAGCAGAGATGTGGAGAGCAGGCTGTGGAAACTCATCCTTGTCTGTGGAAACTCATCCTTGTCTGTGGAAACCCATCCTTGTTTCCCAGCTTAATGAAAAAATATTAAGTGGACAGTGCAGTAAAATACATAAAAAATAAAATTTTTGAGCATTCTTCCACAGTTGCTTCCTCACCCTAGCTTGGGCAATGAATGCAAGTAAATTCCTATCCTGCCCCAGATTAAAATACTTTTTATTTTTGTCCCATCAGGCTAAATTTTGCTTATAATTAGAGTTTTTCTAGGTTTGGTTCAAACTGATTTCAAGGAGCATTTTTTTCTAAAGGAGCAGATTTTCCTTTGAGCACAGGCTGGGCTACCCTTGGGTGCAGGGAGCAGCCCTTGGGCTGGAGCAGAGAGGGCTCTGTGAAGCAGCTCCTGCTCTCCCCAGAAATCCTTTATCAGCACAGTGTGATTGAGCACGGGCCAGGGCTCACCTCCCACCTTTCCCAGGAAAACCACATCAGGTCACATCCCTGCCCATGACAAGGTGAACTTTGAGGTCCCTTCCAGCCTAAACCATTCTGTGATCCAAGAGCTGGGGCTGTGGCAGGAGGTGGGAGAGGAAAGGAGTTTTCTCACCAGTTGTGTTGGACATGCCCAAGGACGTGCGAGTCCTGAAATCCATCTGTGCCACAGCTCAGCTCAGAGCGTGCCAAGGCTGCTGAGGGAACTTCTGTCAGCAACTCTTCCCCATGGTGAGAGGTGTGCTGCAGAGCCAGGCCTTCTGCTTGGGCAAAGCCCAACAACACGGTGAATTAAAGACATCATTGAGGTTTGGCAAAGTTGCAGCACAGCTGCCCAAGGTCATCTGCAGTGAAAGCAGCCGAGGAGGGTGACAGGGAAGATGTTAATTGGATTTTTGTGTTCTCCTCAGGAAGGTTCAGAGCTCTGGGATCTCACCCCAGAACAAGCTCCATGAATATGTCCAGTGATTGTGTGAGCTGATCGTTGTTCCCTCCTAACGGCTCTCCATCTCCCTAACAACAGCATTAGCATTAATATTGTGCCCAGGGCTCTGAGATGGGTACTGATGGAACTCAATCAGCTCCCAAGGAACAAAGGATCCCTTTTCCATGGCACCCTGTGCCTGTCAGAGGATTGGATCAGCAGCTTGTCAATCCTGTGCTGATGCGCTCCTGAACGCCTGGTTAGCGCGTGGAATTACATTATCTGAAAAATTAACACAAAACATTCAGCCAAAGCTATGTGCTATTCCCTCCTGACCTGATTATTCTAGATTATTTAACTAAGTAGCCAGCATACCCCCTAATTTAAGTGCTGAATTTCTACCACACAGAACGTTATCTTTTCTCATAAAAGAAGCCCACGAAAAGAGCAAGCTCAATTGCCAATTATGCTTCTTCCATGAAATCTCTTCTATCCCCTTCAGGATAGGTTTGGGTAAAAATATAATTGCAGTGGATAAGGAAGCTTAAGAAAAGATGTAAGTGAAAAATGTTATGTGTTGGCATCTGATTGATCCATTTGAAAGAAAGAGAAGGAGAATTTGATGAGATGGCAAGGAGCTCATAGTTTGCTTCGAAGGAACCCAGCATTTTTTAACCTGTACAGGGTGCTGAGCTATAATTAAGAACGGCAAGTCAGTGAAAAATCTATTTAAACTCCTGACAGCTTCTCTGCATTAGCATTTTTGACATCTACATTCGCTCTGGCAAATCACTAATGTAATTTTTTTTTCAAAATTATATTTTTATTAGCTCTCTGCATATAATAATAAAGCAAAACTGATGTTGCAGCCTGGACAGGTCTTTAACTCAAAAGCTCAGCAGTTACATGGTACTTGATTACCTGCCTGATTATTGTTTTTATTCGGAAAGAAGTTTTGTAAATATGTTTTCATCTATAAAGCATCTTTAAAGGGAAAACAACTGTTTGATACTGTTAATCAGTGAAAAGTATGGCAAACCCTGGCTTACAAACATTGTGATTAATTGATGTCAAGATACTCTTCTCTGGGGATTTGTTATTACTAATAATATTAAATAAAACCAATAATTTATAAAATTACTTTTATTATAATTCATTATCATAATTACTACCATTATTATTACTATATTACCATTATTATCATTATTAGCATTATTACCATTATTATTTCCTTGGGGTGAACTTTGAGTTGTACAGGTCTTTGCCATTAATAATTATCCTCAGGCAAGGGAGGAACCATGGCTCCAGCCTGGTATCTTGTGTATAGGTGTAATATTTTCAAACACATCAACAATCTTCCTCAAAGTGTGAAGAATTTGTGATAACGTTTAAGTCAGATGCACTGTGAATGTGTTGGGTTTAATTTGATAGCAAAGAAATACCATCATTAATTAGAATGCTTTCAGATTAGTGTTTGTCTTGCATAATTCAACATTTGCCAAAGTTCAGGAAAGATATGCACTAAATAGAAATTATTACTTTGATAATGCTGCTACATTTCCTCTCCTTATTTTTAATATGGCTTTTTAATTTGGGTAATGAGTATATATCACTAATCATTTTGAAAGCCTATTACCAACACCAACCAATTCGTCAGCTTGAGTTAATAATTTACTTTATTAGAAAAATTGGAACCGGACACAGCTGTGGAGGGCTGAAGGAAATAAATAATAACAAAAAACAGCCTCCTTAGCAGATAACCTATTTTCCTATGTGCACAAAATGCCCCTTGTTGTGTCAGGACTTGTTTTCCCACTGCTGGAACCCTTTGGTGGCCATTAAGCTCCTGCTCCAGACACATTCTACTGCAGGGCATTTGGAAATTAAATGCTGGAGGAATGAGAAGAAGAAGGTCTTCTCCCATACTTAATTTTCCCATGCATTATTAGTAGCTGCCTCTGCACTGCTAATGCCCTTCTCCCACTGTGTAGGCATGAGCTGGCAAGGTCATTTGTTTTTCAGCGTGTTTACTGGAAAAATGCAGTTGTATCTGAATGATTGTTTTGGGAAAAATAAAAATCTTGGGATGAGTCATAAGTGAAGAAAAAAGGGTCATTTGAGAAGATTTCAATAAGGGGAGAAATTGATAAAGAATATGGAAATGCATTCTAATTAGAATGAAAAGTTTGAAGACTGCACCCTGTAGTGAAATTAGTGTCTGCAGCAGACAATGCTCCTCATTAACAAATCGGGACCTCACTTTTATTACACTTAAACCAAGATTCTTCTCTGTGTCCTGCCACTTAGGAACACGCACCAGTGACCACAACACTCACCCGTGGTTACCCCGAGCCCTCTGCACCCGTGAGCAGAGAGCAGCTCTGAAAGGAGCCCCGGTGAGGGATGCCACAGAGATGGAGTGCTCTGTGCTCACACTGAATCTGCCTTTGAATGGTGGAAGAATAATAAGGACCCTGCCTACTGAATCATGCTAAATGCAGCATTTATTTATTTTTAGTGCAGTTTTATCTGGTGACAATGCAGTCATCATAGCCTTTTGTTGTTAAGGTGTGTGTATATTTCTATTTGAAAACCTTAGGATAAGAAAGGCATGAACGGCAAAGCTTTGAACAGGAGCCCCATCCAAGCAGTCACAACTGCAGTTCCCCCAAGTTCTGACATTTTTCATTCCTGTGGGTCGCTCTATGGGAAGGAGAGGAAGCAAAAAAAGAAATGAGCAAACACCCAGAGAAATTTAAATGAGAAGCCTTGTCTTTAATAAGATCTTGCTGTGACATTAATCCCTGTCTGCAGCTGAGGTATTGTTTGCCTTTGTGGGAGCCCTGCTCAGCTCCTGCCTCCTGAGCTCCCTGCCAGCTGTGAGTCTGGGCAGCCCTGGGCACAGCTCTGCCCAAAGATGCCCCAGCCCTGGGCACAGCTCTGCCCAACACTGCCCAGCCCTGGGCACAGCTCGGCCCAACACTGCCCTGGGCACAGCTCTGCCCAACAGTGCCCCAACCCTGGGCACAGCTCTGCCCAACACTGCCCAGCCTGGGCACAGCTCTGCCCAACACTGCCCTGGGCACAGCTCTGCCCAAAACTGCCCCAACCCTGGGCACAGCTCTGCCCAACACTGCCCAGCCCTGGGCACAGCTCTGCCCAACACTGCCCAGCCCAGGTGGGCTCAGCCAGGTACAGCCCAAGCCCCAGCGTGCCCCAGGCACTGAAACATCCCCTCACATGCCCCCCTGGCACATTCCCCCAAACCCAGCTATGTGCCCACAGTGAGGTTTGACACATTTCCTGTTTTCTGGTGCAAGCCAATCTCCCTGGAATATGGTCAGTGCTGGTTTATGGCTGCTTCCAGCCCACGTGCTTAGAAAGCAGGAGCTGCATGGCACAGCTGAACCAGCCCCATCTGTGCCAGTGGCTGCCCACAGCTCCTCCAGGCAGCCCTGCTGTGCCCATGCCAGCCTGCAGCGCCAGGAGCCTCACCTGAGCTGCCCACAGCTCCTGGTGCCCCTGCAGCCCCAGCAGCAGCCCTGGGTACCCAGGCTGATCCCTCAGACACACCTGAGAGCCCTGCCAGCCCTGGAGGGGCCACGAGGCAGCTGGAGAGGGACATTTACAGGGAGCTGCAGTGACAGGACAAGGGGAATCACCCCAGTTAGGGGGCCATGCAAGGGGTAACCCTCTTTCAGCTGAAAGTGGGGGTTCAGATCAGATATTAGGCAGAAATTCTCCCCTGTGGGGGTGGTGAGGCTCTGGCACAACCCCTGTGGATGCCCAAGCCCTGAAGTGTCCAGGCTGGACAGAGTTTTGAACAAGCTGGTGGAGTTGAAGTGCCCCTAACCATGGCAGGGGCTTGCAGGAAGGTGTTCTTTAAGGGGATCCAAAGCATCCCTGGGCTCTGGGATTCAGCAGGGATGAATTCCCCCATCCCTGGTGTCTCAGAGCACGTCTGGGACAGACACAAAGCCTGACCAGCATAGCAAGAGGAGGCTGCTTTTATTTACTCCTTTAGTCTTGTGGAAGAAAAGGGGGGCAGGGTGTAGATAAAGGTAATAAACACCTCCAAGCTGTGGCAGGGCTGGAAATGATTCTGCTGTTTATGGTTTCTCCTGGCTACAAGTAATTCTGTGTCTGTTCAATGGGCAGCAGTGCCTGAGAGCACAGGGCTGGGCCAGGGGCAGCAGGATGACAAAGAGGAGCACACAGCACAGGGCAGGCATCCCTCTGCAGCTCTGTGGATCTAGGAGCACACAGCCACAGGGCAGGCATCCCTCTGCAGCTCTGTGGGCCTGTCTGACTCCTCTGCTGCTTTATGGGCCTTGTTCTCCCTGCTCAAACACCTACATCCCACTGGGGTCAGCCCCAGGGAGCCTCCTGGGAATGGGAGACATGAACAGCAGGCATGGAGAGTGAGGCTTTTCCTGCCATGGCAGAGCCTGGCTGCTCACACACACCCAAACACACCCCTCACTGCTCACACACACCCAAACACACCCAAACACTCCCCTCACTGCTCACACACACCCAAACACACCCAAACACACCCCTCACTGCTCACACACACCCAAACACTTCCCTACACCCCTCTGGATTATCCTCCACTGCCCAACTGCCCTTGCCGTGTTGTGCCATTTGGGTAAATGAGTGTTAAACCCAGGGATTTTTGTTATGTTCTGTTAAACCCAGGGATTTTTGTTATGTTCTGTTAAACCCAGGAGTTTTTGCTGCCTGCTCTGTCAGAGCTCACCTGGCTGAGGTGATTTGGGGTCCCCAGGCTGGCAGAGCACGGCTGGGCAGGGGCAGCAGAGCTGAGGGGGGATGCTGCAGAGCTGCAGCTAATTACAGTCAGAAATCACAACTTTAGACAACTCTAATGTTTGCAGCTGGAAAGACTTAAAAGCTATTTGCCTCTAATCTCCCTCTGACAATCAATGAATTGAACAGTAAATGTTATTAGACTAATTTACTGTTCATCAAGAGTAAGAAATGAATAGAATAATTTACTATTCATACATCCAACTGTGTGACATGTGTACAGATCAGTTTGAAAGAAAAAGCAACATTAGGGTTCCAGTTCTCCTCCCATACCTTTTTTCTATTCCAATTTATCTCCATTCTCATCCTAAAGCTGCTCTGGCTTTGCCCCACTGGCAGAATGACCACATCTGTGCGGATGCACATCTGCCTTTGCTTCTTCCCAACCACCCCACTGAGGAAAGCAGCCAAAACCTGCACATGTCAAAGGAAATCCCCTGCTAATTCTCACTGTTCCCTGTGAGAGGCATTCACCTCCAGTTTCCAGGTGCCTCCCATGAGGATGGTACAGTTGTGCTGCATTTGAGCACCTCATCTTTCTGCTGTGGCTTCCCTGCTTATTTGGGAGTCTGGAGCATACAAGGAGTAAATTGGGTTAATTTTTCTTTCTAGGACAAAACAGGGATGGTGAAAGGCTGGAAAACCTGAATATTCACAGAGAGTTTGGCAATATCTGTGTGTGGAAAAAAATCCAACCCAACAGGCCTGCAGCCTCTCTAGTCAAATAGTCTGAATATTTTAGATATTAAGGACAGAATATGACATCACTTTCTGGATGCCACAGACTGAGCACAAGGAAAGCACACTGAAAATGGGATCTAGAGTGGCTGGAGCTGAGGCTCTCCATGGGGCTGGTGTTACCTCTGATGTGGATGCCCTTCCAGCCCTCAGTGATTGTTTCTGGAGTCAAAACTCTGGGTTTCCTGGTGATGGTAAATGGTGTGGCAGCCCTGGTGACTTTCCCTTCCAACCCAGCACAACACTGGTGCCCTTCCCATTGGTTCTCCTTGGCTAAATTCATTTTTTCAGCAAGTTGCCCCAAACAGGAGCAGTTTTCCAGTTCAGAGGAGATAGCTGGTGAGTGCACACAGACAGCCTCTCACTTCAGTGTACAGTTCTGCCAGTGCCCCAAGAGATGCCACATTCTTGTTGTGACAAACAAATGCCACCCACCAGCTGCCACCTCCCCTCTCCTGTGCCTCTGTCAGGAGGTGAGGGCTGCAGGATCCTTCCAGCTGGAAGAGCCTCAGCTGGCTCTGCACTCCAGCACTTCCCTCTGGAGCAGCTTTAGAGCTCTGTCCACAAGCTCTGAAGTGCTGCTGTTGAAAAGAAAATCTGACAAAACCAAAGGTTCAGCCTTGAAGATTTGGGATTGCTTTTGCTTTTAGAACTATTTACAAAACCACCAACAAAGCAGAAAGTACAGTTTTGTCTTTTTTCCCTGTTTCTGAGCATATTGCTTCTCAGGACCTGCCAGCCAGCCTTGTTCCTGTCCTAATCACCCAGCAGCACCAGTAAAAGAGATCCCAGCAGCCAAATGCCCCATCAGGGCTCTCCAGAACCTCCTCCCTCAGAAAGTAATAATCAGGAGGAAAGGCACCTGGGCAAAGACACCTGAGCAAAGGAGCTCTGTCCTGTGGGAGCCCAGCCCTGCCCTGCAAGGCAGGAGAGCTGGGCTGTGCAGGGCAGAGCTGATGCGGGCTGAGCTGCAGCCAGTTCTGCTGTCTGTGCTAAGCAATGTTTAAAAAATAGAATCAACACATCAAATGTTCTGTCATGTAAGTTTTCTGTGTCAAGGAAAATAGCCCAAGGCCCTTCTTCCCACATTTGCTGCTACAACAGCCAGACAACCTGGCCTCTGAATTTATTCTGGTCTTTAATCAGGCAAAATCCCTGTGATCTCTGAGCTTGGCTGCACGGCTGTGGCAATAGGTGATGCAGTTTGCTCAAAGGAGGCACTTACCTGGTGCTGCTGAGGTCTGTGGTGGCTGTGAGAGTCACACACACTGTGCCCAGCCTGCTGCAAACGTGGCCATGCTCTCCTCTGTCCCAGTCCTGTCTGTGCAGGGAACATCCAGCGTGGCAGCTCCAGAGCCATTGCCGTGCTCAGTGTCCCTCTGTGCACACACAGCAGATGCTCCCCAGCACCCAGCTGACTCTGAGTGCTGCTTTCATCCTCTCCTCCTTTCTCTGCTCATTTTTTCCATCTCCTTGAGCTGTGGTTTACCTTTCCCCCAGCTGTGTTGCCCTAAGAACAACTCTGGTCCTGCACAGCCCAGGCACAGCGAGGCTGCACAGGATGCAGGGTCACTGCTACTCTTAATTGGTTTTGTTCTCCAGTTTAGGGCAAAAATAAAATTTAAATTGGCCAGAGTGGGATTTTCCCTCCATGCACTTACTGTGCTTGCCTTTTCACCCTAATTAACAACTTCAGAGGTTTTTCAGGATATTGTGAGATGCCTTTAGGAAGTTTTGCCTTTAGGAAAGAACAAACAACCTAAAGGTGTGTTCAGCTGTTGGAGACTCTGCCACTGGCAGCTGCAGGTGGAGCAGGTTCATCATGGAGCTGTCAAAGTCTCCATTTTGGGTTCTGAGGACTCTGAGTAACTCAGAGCTCTCAAGTGAGCACAGACTGAGGAGAGAAAGGATGTAAAAGGAGACAGGAGCCAGGGTTCACAAGCAAACTAAGCCTAAGCAGCCTTTTAGGCCAGCATGCAGTTTCTCTGGCAGGCAGTATATTTTTGTGTATATGTATTAAACCTCAGTAGAGCTCTGTGCTGCCACTGCCCCTCTCTCCCGTGGTGCAGCCCTGGTTGCTCTCACTGATCTGAGCTATTTCTGAGCTAAAGCAGAAGGTTTATCATCCCTGCTGTTCTACCCTGTGAGCAGGAGTTTAAAAAAGGTCGACCACTGTGTTCAAGCAACATCAAATTACTGTAAAACAAGTGAGAAACTGCAGCAATACACGGGGAATCTCAGCATCCTCAGCTCTCTCTCAGGCTTTGGTTATAAGTGGGTGGCAAACTGTTGCATTCCTCACAGAAACACGAGCCTTCAACCCAGACATCCCTCCCAAACTGGTGAGCAGAATGGGTTGCAAATGAAAATGTTTTGTACCTGGACATGCCCTGGTGCACCTGGCATGCTTTGTGAGCTATCTAATGAAGAGTTTGTGTTAGAAACCGGCTTCAGGCTGGTTTGGCTTCGTCTGATAAAAACGAGGGGAGAAGATGTGCACAGCCCCTGGGAGGATGTGTCACACACAGCTCTGGGCTGGGTGTGTGACAGGAGCTGGGCAGCTCCTCATCAGTGTCTCCAGCCTCCCAAAAACGGGTGGGAGCTCCTCAGAACCCGACTGTCCCCAAACCAGCCCACACACATCCCTTGGTCTGTGCCAGCCCTCCCTCTGCCACTGAGGACACCCTCTGCCCTTCCAAGCTGACCCTGAGCCACTCACTGGGTGCATCTGCAGCCCAAACACGCCTTTCCTGCACCCCAAATGAAATAAAACAGGTTCTGTTCATAACACCAAACATGCCTTTCCTGCACCCCAAACACGCCTTTCCTGCACCTGTCACAACCTGAGTGCCCCTGCATGCACACCTGGGTGTCACAGACATTCTCTTTGTGAAAAATCCTTTCCTTAGGATTTTTCCTTCTGAGAATCTATGGCCTCAGAAATAGGCATAAACAATAGGTTGTCTGCGGCTGTGGAATGCAACAGGTCAGTCTGTATTGGCCCATCTTGGATGTTTAGAAATAATGGCCAATCCAGAACGGAGGGCTCTCGGACACAGTCCAGGGGAGCAGCGTTTGTTATCAGTCTTTACTTTTCTTTCTTAGCTTAGCAGCGTCTGGAACTCTCCTTTCTTTTTCTTCTTAGTATAGTATAGTATATGTATATATCATAAAATAATAAGTCAAGCCTTCTGATAATGGAGTCAACCTTCTCGTCTCTTCCTTCACCCAAGAACCCTTGTGACAACTGTCACACCTGAGTGTCCTGCGTGCACATCTGGAACTCACCCTGCATGCACACCTGGAACTCACCCTGCACGCACATCTGGAACTCACCCTGCATGCAAACCTGGAACTGACCCTGCATGCACACCTGGAACTGTCCCTGCACTCCCTCCCTGGCTCCGGGCTGCCATTCCCGAGCTCATTTCTTACCAATTACTTGTCAAACAACGTGTAATTAAATAGCACAGAACTGCCTGCGATGCATCTTTGGGTCTTTAAACCGTTTTTTTTTGCTTCCCCAGTTTGTGGCATGTCTCTACAGCTCTTCAAGGCTACTGCACACTGCAGAGCAGCAGAGGAACAGAGTGATAATTGAACAATTAACAAGTGATGTCATAAAACAATGCGCTTAAAATAAAATGCATAATTAAAATAAGTGAACCAAAAAAAAAAAAAAAAAGATGTTACAACATAGACACACAAATGTTGACAGTAAGTCTCATATAGGAACTGAAAAATGTAATAAAAAGGGAAAAAGATAGCACTACAGTGGTTAAATAAAATTGTGGCATAAACTAGCAAACATCTCAGTGATTTGCCAAAAAATATAATAATGCTGCAAAAGAATTACTCTCTGAAGTTACCAGGTCTGGACCATAAAGCAGTCCTTTGGTGGCTCCCTGTGTCATTACTTGCTACCAAGGCTCTGCACTGATGGGCTCCGTGGGACCCCTGGATTCAGCCATAGATCAGTAAGCAGCAAAGCAGAGCTCCCCCCGGGTTTCCTGCCTGGAGAGTTGTTAGGATCCATGCTAGTTCTTTAAAGAGCAGAACTGTGTACAATACTGCACTCACAAAGACCCCATTAGGAATATAATCTTCTGCTACAAATGAGATGTTTGGGGAAAAGAAAACCACGAGAAAGCCAAAAGGAAAAAACAAAAAACCAAAAATACCAACGACGAACAAGCGCGCTTGACTGAAGTTCACTGTAATTGCAGTTAAAAATGCAATTTTGGGAGCTCTGCAGGCTGCCTGTCCCTCTGCCCTTGGGAAGGGCCACGGAGGGGTCACCTCCTGCTCCTCCAGGCCAGGCTCCAGGCAGCCAGCCTGGATTCACCCTGCTGGTTCTCGCTGCCATGGGGCGCCCAGCGTGCAGCTGGAGCTGCCCACACCTGCAGCCCTGCCCATCCACAGCCTGGGGAGTCCCTTGCTCCAGTTTCTCTGCTTGCTTTCAGCACGTTTAATTTCTTTTTTTCTAAACGCAAGACACTAGAAAAGGTTTTAAAGCGTGAGGCAGACGTGCTTTCCAAGAATAATTGCTCCTTGGCTGATGCACAGGAGCTCTGCTCATGCATTTCTGGGAGATGCCTGCAGACTGCTAACTGCTCTGGAAGCCTTTCAGCCTTTGCTGCCTGCAAATGGCATTATTATTCACTAATAGCCTTGGCTCACCATGTTGTCTTTTGGTTGGTTAGCAGCTATTCTGCAAGTCAGAGACAGGGAAAGAGGAACATATGTTTAAGCAGTAGCCAACTTCTGACCTGTAAAAAAACCATCCTGGAAGGGTTTCTCAGAGCAGTCCCCGCCATTAGCTGGGGAGTGATTAGCAGGCAGTGTCAGCCATGGGAAGGGGTGTCCCCCCCTCCCACGGAGCAGCTGCTGCTTCTCAGGCAGGTTCCTGCAGGGGAGGATGCAGAGGATGCTCCTGCTGCTCTCTGCTCCTGCAGCCACGGGGTCAGGGAGCAGGAGGTGCCAGGATTTCATGGGGGTAGGAGGAGAGAGTGACCCCGAATATCCGTGGTGCAGCATTCCCAGACTAGTGCACATAAATGACAAATATTCATACATCGCATTAAAACTCAACAGGAGTTAATTAAAAAATCCTTCCTGCTTTGTTTTTTTCTAAAGGTTAGGGATTGAGTTTGTTTCATTTTGTTTCTCTAAAGTTACTTGCTCACCTGCTCATTTCTTTTTGGATATTGTAGGATTCTGTTATTTACTGCTCAAGCAGTCCCAAGCACTGCTCTGCTGACATTTCATGGTATTTAGTATTGACCAAACACTACATGATAAATCTTTATAATACTCCAGAGAGACCATCAGGGGAGCAGTTACAAATGTATACATTGCAGTGTGCTGTGTTCTGGGTTAAATGAAATATAAAAGCCCATGGCCAGGCTGGCACTAACGTCTCTATCAGTATTCCATCACACCAGCTGCAGGTGTGCTGCTTGCCATTGAGACATCAACGTTTGTCAATGGCTGCAGATGGTAACTGATGTGCTCCCCCTTCCCTGGGCACTGGGGATGGCATGGGAGCTGCAGGAACAGCAGCATCTCACCCTGAGCACTGCTCAGACCTGGTGGGAGCACCCACACACACAGAGGGACAGGGTGGCACAGGCCACTCACATGGTCACCCTGCCCTCCTACATGCAAAGCCTTCTGCTCCAGGAGAAGAGGCTTTTCCAAGCTCTCAGAAAGTTCTGCACTGGTTTTGAGTTTTGGTTAATTTATAGCCAAGTTGATTTCACCATCATTAGCTTTTGTACGTTCAGACACACTTTAATTTTCTTTGGAAGATGCAGACGTGTGTACAGCTAGATAATGCCCTGTTTATTTTACTGACTAATTCATCACTTAAAGTGCAAGGCTATAGGTTGAGAGACCAAGACTTATGCACAGTTCCATACCCCTAAATCAGGCCAATAAAAGTTAAATTCACACTGTTTGCAAGCACTTCATGCAGATGGAAAATGTCACCTTGTCTGAAATACTTTATGGTGCGATGCTGAAGCAAAAAGAAATCCCACAGTGAGAGATTAAAAAGCTTCAGTAATGCTTAGCTGGGAGGCACAGGGCTCTGTGCTGCCTCCTCCCCGTGCAGTGGGGAGCCTTTGCTGGGAAGCAGCAGCTGCTGCTGCTCTGCCTGGGTACAGCCAGCTCCCCCAGTGCCCCAGCACCCCCCTGGCATCACTGACTGCAATCCTGAGCAGGGCTGGAGGGGTGGCTCTGCTGGGTACAGCCAGTTCCCCCAGTGCCCCAGCACCCCCCTGGCATCACTGAACCTGATCCTGAGCAAGGCTGGAGGGGATGGCTCTGCTGGGTACAGCCAGCTCCCCCAGTGCCCCAACATTCACCTGGCATCACTGACTGCAATCCTGAGCAGGGCTGGAGGGGGTGGCTGCAGGGCACAGGGGCAGCTGCCCAGCAAGGAGCTGCTTGGCTGCTGGGCAAAGCTGCCAGGGCTGGGGCTTCAGCTCAGGCTCTTCTCTCACTCTGTGGTTTAGGTGTGGGACAAGGCTTTGGGGAATGCTCTGAAGTGGTTCTGCTGTGAGCATTTCACCACTTTGTTATCGAGGGCTCCAAGCCACCTCCGTGCTGCAGCCATGGTGGGAAGCTAAATTGTGTAAAAGCAGCATACAAATTGCAGAAAGCTGACTTGGCCAATGGGCCACTTCAGAGCAGGGCTGCAGCCCATGCAGCAGGTGCCAGGCTGCCCAAGGGGTGCCCCAGTGCAGGAGCAGCCCTGCTCCACACAGCCAGGGATGTGCAGAGCCCTGCTCCCCAGTGCCAGCCCTGGAACAGAGCCTGCCTGTGCAGTCACACCCCGTGAAGCAAAACCAACAGCCTCAAAAGCCCCATTCCCAGGTGGGAGAGAACAGAAATTGAGGATGGATCTGCTGCTCCCAGCCCACCTGTGCCCCCCAGGCTCGTGGTGGCTGCCAGAGCAGGAGCAGGAGTGATCCTCACCCCAGAAGTCCCAAAGCTGCTCTGAAAGCCCCTGTGCCCCTGCCAAAGAGGGGGCATCGCCTGGCTCTGTGCTGGGTGGCACAGCTGGCTGCAGGCACAGCAATAAACGCTCTGAAAGCGTTTGTGCAGTGGGAAGTGAGGCTCTGCAAACAGCTAATGGGGGTATTTCAATTCCCTATTAATTGCATATTTATTACTCGGCTGCTGCAAGGAAACGTCATGTTACGTTGATTAAAGCTTTGCAAGCTGTACAGTAAATATTTTAAACAAAAAAGGTTTTGATCTCTGTTGCTGTTGGGAAGGGTGGGGGGAAGTTGCCATTAGAGCTGCTGTAATTAGCAAACTCCATTGCAGACAGTATTTCCCACAGGCTCTGCAACATGCTTCGTGTGTGTCTG
Source organism: Loriotus luctuosus (assembly GCA_035582745.1). Lineage (NCBI taxonomy): Eukaryota > Metazoa > Chordata > Aves > Passeriformes > Thraupidae > Loriotus > Loriotus luctuosus. The sequence goes on from JAWWEY010000243.1 coordinate 4,674,632, forward strand.
CATGTATTTAGACTGAATATTATTCTATGTATACGTTATCTATAAATTATATATACTTATATATATATATATCATGTGTGAAGTAAAAAGGAAGAAAGCCTGTGCTGCTATCTCACATCTTGCAGATTGGAAAGATAAAAGACTTAAAAGGCAGAATAGGAAGGGGAATTTTGTTGCCTTGACTGAAGTTTGGGGGGGTTAGGTGACCTGCCTGTCAGGCCTGGCTGCCCAGAAATCCTGTCTGATTAATGCAGCCCTGCACATGCCTCTGCTCCAAAGTGCCAAGGCTCTGCACAGATGCTTTCAGTGCCCCTCTCTTGCAGGTGTCACTGCTGGTCTGTGTGGAAGGGCAGATTTCACTGGAGAAGGTTCTGTCAGCATCAACCAGACACGGGGCAGAGATGACCAGGCACAGCCATCCTGAGCTTTGTGTCCTCTCCATCTGTGTAATGTCACCACCACATCCCAAGAGCAGGGAAAAAACCAGTCCATATTTCTGACAGACCAAATCACCTTCATCTGCTGCTCAGCCCCTGCTCACCTCCTGCACAAGGGCTGCCAGAAACAGAACCCACAGCCAGGCCACGTGTGCCCAGCAGAGCTCTGTGCTCACCTCAGAGGAGCTCGGGTGTCTGCCCCAGCCCTGCTCTCCCCAGCCTGCAGCAGCAGCAGTGCCCTGGCTCCAGCCCTGTGCTGGCCAAGGGCAGCTCCCTCTTCCCCTGGCTTTTCTGTTCCTGACACATGACATGAATCAGAGCAGACATCAGTCATTCCCAGCCAAACAACTGGGATACCTGCCACGGGACAGGACAAGCTCAGATGACAGCTCCAGCTCATCAGCCCAGTGATTCACAGTGCTGGGTGAACCAGAGGGTGTCTGGCAGGCTCAACCAGCCCAGGCTCAGCCCCAGGGCTGAAGGACCAGCTCTAACACAAAACTGAGCTTTGATAAACCCCTTCAGGGCCCATGCACTCTTCAGAGCACTCATCCTTTGCTCCCTTCAAACTTGATTTCTGTAGCCCCAGTGCATGGAGCCCATGCCCCCATCCTGCCCCCAGGTCCTCCCAGCACTCAGAGCTGCTGCAGGCAAACCAAGGGGCCATTTTCAGGAGCACAATTTGTTGTTGTCAAGTCTTAGGAGTTTGTTAAGCTGCAGTATTTGACTTGGCTCATTTCCTACAGTGGCTCCCTCTCGGAGCTGTGTGATTGCAGGGGATGCAGCAGTTATTAACAGTAAAGCAAGTTTCAATCTCTTATGATTGTACATGAAGGCTCAGAAGTGTGAACCTTCAAAGGCACAAAATGCAGAAAGCAAAACCAGAAATTATTCAGAATTTATTTCTTCAACAAAGGTTTTTGAAACCCTTTTCAAAATTCAAGGGACCTTATGTCTGATTTTTGAAACAAAAGTTGGCAGTGCTAGAACCAAATGAGCCATATTTACATCTGACTGATTTCTGTGAATGAAAGGGTGGCAGTGGGGGTTTGGGGGAGACACAACTCCGTTTGGCAAGTCCCAGCACAGAGAAAAGAACTTAAATAAACAAAGCAGGAACGGAGTACTTTCAAAAAGAATCAAACAGCATGGACCATTAATGTTTTAAGAGATAGGAGCTGTATGTGAGCCAACCATCCCCAAGATATTTATTTCCTATCTTTAAAATTGGGAATTGCATTAGAACAGGTAGAACCTTTCAAAGCTGGGAAAATTTTTAAGGGCACTCACTATACTTTAAAGAAGACTTCAAAAACCATCTCCAGTATTGAGCTGAATAAGTTGAAGAGATTTGTAGGTTATAGCAAGGGAGAGTGATGGGAATACATACAGAGCAAGCTGGTTACTGCAGTAAACAAACCTCCCCCAAACCAACAGCGAGTGCTTCAGCTCAGGAACAAATGTTTCACATCGAGAAATCCATTTTAAAGGGAGACAAGGTGCTGGGTAAACACCAGCCAGGAGCTATAAAGCATTGCTGTGGAGGTGAGAGCCAAGCAGCCTTGGCCACTGGGCTGGCGAGGAGGAGCGGAGCCAGACACCCGCTCCTCGCACACCGAGAGCAGCCTTGAGCCAGCCAAGCCCTGAAGGCTTTGAAATTAAAAATGATGAAAAAGGAGACGTTTTCATGACAAAGGAGGACAGGACAGCACAGCTACAGAGGCAAGGCTTCAAGCAGGGCTGTTTAAATCTGTGACAAAGGCAGCGAGTGCCGCGGAAGGCGCCGCTCATCGCGCAGCACCGAGGGCACCCACCCGCTGCAGGAGTGAACCATTTCATCTCCAGCACAGAGACATGATCAATAATTGACTCACACCGAGCTTTCCTCTCATGGCTGGGTGCTGGAAAACTGAGATACTGTAATCACGCTGAGTGTGAAAATTAACGGGCATTGCTGGGCTTTGTTTCCCCACCCAAAAATATGGAAGTGCCACCCTGAGCCCAGTACCAGCCCTGAGCCCAGTGCCAGCTGGCACAGCCCTGGCTATGGGCAGCCTGGGTGCCCCCAGCATGCCCAGCCCCTCACCTCTGCAGGGCTCTGCCCAGGCAGCTCTGGCACTGCCCTTGTGGTGACAGTGCCCAGGTCCTCTCCCCAGCACAGGCTCCATTTCCCACCAGCAGGATGACTGGAACCCTGTCTAACAACCCCAGCTTCCTTGCTTTCCTACAACTCACCTTCCCTTTGTCTGACAAAAATAACTCTACCTCTTGCATACTTGCAATATTGCCCCCCTTCCATCTTAGTACTGGAATATTATTTAATATTATTATTAACAATAACAACAATAATAATGATAACAATAATCATTTTATAAGCCATTTGGATCTTTTTTCAGAATTTCTCATTTTATAATTACTATTCTGAAAGCCAGACTCATTATTTTGATGACTTATTATTAAAATTATAGCTCCTTAGGCTCTGCCAGTTATCCAGGTTGCTTCAGGGCTGGACTGAGGGGTCCAAAGGCTTCCTTGTTTGCCCATAGCTCGGGGCAGATGAAGTGCAGGGCATGCCCAAGGCTGCTGTGAATGGATCTCCTTAGCCCTCCCTGAGCCAGCCTGGGGCAGGGCAGCCCCCTGAGCCTGCAGCCTGCCCTGGTGAGCCCCACAGGCTGCACAGGGCACTCTGAGCCAGCCCAGCACTGCTCACAGGAGCCAGCTGCACCTCCTGTGCTTTCAGGGACGCCTCTGCTATTCCCCTGCAGGCAAACATCTTCCCAGATATTGTGAAGAGCCCTTAGTATAATATAGGATCATGTCCAGGACACTCCATTACCAAGAAGATACTTAACTAATGTTCTGCTTGTAGCAGGAGGTCACAGGAGATTTATCTGAAGAGATGCACATAGAAAGAATTAGCAGACAAGCCATTTCACAACCTCTAATACCCTCACCTTCTTAGCTGCTCAGCTGAAATGCCTTCAGGGATACGTTTTACAGGAGCTCCAAAGTGAACTGGAAACTGCTTAGATCACACAACTTATGCATTTTAAATAGCAGTGTAAAATACAGTGCTTGACAAAAGCCCAGTGTTGTAGTGAGCAGGAAAGCCCTGCTCTGAGCAGGGAGGCTGCAAAAGTTGCAGCCAGCACGACAGAGAAAACCCCACATACAGCAAAACAAACCTGTGACTTACTAAAGTTTATGATTAAAATTTAAAGACTGCTCAAGTTTTATTCCCCATAGCTGCTGCTCCCTGGACAAGAGGAGACAGAGGGAGACTGACCTTGAATAATTAAGCTGGTCTGTGGCACCAGATCAATTGCTGGTATTGGCAGAACTCCACAATCAGGCATTTTGAAATGCAAGTGTCAAAGGGCATGTAACTGTGGGGCTTTTGGTGCAAAGCAGCCAATATAAAGGAGAATAGGTGAAGAGTGAGAGAAAATAGATTGTGGAGTTTTGAGCACAGTCATGGGGGAGGGATGGGTAAAGTTTTCATTTCCTAACTCTAACAGGGCAAAAATTGCTGCTGACAGAAACCTGACATGTTCTTTTTTTCCCCTGTAACCTTGAAGATGTCACCTGGAGCAAGCTGAATGTCTCCTGAGCGACTCAAATCCATCACCAGCTCTGGAAACAGACTCTGAGCAAGTACCAGTCCGCAGTTTAATTGAAAATAAATGCTGTAAATCCAGGGAAACCTCTCTGTTCAACATCAATTACTGGACAAACCCAAAGGTGTTTGAGCCCAGGTAGGCATTCCCAAACGTGGTGGGCATTGTTGCTGCTGTTCCTGCCCTCCCTCAGCTCACAGTGCTAAGGTGACCCACCAGAACAGAATGTGGTGAATTTTATAACAGCCAGGCAAGGCTTTATATTAATGTCTGCCAAATAAGACTTTGTATTAATTTCAGGAGCCATGGGAACTCCTATTTAAATCTCTCCCAATCCCCTGACCTACAAATGGGTACGTGGGGAAGAGCAGCATCAGGCAGATATGGCAATCGTTGTGCTCCCAGTGCAGCAGCCCTGGCAGATGCCCTTGATACTGGAGTTGTTCCTAAGGCTCTCTGCCAGACCCCTCCTGACAAAATCCAACAGCACTTAGGTGGCCTTCTGTGCAACAGGCAACGGACAGCAGGCAGAGAGGATTTTTCCACACACAAAGGCCCAAGGTCCCTGCTTGCCTGGCCAAAGGCTCTCTGCAGGCACGAGGAAGGTGGCAAGGTGCTGGCACGGGTGTCACAAGGCACGGGGGACTCTCCTGTCCCCTCCTGCAGGGTGGCCTGTGCAGTCCCTGCCAGAGGAGCCACACCATGGAACAGGGAAGGGACAGACCTTGCCATCCACTGCCAGCCCTATCATTTTTATAGCAGGTTTTGTGGTGCCTGCTGTTCTCCAGAGAGCTCCAGCACCTTGAGTTCTGTGATGAGACATCCCTAGATGCAGTTTTACAGCTCATCACAAGCTACAATTTTCTCAAGAGTATCTTATGGATGCAGATTCCAGGAGGAAATAAAAACCAATCCAAATACAACGAACAAAGAAGAGAATCAATTCCTAGCCCAAGTCATTATCTACAAGATTTTGCCATGAACACATGGGGTGGCCCTTCTGCAGTGATCTGGAGGCCTGGCTCAAAGCGCAGTGTGAGGCACTGGAGAAAGCTTGGCCAAGGGCAGCTGCAGGTCAGATGGGCTGGGCAGGAAGAAGGACAATGGTTTCCTCACGTTCCCCAAACCCATGAGCACCCTTGCCAAGGACTGTGAGCACCCTGCACTGCAGTTAGCAGAGCAAGAAGGGAGAGCAGAGCCTCTCAGGGCTTAGGGACCATCAGTTCCAGCATCCCTGTGCTACTCCAGCTCCCAGTGAGTAATGCTGCTGCATTACAGACCTTCAGTGCCTTTGTTCTCCCCTCCCTCCATTCCATGGGCTTCTGGTTTGCACAGTTTCCACGACAGAGTGAGAGGGAATCAGCAGCCCGGGCTCCCCTCCTTGGTGGAGATGCTTTGAAACTTTCAAAGAACCCAACTCTTTGCCCACATCCCTGTTAATATGCACCAACTCTGCTCCTGATGCACTCCATTGTAAATGATGTATGAAATGAAACCTCCTCGCTCGCCTAATGCAGAGAAGAAAGGCTCTGTAGGCAACACTACAACATTCCCATCCAGAGATAAAGGCAGAGAAACCTCAGACTCCCTATGAACATTTTTTTTAAGTTGTTGCTCTTCAGTGTTGGTGTTTCTCCCTTTTATTATTTTTTTTTCTTTTTTACTGAGAGTGGGGATTTGAATTCAGATTTCACAGAGAAACCCAAACGACTTACATGTGTTTCTGAGCCTTTCACAGCAATTGTGTGACTGTTCCCATCCCCTCCTCAGAGGGAATAGCAGCAGCAAATTCATTAGCCCCACAAAGCAGCAGAGTGAAAAGAATGGCTTAAAACTTGCAGGAGGGAAGAGGCTGAGTACGTGGGGGATCGGCAGTGGATGTTAAGCTTGATCTGGATTTGAGACCTCCTTCCAGTTTTATATGAAGCTGTTTCAAAACCAGACTGTGTTGGCAGGCTCCGAGGGGAAAAGGGATCAGTGTGGCCCTGGAGCCGTGGTGGGAGCAAAGCCTGAAGGTCAGCAGTGTAAAACAGCAAACACACCACGGGCTGCTCCAAATGATGGATTAGCTAAGGGCAGAGGGAAAGTCGCTGGAGGGAGACTGGGGAAGGTGACTGAGACATTGCAGGAGGCACAGAGAGAATATCTGCTGGTGACAAACAGCTACGTGCTGCTCACAAAACCCTCAGCAGGGTTTTCTCCAGATGGACCAACCTCAGCAGCCCCAGGAGCCCTCGCGCCCTCCATGTACTCAGCCCATCTCTCACAGAGCTGCCCTGCTGGGCCAGGCAGAGCCCAGCTGGGGAGGGAGAGCCTGTGCTGGCAGGGACAGGCAGGGTGGGAGCTGCATGTCCTGCAGTGGGCAGGAACAGCCAGAGCCACCCCTGCCCTCCACACATCCCCACCAGGCACCTCATCTGCACTGTGACACCGAAGCTGAGGACAGGACTGAATAAAGCCCTGCAAGAATCAGAGCCTAACAGGACAGGCTGTGTGAAAGCAGGCACAAGGACCCTCCCAAAGCAGGCCCCACTCTTAACCCCCCTTGGGTGTTGTCACTACAGTGCAAGAGTTCTATTGTCATTACATTGCAAAGGTTCCATATTGCCAAAGTTTCAAACCTCCTCGATGGTTCTTGTGGGCAGCTCCTCTAGGCACTGACTCTTCCTTCTTCTCACAGCAGCCAACTGACTCCAGTTCCCCTCAACCAACCAATCCACTCTTTTATAACACTCTTCTTATTGGCTACAGCTGTGGCCTGTTAACA
>JAWWEY010000243.1:4681552-4701758 GCA_035582745.1 Loriotus luctuosus
AATCCACTCTTTTATAACACTCTTCTTATTGGCTACAGCTGTGGCCTGTTAACATCAGGCCTGCTCCTAATCTTTAACAATTAACTCAGCTGCAACTCTTTAGGGGGTATGATTACTTTCTATGCTACCTTTACTTACTTTTGTCCTATCCCCCTGCACTTGGGCAATCCCCCAGACTGTTGGAGTTCTTGGTTTCCTCTGGCCAAAGTCACAGACCCAGGCACTGACTGTCCTCTGTGGCCAGGACTGGAGACCCTGTCCTGTGGGTGACAGATATTTGGTCACTGCCATCACCCTGCTGCCATCACAAGCAGCAAACCCATCTTAGACCTTAAAAAGCTTTAGTAAACTTCTAGGAATGATGCATTTATAGCTGACAGATGAGCCACCCTGGTGGGTGATTAGTCACGGTTAGCCATCCTTGCTAGACTTTACGTTACCAGGGAGTTTTAGGGGCCTTGCTTTCATTTTTCTCTCCCTTTTGTTTGTTCTGAGCAGCAGCTCTCAAAATGACAAAACAAAATGCTTCAAGGCAGCAGCTGGAGCTTGAAATTAGTAATAAAAAGTAGTTGAGCTGATGTTTGGTTGCAGAGTCATGCTAGCAAATGCACATGTTTCATACAGCCATGGTGCTCTTGAGAAACCTGCTTGGCATCCCCATTTCCATGGGGCCACTGCTGGGCTGGCACAGCATCAGTGCCAGGGCAGGCAGGGAGCCAGGCAAGGGCCCCAGGGCTGGAAAAAGCAGAACTCCTGAAGGTCAAGGTTCCCTGGCACTGCTGAGAGCAGTGACAAACACGACCACAGACACTCCCAGCTGGTATTTGCCTTGCCCAGCACACATTCCTGTTCTGGGCTGCTTGCAGGGACATGGCATCCTCCAGCCCTGAGCAACCCACACTCACTGCAGCACCACAGACACACCATTACATCTGCAATAAACCTGCCCATTTTTCACCCAGGAAGGTAAGATCTGCATGAGTTAAGTGTATTGTCAAAAAATCCCCAAAAGTCCAAAAGGCCAAATGAATGGCCGTGCAGTTCCACAGCTCTGCTATGAGTTCAGCTAGACTTGACCTCCTTGCTACCCCTTGAATATGAAGTTAACAGCAAAAATATCTGTTTATCTGAGCATGGCACCGCTGCTTCACAAAGCTTCTTTATTTTCCTCTCTGTATTGGAAAAATTCCCCAACATAAACTGAACATTACTGCAGGCAGATTTTATTCTCATTGTTCAAGGGTAAGAAGTGAATGGGACCGGCAGGAGGCCAACTATTCTCTAGCTACACAAAGTGAAAACGATATTTTGAAGAAGATCAAAACCAGTAGAAAATATTCAACCTCTTCCATGATGTGCTGTATAATTTTGGCTGCAGACAGGTGACAGCAATACAGTACCTCAGCCTTGTGAGCAAAATGAGATGCAACAGTTTTTAATCAAACTCTTCTCAGGGAACATAAACCAGAGGAAAGCAGACAAAATAACAAGAGTGATTCTCAGGCAGTTCTGCTTGAGCTGTGATTAATAGTAACAACAATAAAAAAGCTTTGTATTCCCAGACTTTGCCTTATCCTCTACCACTTTTGAAGCACTGCTGTTTTATTAAAGAAAAGAGAAAAAAATCCCCATATTATTCCCTTCCTAGGACTTTGACAGAAACCAATCTGACAACTAAATAGCCAGGGTGCTCCTAGCTGGATGGCTCCACTGCATAACATTGGGGAAAATGGAACACCTCTGCTGCAGCTTCTGGCTCCCCTTCTGCAAACACATCAAAACAAACAGGAATTCAGGACTCAAACTTTCAGGAAAACACACACATTTCCTGGCCTGCCAGTTCCTTCTTTTTGCAGGACATGAACATCTCACTGACATAGCCATCCTTCCTCCTATTACCACAGGTGGTAACTGAAGCAGGGAAATGCTGGAATAAACATCTCCGAGGTCTCAGTGCTGGGAAATGTTAACTGTGTACGAGCTGCTCTGCTGGGAGGGAGTTTGCTGCCTGAGTGATCCTGACTGGCACCTCGGGGCACCTTTGGGTAAGGTGGGGCTGGTTGTGCTGCTATCCACGAGGGCTCAGCAGCAAGCAGCCCATCCCTGCACCATCCCTGGGACACACAGACACACGGGAGCAGAGCTTTGCTGCTTGCAGGTGCTCCTGGCCACCAGACTCTGCCAGGAGGAGAGAAGAAACACAAAGCCAAGCAGAGGGGGTTAACTGAGCACTGCATTCCTTCAAATTTCCAAGAGATTTCTGGGGTGGTACTGAATAAATCAGGATTGAGATGGAATCAGGACCCAGAGGGGCAGGAGGCAGCTCACTGCGGGCACAGAGCCCCACACACACAGAGGCAGCTTTGCAAACAGCTTTGGGGGCTCCTGGAGAGACAGCTCACTGCAGCCACAGAGCCCCCCCCACACACACAGACAGAGGCAGCTTTGCAAACAGCTTTGGGGCTCCTCAAGTGCCATGAGCCCAAAAGGATTCTGCCTCACACAGACACCGTCTGAAGCCCTTAGAACACTGCAAACAAATCTGAGGACTACAAGAGGAGTTCAAGCAGAGCACTGGGACACTGCCTGCCCCCTGCCCGTCCCCACAGTGGGCTGGGGCCTGGGCTGGCTGTCCCCAGCAGGAGCAGGCTGGTGCCCAGCACCCCTGGCTCCCGCAGTGCCCGCGCTGCCAGCCGACATCAAACCGCCCTGGCACTGAACCTCGTGTCAGACACATCAGCTCGCATTGAACCCACAGGGCACTGTCCAATTAGAAAGGAAACCTCAGAAAAGGTTTAGAGTTGGAGAGGGGCACACAGCAGCTTTACCTGCAATTGCTCAGCCAAGCCCATAAACTTGGCAAGCCCGGTTCCATTAGAGCCGTGCTAATAATAATTGTTAATCAGTTATTTAAAGTCATTCACATGAAAAGCTAGGAGCTTTTTTTTTTTTTTTGAAGCTAGTATAAATCAAACTTATAGGCAAAAGAATAAATACAGAGAGACAGCTGTACAGATCACACTGTCACACCAATCACTGCTTAAAAGCACACACTGTAAATAGCAGACAAAATTCACCCCCAGTGGAATGCCATTGACTGCACGGGCTGGAGCTGCAGCAGGGATAAATTGGCCTATCAAAAATACATAAAAATTTAGAAACAGAATTCAATGACGTGTGGAAGCGATTTATCACAGCTATGTCACTTAAAATGACATTATCACTAGCAAAACCATTAAATGTTATGGGTCCCAATAAGATTCCTAAAGGACTTGTTGGGATGGGGCAGGGGGGGATTTGTATGATGACCCAATGACCACTGGCTACTCACCAGGTCCTGAGGCTGGGATGGACACAGCCGAGGAGCTGCAGGGTGACAGCCACCACCTGCACCAGCAGGACATGGCCACACGTGTTCTCATGGTCACAGCATTGCCACCAGATCCCTGCAGCAGCAGCACCACTGGCTCCTCAGTCCATTGTCCCACAAGTGGAACAGTAAGTCCACCAAAACACGGTGCTTCAGGAGCCCAGTGTGTTTGTCCTCCTCCTGCAGGTTTCTGCTGCAGCATCCCAGTTCCACAGCTGGAGTGGTGCTGCTCTAGCTGCCTTCTCATTCTCAGCAGCTGCACTTTGCAAAGCCAGCCCTGCAGGGAGTGGGAGGGAAGGGAAGCAGACACCTTTATTCTGTGTGTGACTCTCGGGCTGTGACAATGATCTCAAGCCCTCCACGGACCCTCAGCAGCAGTGGGAGCCCAGCACAGAGCAGTGCTCCACAGCTGGGCACTGTGTGTAGCTCCAGCAGGAGCTGGGAGGTTCAGTCAGGGCAGCCTGAGGGCATCCCAGGATGTATTAATGACATTTATCACATTTTCATGGAGATGGGCTGAGGAGCACTGCCTAAGCCTGGGAATGTCCATACTGAGCAGCTCTGCCCAGGGACTGGGGCTCAGGCAGCTCTGAGGGCCAGGATGGCTTCAGTCACACCACTGATGGCTTCAGTGGCATCACTGATGGCTTCAGTGACATCACTGATGGCTTCAGTCACACCACTGATGGCTTCAGTCACACCACTGATGGCTTCAGTCACATCACTGATGGCTTCAGTGACATCACTGATGGCTTCAGTCACACCACTGATGGCTTCAGTGACATCACTGATGGCTTCAGTGACATCACTGATGGCTTTGGCTGGTCACATCACTGATGGCTTCAGTGACATCACTGATGGCTTCAGTCACATCACTGATGGCTTTTGCTGGTCCAGCCATGGTGAGCAGAGCCCAGCCAGGGCAGAGCAGCCAGAGGGCAGTGGGTGGAATGCACAGCCCAGATGATGGAGTAAAAGAACAACCAACTGTTTTCTCTTGGGGAAAAAAAAACAACCACAGCTTGCTAAATTGCCTTACCAGGATTTGATTACTGCAGATGTGGGGCCAGGCAGCCTCAGTCACACACCATTTCATTGCTCTCACTGTGCTGTGGGTCCTGGTGTCCGTCTGTCCCCCGGCAGAGCTGAGCAGGAAGGGGCACAGCAGGAGTGTTCTGCTCTGCTGCTCTGCAATCCCCCTCTTCTCATCATTTCCTACAATTGTTAAGGACAGCGGGTACACAGGGGCACAGATAACAGGGCTGTCCCTTCAGCTCCCTGAGAGCTCTGCCAGCAGCGTGGGTGCCCCATGGTGTCCCCCCTGCCAGCTGGGCACCCTGGGCACAGGAATGGGGCAGACCCAGCCCGGGCAGCAGGTGAGCATCCCCTGGATCTGCTCACAGCCTTTCACCTGGAACAGAGAGGGCAGCAGGAGCCATCCACACTCCACGTAATCGAGGTGTCACAAAGCATTAGTCTGGAGACATAAAAGAACAACAATTGCATCTTAAACTGGGATAGTTAATTTATTATTGGGGAATGGAAAGGCAAAGCGTGAGAAGGGCTTTTTTCCACACCCTGGATAGATTGTTAAAAACCAGATACATTAATCTTTTTTTTTTTTCTTTTTCCCTCATGACTATAAAAACAGAAAGCTACCAGAGGAATCAGGAAGAGAATTGTAGGCTTCATGGCAACTTATGCCTCTGAAATTCTTCACCAAATATTTCTAGCAGGAGTTCCTAACAATCTCAAGCTGTATGACTGCCTTTTGTTCTTCTGCTAATTGATGTTTTTACATGGCACCATACCTAATCCCTGCCTCTTAAATCAAATGTTATTAAAATTCCTTAGCAGTGCAATGAGAAATAGTCATTTGGGGTTTTATCCATTTCTTATTCCAAAATCCCAAAGCACTTTCCTTGCATCTGGTAGGCCTTGTAGGCAAGAGCTTTTATCCTCTGGGATGCACCAATGGAGCTTAAACAGTGCCACACAGGAGCAGGCAGCAGGTGTGGCAGGGAGCAGCCTGTCCTCCCTCCAGCCCACCATCCACCCAGCCATTCATGGCCATTACCTGTTCTCACACCTCTCTCTCCCCTCCTGACCTCGACTTATTCCTCAAAGAAACCAAAACACCCCAGAAATGACCATTTTCTTGGGAGCAGCGAATTGTTCCCATGCCCAAAGGATCATGCTACTAATCAAATCCAACACCTCACCAGCCTGAACACCAACGCCTCATTCACAGCTGGAGATGCACCAAAACCTGTGTCACCAAGAGGTGTCCTTTAGATTAAAACCAAAGGAAATTTTATCCAGATTTTTCCAGATTTTGATTACTGGATGTGGGAATCAGGAAACTGAGATAGATCAGTAAAATCTGGGCTGCTACATGAGGTAAAAGCAGCATAAATGCTGCCACACATCACTGGAGGGCTTGGGATAAGAGGCGGCCTTGGACCACGTTTCAAAATCAGATGCTGACGTTTGAAGAAGACAGACAGCAAGATAAAAAAGGCAATGAAATGGGAGTGGAACCAGATGTAGTCTCCATCCTGCCTCCCTTTGTGTCCACCATCTAAGGGCTGCATCTCCCAGACCCATCTGGTAAAACTGTGTGTGGGATTTGCATGTACTGCTGGAAGCAAATAAGGCAACTTTATCCATGATGGAAATTTTCCCCACATTAGGAAGCAGATAACTTCAGAAAAGGACAATTTGGGTTCTGTATGCATTGTGGGTTTATTGACTGCAGTAAAACATCTGCAGAACCCAAAGTGACACGTTTCCTAATTCTCTTACGTGGTTAGAGTTCAGCACAAATGGGAAAGCAAATGAAATTCAGCTATCACAGGCTGATCCTCCTCACTGAGACATTCAGCTCTGCAGAAAGTCACGTCCATGCAGGAGCACACATATGTCCCAGCTCTGCCTGCACACCCATCCACCTGCCCACAGAAGAGTCTGTGGATGCTCTGCTGTGACATTTATTGACAAAGTCCCCGAGGTACTGCACCTATTCTTTCTGGCATTACCCACGTAGTGCAAGGTATAAAATTCTTGGTGGATGTTCTGAGTTTGTATTTAATAGACCTGGAGGCTCTGAGTGCCTTTTCACAGATTGTGTTCCAGCTGTCTGCTGATATTTGAGTGTGCAGGTCCTGGTCCCATGCTGTGCAAACAGGCAGCCTCCCACACATTCTGTGTACCAGGAGTAATTTATGAGTCTATCCAGAAAGGAAATAACAGTGTGTTAGGAAGGGGTTATGTAAAGCTCTGAGATTGAGAAGCAGCTCAGTTAACGCGGTACAACTTCCCAACATCACCGTTGTGTTTCAGCTGATTTACAAATACAGGAGGCCTTCAGCTGGTGATTCATGTTCCTGCTGAAGCAGATGGGGGAGGGAGGAAGTATAATCACTGTCTCTGCATAAATCTCACGTCACTGAAAGGCTCCTGCCTTGGAACCTCATATTCATTAACCACCTTCTGCAAAAGCCAGTCTCTGAATTGAGCTGCAAGTCCCCAGGTGCCTGGGGATATTCTGGTACCAATCAAATGGATGAAAAAATAACATACGAGGTGCTGGCCATTTGTTTTCCATCTCATGCCACGGAGATTACTTGCAAATTGCCCTTTATTGCAAATACTGCAGGCAGTGCATCAGAATGCACGTGAAGGGATGGGCAGTGCCTGGCAGCCCTGCCAGGAGCCCTGAGGAGCACTGAGGCTGCAGGAGTGACCATCACCAGCACAGCCATCCATGCTGGGCACTGAGGGCTGATCAAAACAAAACCATCCGTTTGCAGGACCCTTTTTTAGCTTTTCTCCTGCCCAAAGTTGAATCCAGCCTGTAGGTATTGAAGACACCTTTCTGCAAATCATTTCAGTCCAGCCAGATAACAGGGTCTGAACAGCAAAACCTTCCCTAGCTCAAGAGCAGGTTGTATTTAGCAGCCTCACATGCCTTCTCAATTGCAAACAAGGCACAAAATGCAAAAGTTGCAAGCCACTCAGCTTAACAAGTTCAGCATTATTTATTTAATGTCCCTCAGAGCATGAATATTTAAAGGGGACAGTGACCTCCAAGCAGAAGAAAGTTACCAAAATCCATATGTGCCACGTCTCCAGCCAGAGGCCAAGCTGAGTTTGCTGCTGGGCTCAGGTCAAAGGGCAGCAGAGCAGAGTCCCCATCCCTCATCTCGGGCTGTCCCTGACCTGCACAACTGCCACGGCCACAAATGTGCCTGCAGAGCCCTGGGGGCTGTCCCAGGCACGGGGCAGGGGCAGCAGGGATGGAGCAGCAGGGTTGGCACAGCAGGGCTGGCACAGCAGGGCAGGGGCAGCAGGGCAGGGGCAGCAGGGATGGCACAGCAGGCCAGGGGCAGCAGGGATGGCACAGCAGGGATGGAGCAGCAGGCCAGGGGCAGCAGGGATGGCACAGCAGGGATGGAGCAGCAGGGCTGGCACAGCAGGGATGGCACAGCAGGCCAGGGGCAGCAGGGATGGCACAGCAGGGCAGGGGCAGCAGGGATGGAGCAGCAGGGCTGGCACACAGAACAGCTCAGGTGTGTCCCCAGGCAGCTGCCCAGGAGGGGACAGCTCTGACATTTTGGCAAGCACACACACTGCCCAGGCAGGGGTCACAGCCCCTGTGCTGTGCTGGAGGCTGACCCAAGCTGCCACAGGAAAGGTTTAATCCCAAATGAAGGTTTTCACAAACATTTCTCCCCACCTCACCCCAAGCTAGTGCCAGCATCGAACATTTTTAACCTCACAAAATATTCTATCCATTTTTACTCTCCTAAAAAAAGTTTTCTGTTCTCCCAGCTTTCTTGAGACTGTTACTAACATGTTATGCACTTTTTTTTCTTTTTGCAGGCATTTCTATAAAAATTCTCACATATCTAGACAAAACCACTGACAATCCTCCCCAAAAACCACCAACTGGTTTGGTTTGAAGATTTCAAGACAAAACCAACAGTGAACATGGCATCTTTTCCACACTTCTCAGCCAAAAACATTGCTGATCTGGAGAGGGTTTTTGGTGGTTCCAGGAGCACCTCTGAGCCCATGGTGGGGCCAGCCCCAGCCCCATGCAGGCAGCCCCTGCACAGGATGTCACCCCCTCTGTCACACGGGCCAGGCACAGGGAGCCACGTGGGGCAGCTCATCTGGAAATCAGAGATAATCACATTTCCCTACCTGGCAGGCCCATTAGGGATGTCTTCGTTAGCACTGGGAGGCAATCAGAGCGTCAGCATGCTGACAGCCATAAAAAGCTGTCCCTGAGCAGTGTCAGCCACAGGCAGCCCAGCCCTGCCCTCTCTCCTCCTGTCACACAGGGAGACAGCCCACACCCCACAGCCAAGGAGCTGTCTGCCATGTTCTCTGCTGCTTTAGCCACTGGGACTCAGGCTTTGCCAACTGTTAGCACCTAATGTTGCAACCAGCACATTTCAGCTTCAGCTTGTGAGATTTCTGGCATTTCACTCACAAAGATGCTGAGCTCCTAAAAAAAGCACTTTTTTTTGCAATGGAAGCTTCTCCTGAAAAATTGTTCACACCCATTTTTTTTCACCAAAGTGTGTTGAAAGCCAAAGAGAAAAAGCCAAGAAGAAAGCAGCAAGCAAGCAGAGCAGGAGAAGTCCCTGGGGAGATGAGACCCCGTGTGTGATTCACTCTGAGTCTGCTTCTCAGGGCTGGGACCCTCACAAGTCTCTCCTTCTGTCCAGGAAAAGGAAGAGCTGAAATCACCACCAAGGGACAGGGCCACACCAAACGTGCCCTGTGGGATGTGAATCAGCCCTGGCACAGGGTGTTTGTGCCACCCAGGAGAGCAGCTGGAGCAGGACCAGGCTGGGCTCTGCCATGGCTCCTTCTCCTCTCACGGGTGTTCAGCAGCTCCTGCAGCGATCCAGCACTCCCCAAATGTGTTCTCACCTCCACAGCCACAGTGCCAGCTCTCCCAAACTGTGATTTCTCCAGGCAGCCCCAGCACCCTGCCCTCCTCCTCACTGTGACAGCTCAGCAGGGAAAGCAGATTTCTGGGTGCAGCCTGACACCAGGCCAACCTGAGAGCTGAAAATCAAAGTGGATGAGAAGTAGATTCATTATAGACTAATTAAGCCAGCAGAGGACTCCTGCACAAAGGTTGATGACATTCACTTCAGGATAATTTTGAAATAAATATGAGGATTCACAGAAGAAAAAAATGCAGTTGGGAAATGATATTTTTGAAGCATAAATATGGCTCATTTCTAGCCCCCCTCCTCCACATATCAATTAATGAAGCAAATCATCTGTCTGAATCAAAGATGTGGGGGAAAAACACAGTTATCTATTTGAACTCCAAAAAAAAATTAAAGGATTCAAAATGAAACATATAATTAGCCTGTAGGACTCTCTGCTGTAGGTTATTGAGGCAAAAAAGAAAAAAACCTTTACTAACTTTCAAAAAGGACTCGACAGCTACAAGAAAAGCTTTTGCTGCTCTACAGAAGAGGGGAAATGTTCATGTTCTGGGGGCAAGCAGGCCCAGCCAGAGCCCAGCCCTGGGCTACAGAGTTTGTAATTCTGTTGTCAGGTTTTGCCCAGCTTTGTGCTCTTGTACTGGTCTTAATTTCATTTTATTTCCCTACTTGCAGAAGCAGGAGCATCTCTGTGCCCACCCTGCCCCTGGCTGGGGCAGCTCCCCTGTGCTCACCTGAGCTTCCAGGACCACGAGGGAAGCAGGAGAGCCAAACTTTCACCTGCCAGGACCTGTGCTGGTGGTTTTGGTGCCTGGGGCAGCTCTGGGTGCCCTGAGGGCAGCAGCCAGCAGAGCCCCATGCCTGCCGTGGTTTGGAATGGCAGGAAAAGATAAACAGATGTTAAAATAAAAAACTGGGATCTCATCAGAAGCTTAAACAGAAAAAAAAAAAAAGAAAAAAGAAAAGTAGACCTATACTTCCAAGAAAAGTTCAACTGGAAAAGTAGTTTAACACATTGTCAATTACACAAAAACTTTACATCACTTCCCCAGATTGTCCTCCCATTCCAAACCACGATGCCCGGTGTGCCAGGCTGCATGCCCACTGTTTGTGCTGCTCTGGTGGAAAGCACACACAGAGCTCTCCACAGGGCACCTCTGTCACCCTGGATTTTAAGTTTTTCTGAGCCTTCTGATGTTTATATTGTTGTAATGAACTTTCTCACACACTTTCTGTAAATAACTCATTGTTTTGCATTCTCTTCTGGAGGAGGAGAAATCTGATGGACTGTTGGTTTGCCCAGTGTCACTGGAGAGGTGGCACTGTCACCCTCCAACCCACTGTCACTTTTGGAAATCTATAAATGTTGGAGTCAGAAATTAAACTTCCCTTTTTTTTACCTTGGAGGGTTGTGTGTCCGTGTCGTGTTATTTCTGTCCTAGAGTGACACTTCTCCACCAGGACAGGGGCTGGAGGGCAGCACCAGGCACAGGAGGCTGAGTCTGGCCCCCAGCAGGTACAGGAGGCGAGGGTGAGTTTGAGTTTCTCCCAGCTGTGTGGTGATGCTCTGCAGCTCCTGGGCAGCACCAGGCACAGGAGGCTGAGTTTTTCCCCCACCTGGCTCTGTGCTGATGCTCTGCAGCTCCTGGGCAGCAGCTGGCACGGGAGGCTGAGTTTGCCCCAGCTGGCACAGGAGGCTGTGTTTTTCCCCCATCTGGTTCTGTGCTGATGCTCTGCAGCTCCTGGGCAGCAGCTGGCACGGGGCACTGGCAGGGCTGGAGCACTCTGTGCCACTGGGGCATCTTGTTGGGGCTGAAATGAAGAGTTCAGTGGCAAATCAGCAGCCCAGGGCTGGGCAGATGCTGTGGGTACAGATGTGTGGGGAGGCTGACATTGCTCTGGACAAGGCTCTGCCTGTCACAGGTACAGCACAGATCTCTCCTTAGAGGGGCTTTTCCCAGAGATCATCACTTGCACAAACATGACATACCTGTGGGTCACATCTGAAATCCCTCTTTATCGTGGCTGTTTATTTGGAATGAGTACAGCAGGGGCTGGGAGAGGTGCCAGCAGGACAGGCAGCACTTCTCCTCTTCCCCCAGCCCTGGATCCAACCCTCGGTGCCTCTGGAGCCTGCATCACTGCAGAGACAAGTGCCAAACACCATGGCAGGGGCTGGGAGCATTGCCCTGAGCTCCTGCACACTGAGAACTCCTCCTCAAAGCCAGGGGCAGCTCCTGCTCCGTGCCTGCTGATGGAGGCTCTGCAAACAGCTCAGCACAGCCCACCATGCCCAGGGGAGTGACAATCTCACACCTCTGCAGGTGGAGCAGGGGTCCCACCAGCTCAGGTAAAAATTTACAAACCACTTGATCATGATCTTAGGGGAAAAAAAAACCCACAGTGAACCAAAAATTATTTCCTCACAAGTAAGATCACTTTGACTAAGTTACTTGCTTCCCCTTCAGAGGAGATTTAAGGTTTTTCTCTCTTCCTCTGCAATCTGGCTCCCTTTTGAAGTTAAAAGAAAGAAAGGTTCAGGGGCTTTTTTACTTAAGAAGAAAAAACAACCTTCTCCTCTTTGAAACAACTTTTTTTTAGACAATTGCTGTCTCAAATTTTAACAAATATTCACTAATTTGCACCTTGTTCAAAAGCAAAACAGTAGGTTTGATTTTTTTTATTATATTTTTTTTTTTTGTGTACTGAATGTTACTTTCCCTTTCTTTGTCTTGGTGGCAGAAGGGAGAGTCTTAAAGGAATCAAACTACCAGCTCCCTTCCAGATTTTCACAATTTGTTATATAATTTCTTAAAAGGAGCCATAAGGCCACTTGGAGGGAAAACAGAAATCTTCTAAAAAGAAGAAAGAAAATAGATTTTTTCACCCATCTTCTTGTAGATGAAGTAGATGAGACTAAAAGAGGCATTTCATTTGAAACATTGAATTCGAGCCCAAGGAAAAAAGCTGACAAGGTGTCCCTGCTAGGAAATTCATTCTCAGCAAGCAGACAGAGGAAACCAAGAGACTTTCTTCAAGGACAAAAACGAAGGAAGTTTGGAAAAATATGAGCTCAATTTAAAACACTCCTTTGGGCTCAGCCCCCTGGTGCTCCTGCCCCTGGGGCTGGGGTGGGTTTGGGAGCAGCCCTGTCACACCCTGCACGAGTATTTTGGAATTCTCCTCCAAGCATCCCTTGTGGAGAGGCTGGCCAGCCCTCCCACCTGCCCTGGGACCCGGGGGCACCTCCAGGCTCTTCATCCCTGAGTCTGCCTCCCTCTGCTCCCTGCACAGGGGCACCCTCATCCCCTGCGTGCCACAAGGGAGGCTGATGAAGGGGAGGAAGGCTCCCAGCCTGGCCCTTCCCAGAGGAGCAGGTTCTGCTGCAGCTGCTGTGAGGAGCACGAGCAGCTCCTCCACAGCACCCCAAACCACAGGGACACCCCAAACCACACTGACACCTCAAACCACACACCCCAAACCACACACCTCAAACCACACTGACACCCCAAACCACACTGACACCCCAAACCACACACCCCAAACCACACACCCCAAACCACAGGGACACCCCAAACCACACACCCCAAACCACACTGGCACCCCAAACCACACTGACAGGACAATTCCATCCCCTCCAGGACAGGCTAGAGCTCCTCAATCCCACCCCAAACCACCCTGACAGGACAATTCCATCCCCTCCACGATGGGCTGAGAGCTCCTGATGCCCAGCCCAGCCCCAGAGGTGCAGAGGAGCCCCAGGGCTGAGCTGGGCACTGCTCAGGGCTGGGGGCTCCAGGGCAGCAAGAACACAAAGACACAGGCAGGGCTCACAGGGATAGAGGTGTTTTTGGGCTGATTTCACACCCAGCAGCTGGGCAGGGCTAATTCTGAATGGCTCTGGGTGGGAAACAGCAGCCCCTGGCTTGTTGTTGTTTGTGGGTTTTTGAGCACACACAGTGTGTGCTGGTGGGAGTGTTTGCACAGCTCTAATCAGCTAAACAGTTTGCCTGTAGCCCAGCAAGAATGGCAAATTAACCCGGGATTCTGGTGCTGGAGACATTCTGTACTGAAAAGATGTGTTTGGTGGCAGACTCTCAGATTCCCTCCTGGATCACACATTTCCATCAAGGATGTTTTCTCTCCAATATAAAGCATGGGAAAACAAAACCAAACAGCCAAACACCCTTTCCAATAAAAATAAATGAGATTAAGCATCAAAACATGTCTGCCATTTGCTTACAGAAAAATATAAAGTCAGAGCCTTCACTAGCAGACTTTCAGGTCTTTTCAGCTCAAAACATCAGTTCATTTACAAGTTTCCTCCAATTTTTTATAGCACTTTCAGATGAAAGCCAAACCAGCATTAATCCAAATGGAATTTCCCTTTTTCTCTTTCCATCTTTTTTCACTGAATTTTCCCTCTGGGACCATCCCCATCAGTTCTCTCCTCTCCAGGGAGCCCTGCAGATCCTTCAAGGATGCTCAGCCAAGACCAAGGAGTTTCCCTGGCTGCTCCTGCCTGCTGAAACGGGGCCACAGCTGCACCCAGACTCTGCAGGAGGCTCCTGCAGTGCCCAGCCCTGGTACCAACCTGCCCTACCTGCCCAGGTGTGCCTCTGCCCCACCCAGGAACACTTGCTGCATTTTTCCTGGTGTGTCTCAAGCTGCAGCTCCTTGGTGGGAGCACAGCACAGCAGCTGAGGAGCAGGGCACCAGCACCTGGGCAATCCTCTATGGGTAACTTGAACATGTCATGCAAATGAGAAGTGTTCTGCATTCATACAGCCTGGCCATGGTGCTATCATGGTAAAGATCATGCACCTGAGTTCCCACTGCACCAGGGAAGGGGTTTCAGCCACATCCTGCTTCATTAGCAGCACCAGCCATTAAAGGTGCACTACAAAGCTCTAGGGGTGTGAGGGGGACAGGTGAGAAGGGCAGAGCATCATTTCAGGGCAGAGCATCATTTCAGGCACCTCTTTCTGCTCCTCCAAGACACACAGCAAGGTCACCACTGTTTGCTCCTTCCCTCCCTCTATCCTTTACCTGCTTGGTTTCACAGATTAGAAAACCAGGTTTGCTGGCCCAGGTTGCTCCTCCCTCCTCCCCAGCCATATCAAAAGCTGCAGGAGGGTATTTACACAAGGAGATCTTTGCAGAGAATCCCCTCCTAGGTCCCTGTGGAGCACTGGGTTTGTTCTTGCCCAGCAGAAAAGCTGCTTTCAGCCCTTTTTTTCACCCTCCCCGAGGGCCCAGTCCCACCCCACCCTGCTGCTGCAGCCCCCTGGCTGCTTTGGAGTGCTGTGCTGCTTTCCTCCACTGCAGACTTTCAAGCATAAATGTGAGAGCTGGGGAAAGAGCTCCTAATGCCCCCTATGTCTCTTTCCCCCAGGAGCAGAGCTATTCCTTGCTATGCTTTAGACTTTTAAGATGTTCCTGCCTCGTTTTTCCCCCTCCTGGCCGCTGCAGAGGCAGGAGCTGGGCTCGGGGAGCAGCTGAGCATCCCCAGCCCCAGAACGGGGAGCAGGATGGGGCTCAGGGCTCCTGTCCCACAGAGAGCTGGCCTGCCTCCTCCCAGCAGCTGCAGTGGAAGGCTTTGAACGTGGAAATGAAAGGAGGAAGGGGAAGGATGCTCCCTCTCCTCCCCTGGCACATCCACGCGCGCACACTCTCTCCTGCGGACTGCTGCTGTATCAAATGGCCGAGCCTGTTTGAAGTTACCATGGCAGTGAGAGCAGAGCAGCAGCACAGCTCGCACAGGGGGAGAGAGCAGAGGGAAAACGCCGGCACAGGGAAGGGGAGGACAGAAAGGGGCCCAGAAGATCCTCTGATGTCTACAAGATGTGGTGCGGGAAAGGCTCTCCCACCGGAGAAATTAAAATAAGCAAGTAAATATCCAGCCATGAGAGGGCAGACAGAAAGTAAAGAACAGCGAGATCTAAGAGGAGAGCAGGGAAAAGGACTAAAGTGGAAGTAAAGCAGAGACAGAAATTCAGCTAATTAGAGAACAAGGTGTGCATGGAAAGAAAAAGAGGTGTAGGTGAAAGAGGATTTGGCATCCAAACCTAGAACAAGGATGATTTCAGGAGACAAAAGAAGAACTGCCAGTGACAGGTTGCTTTGGGACACCCAGTTCAGCCACTGCCAGCACTCTCAGGGTCCCCTCCCACCCTGTACCCAGGGGAGACCCCTGGCAGGGCTCTGGCTCCCCAAGGCCAGGCCCAGTGACCCCTCTTGGCTGGGTTTGCTGGCGCTGAGAGCTCAGCACAAGGCTCGAGCTCAGGGGGTTCTGCACCAGGAAAGCCCCACGCCCTGCCCAGCCCCTCTGCCAAGCCAGGCTGGCCCCACTCATGGCCACCCCCTGCTCGTGCCCACGGGCTGTGGCAGGCAGGGACACGGGGCATGCTTCAGAAGGCTGGCACACAGACACAGCACGGGCACAGCCTTATCTCAGCCCAGCTAGGATATCTCAGTGCTGCCGGCTGCACACAGCCGCGCTGCTCTGCTCTGCTTCCCCTCTGTGCCCCAGGATCAGAGTCACTCACCAAGCCTTCCCCTGCACCTGGCAATGTGAACCTGGGCTCCAAGGAGCTCCTGACCAGCCCAGCAAACCCCTTGCACAGCTGCTGGGAAAGCACCACTGACCTGTCTTCCAGCCAAGGTCAGGTGTCTTCAGCGTGGATCTAATCTACCCCAGCAACAAGGACTCAGCATCTCCCTCTTGGGCTATTCCACAGATTTCCTCACCAGAAAGTCATTCAAAGCATCCCATTTTTCTCAGCATGAGCCTGTACTCCCAATAGAGCCATGCTAAATAATTCCTTTTTGCTTTGGAAGTTTAAAATCTTCATCTGTCATTTTGGCATTGTACCTTACTTAAAATGGTTGACATTTCTTCAATTCCAGGCTTACCTGGAGGGTGCTGAGCAGAAGACCCAGAGACTGGAAAACTTCGCAAAGCAAAAATCTCCTAGAAGAGGAGTGTGGGATGAAAACAGCATCCCACGCATACTTAAATACCAGCACCCAGAGTGAGCAGGATTATGATTGCTTGGCCTGAAACAAATGGTTCCACTTTTGCTGCTGCTAATACCATTAAATAACCAAGAGAGCGAATGTCACTGATTAGAAAATAGCGCAGAGCGTTTGCAAGCACTAATCAACTTCACAGAAATGTTAACTTTCAGACCTAAAAAAGCCCTGCCAGTGTCCCTGTGAAGTTATTTCGGGTGAGGCTGTGCAGACCAGAGCTGTCCCTTCACATTAGGCTCCATCCCCGTGCAGCACACTGAACCCTTAATGCCTTTCCATTACATGACAAGCAAAGCAACTTATTGGTGCTCTTTATGTTAATGCCCCAATATTTTTCATATTTATGATATCTAATTACATTTGCTCCTGATGGTGATGTAATGTTTAGGTATGGAAGATTGAGAAGACTGCTCTAATGTTAATATATTTACATTATTAAAAAGTAATACATTACATAGGCAGCGTGCTGCATAGGGCTGGATTTCTAGATGAGCTCTCAAGGCAAATCCATTATCTTCTCCCTCCTCCTGTCCCCTGTACAGATTCTGATAACTGGCAGTGTTTAAAGTGACTGCAGCTGGTATCATGGTGCCAAAAGGGAAAAGGTATCTCACACATGCATGAAATTAAATAGGCCCAGGGGTCTCAGAGGACCACACTGCCTTCCCAGGCAGAGGAATTCAAGGCATTAGCTGAGATCAGCATTGCAAAAATGGTGCAAACAGAACCCTCAAGAGGGCTGGAGAAAGGCAGGCTCCCTGTGCAGGGCCAGCAGAGGCACTTTCTGTGCAAGTCTTTCAGCTGGAGGAGAAGTCTCCTCAAGACCTTTGGTTTAAACTGCCTTTTCTCCTTTGGCCAGGGAATGCTGCATGTCTGATGGTTGTCAGCTGCACATCTTATTGCCCTCTTCAGGTGAGGAGAAATGATGTATTTAGAGGAGAGGCTGAGCTGCTCTGCTCCCTAAGGATCACCCACTGGAGGGACATGTTCCCTTTGGGGCTGTGTCCTCCTCAAATGCTTCCTCACCCATCACATCTTCGGAAGTTCACCAAGGGAAACCAAGACCCAGGCTGGTGCTTCATACATTTTTCAGACACACCTCAAGTAGCTAACTCAGGGCTAAGATGTGTTATTCAGTATTGCATGTCTGGTTGAGTCAGGAAAGATGTCAACTGCAAATGAAAATTGGGGGGACGGGAGGCAGAGCTGAGGGCAGCCTTTCACCAGGGAATATTCACCAACCCAGCAGGTGCTGAGCATCTTCATCCTCTGCTGTGATCTGTGAGAGATGAGCTGGAGCCACACCTCCTCTAAATCCAACAGCTCAAGCACTGGCTCCCCAGCAGAACCCCTAAAGAGCCCTTCTCTCCCAGGGAAAATGAGTGAGAAACACAAGGGGACACAAAGGGACACAAAGGTGTCCAGCAGCACCAGTGCTGCAGGAGACACCAGCCTGTGCAGGGTTCATTTACAAATTCCCAATAAATGAAAAATGGGTTTTTCATGAACAGCACCTGCAGCAGAGGTCTCAAGGCTCAAGAGGTTGACACTGAGAAAAGACAAGTCTGGGGCACACTAGCCCTGCTAACAAACACCAGATAATAAAACATAAAAAAACAACACAAATAGTTTCAGAATCTGTACCAACTTCAGCAAGTCTACCTGATCCCCCATGAGCTGCTTCTGAACTGCAGTTTGTGCTGTCAGCTACACGTGAGGAGCCTCCTGCCAGGGCACGTGCCCTGTGACAGACCTGAGTGCCACTGGAAGGGCAGCTGGCCAGCCCTGGCCAGGCTAACAGCACCTGAGGGCATGGGGAGGGTTAACTCCTCATGGCCCCAGCACCTCCCCATGGTGGGGATTGCCGTTCAGTACCAGGTGCTCAGCTCTTCCAAAAGGAAGACACACAAAACTGGGTCTCCCTGGCTATTTCTACTGCTCTGGATGGAATTTCTGTCTCCTCAGAGTGATGTGTGCTCACATTGAGGGATTGGAAATGACTCCTGAGTCAGTAATAGTGGTGGGGAGGAGGGGGGCTGCCTGCAAGTCAGAACTCATCTGCATTGACAGAGAAGTTGTAAGGCAGCTTCTGTGATTTCCACCCAAATTAAGCCTAGCACAAAGGAGGATTCTCAACCTCTTCCTTTAATGAGCACAGAGCTATAAGGACAATTACTCTGAATGAAATAAAATTAATTAACACACACATTTGGGGACTAAAAATGCTTATTATCTAATATGTATGAATTTGACCTAGCTTAAAATTAATGACAGAGCCAGGATGTACGTGGCATTCAGGTTACATGAAACTGCAATAAACATGGTGCAAAGAGAGATGCTGCTGATCCTTTTAATATCAGCACTGTGAGAGCTCAGAAGAGCGGATGAAAGCATGTGCTATACATAATTTTCATAGAAATTTGCTTCAGTTGAGCTTGTACTTTACATGTGTTTTAACAACTGAACTTGCTGGCAGGAGCGAGCTTGGCAAAGTGATTATTAGGTAATACTTCTATGAATATTTTCAGGAGCTGGAATTCTCCTTTGGAAAAAGGCTTGCACAATGCAGCACTGTGCTTTCCGGGATGCCAGCAGCACTCTCCTAATTGATGGAGTTTGTGGTTGCCTGCATCCTGGCATTTCAGCCTGCTCTAAATGCTTGATCAGGAATTTTTATTCTTGGAGGATTCTCTCAAGGAGAAGCATGCATCCAACCCGAGAACATAAGTACACCATGTGGCCTACTGATCCAATTAGACTGACCAATGCACTCAAACCCCAGCATCCAGAAATATGCAATTAATTAATCACTTACATGCAGACAACAGGCCACAACTTATTCATGCAACTTATCTAGCAAGAAATAACTGAATTATGAGGACATTCAAGAACATCATAAATTGTTCGTGGATTACAGCAAGGCAAAGTTGATTAAATAACTCATCCAAATTACTTGGGCCATTTTATGTATGACAGAATAATTTTTGTGTATAAGAACTTCTTGGATGATGTTAAAGGGCAATTCTATCTGGATAGTGGCTGTGAAATCACATTTGGCACCTTGAGAACTCCAGCTCAGAACTCTTCTCTTATTCCAAAAAAATGTGGAAATGTGTAGTTTTACTCAGTGGTCCAAAAAATGAGCTTAATGGAAGCGAGGCACCCCGGGCCTGCCTGTGCTGCCTGATAATCCAAAGCAAAGCCCTGAGCAGACGAGAGCTCCCAGCCACCCTCACCAGAACCCCTCAGGCCTGCACTTGGAGAGTGCCACCACAAGGCACCCAAGGATGCACAAAGGATGGCAATAAATCCTGCCATGGCTGTGTTGAGGACAGAGGAAGGTCTGTGCCTAATTTCAGCCCCCATCTCCCCAGCCAAGGCGAGCTCCTCCGGCATCCCAGCGCCCCCGACCCGGGGGAGGGAGGAGAATTGGATGCACATGGTCCTACAGGATTTGCACCAAGGATGGCTGGAACTTGGCATCCTCGTGAATCCAGCTGTCTCCTACACACACAAATCCAAACAGGGACAGCGTGAAAGGAGCACAACACAACCTCCCCTGCTTGTGTGCCTGTGTCTGCAAGAACCTGGGCCTGGAACAGAAGGGAGATGCAGAAAGGATAAAATGGAGAGCTGGCCCCCCATCCCTGGGCAGGGCTGACCCCCATCCCTGGGCAGAGCTGACCCCCATCCCTGGGCAGGACTGACCCCCATCCCTGGGCAGAGCTGACCCCCATCCCTGGGCAGAGCTGACCCCCACCCCTGGGCAGAGCTGACTCCCATCCCTGTGCAGAGCTGACCCCCATCCCTCTGCAGAGCTGACCCC
>JAWWEY010000243.1:4701858-4715654 GCA_035582745.1 Loriotus luctuosus
ACCCCCATCCATCCCTGTGCAGAGCTGACCCTCATCCCTGTGCAGAACTGACCCCCATCCCTGTGCAGAGCTGACCCCCATCCATCCCTGTGCAGAACTGACCCCCATCCCTGGGCAGAGCTGACCCCCATCCCTGGGCAGGTTTCTCAGGGCTGGCAGTGCCAAGGAATGGAGAAAGGATGGTGAACTACTCTCACTCCTTCCATGCCAGCTCCTGACTGTCCCTGGCCCTGTTGGGGTTGGGATTTGCCAGGCAGGATGGGCTGTCTGCAAACCCCAAATGCACCAGGGCTGTGGGGGGAAAGATTAATGGAGGAAAAAGGCTTTTCCCACGGCTGTGATGGGTTGAGGCAGCTCTAGGGGCACCAGGGTTGTCCCCACAGCACCAAGGAGCTGCAGTGAAAGCAGAATGGAGGCACACCATCCCTCAGTCAGAAGGCAATGGGTAAGAGTTTTCTGAACCAAGCACAGATTTTTGTATGTAACCCCATTTTTCTCCAGTGAAATCTCCCGTGTATAACTCCCATGTAATTCCTTATTCTATGCTTCTATAATCCTATTTTTCTTCTGGGGAGATTTCCTCCACTCCATCTGCCCCCAGATGCACAGCAGGATAGAGGCTGGATGTGTTCCTGAGGGGGAGGACTATCAGCACTCCTCCCAGGGCTGTGAAGCAGTCTCTCAACCCTGCAGAGGCAGGACCCTCTCCTACTCCTGTTATTAGCATTCCCTACTACTTGCATGTTATTTTTCTTTTTCCTCTTCATTCTCTCTTTTTTTTTTTTTTTTACTTCTGCAGTGAATTCTGCTTCAACACCCACATGTCTGCTATTGAAGCCAATCAGCAGGATTGACTCAGGTAAGTTCTTTTATTAGGTACTGATTTCTTTGTGTCTGATGTCTTTATCCAGACTCCTTTGAAAATCCCATTTTGGCTGAGCATATTGAAGCAAATGCCTCTCTCACTCTCTTTCATTAGCAATTTTAGGGCAGCTCTGGCAGGTTTTTCACTCCTCTCTCTTGAACTCAGAGAAAAAATAAAAAATCTGCAGTAGTTTTATCTCTTTTCACTGTCTCCCGAGGATGTCCTGCCAACACTCCCCCACCCCCAAAATTGGACAGAAAAATGTAGGTCTTGGGTAGTCTGATGGGCTGAGATTTGGAAGCAACAACATTTCACGACACTGGCTCTCTAATTTCCTCAGACTAGAATTAGTTCTGCCACCAACATTTCGCCCAGGGCCCCCAAGCCCAGGAGTGCTCACAGTGTGTGTCTCTCTCACAGATTATTATGCTCCAATGAGGATGTTCCTAGCAGAGCTCTAACGTGTCTGGCACGGATTCATGTTATATCTAGGTTTTGACATTGGGCCTGCTCCTATAGAAGTCAATGTCAAAATTCCCTGCCAGTGTTCAAGCACAAGGATCAGGCCCACTTCCCTGATTTATGCAAGTTATTTTTGTATGGTAGTGAATTGGATGCAGTATTATAAAGTCTGGAATTAATCTGCATTCTAATATATTATAAAAACCAGCAAAAAAAAATCCCAAATTAACATCCTCCTTAACCTTTATTTTTATCAAGTGTACTAAATCAACTGAAGAATAATTGCTCTGAGGACTATGCCAAATGAGTGCACATTTAGTTTACATATTCCCTAATGTAATATGAATTGATGAACTTTCTGAGATACACATGATATAAATGATCATGATGTGCCATTCTTAATTTCTTTCAATTGTCTCTGTGAAAACACTTTGCTCTTAGAATGAAAAGTGAGTCACGTGCACTCCAGCCCCACAGGAGAGAGGGAAACACACTTGTAAGAATTTGCCCTTTTGGCAAGAAGTGGAGCTTTTCTAAAGGAAAAGGTCAAAACCCTGCTGCACAGCCACTGGCTGGGACTGGGATTGCTGCAGTGAGGAGATTGAATTCCAGCCCCTCTCAGGTCTAGAAAGGAGCAGTCTGGGCTGGGCCCATCACACCATGGTGCTCCTTCCTCCACCTCGTGGGTGCCCCAGCTCAGCTCCCAGCCCAAGACTGAGAACAGACTCAGGAGAGAGGAGGAGGAGTGGCTGCTCCTCCTTGTGCACCCCAGGTCAGCTCCAGCCAAGGGCACTCACACCCAGCCCCAGCCTCACCATGGAGAAGGACAAGCCCTGAGCCACTGATGTCCCTCTGTGCCTGCCCTGGCACCCAGCTCCCTCTGGCCACAGCCAGCACCTCCATGAGCATGGAAACCTCCCAGTGACCCTCTCTGCTTCTCCTGCTGACCACAACCAGCACCTCCATGAGCATGGAAACCTCCCAGTGACCCTCTCTGCATCTCCTGCTGACCACTGGCCACCTCCATGAGCATGGAAACCTCCCAGTGACCCTCTCTGCTGCTCCTGCTGACCACTGGCCACCCCCATGAGCATGGAAACCTCTCAGTGACCCTCTCTGCTGCTCCTGCTGACCACTGGCTGAGATGCTCTGTGGCATCACTTCACTACCACATGCAATCACCAGATGTTTTCCATACCCTCTGAGTCTCCCAACCTTGTACGACCTTGGGCACATCTTCTCTGGTCTTCAGTTTGCCATCTGTTAACTGGGGCATGATAATGTGCTACAGGTTTTAGAGCCAAATGGGATAAGCAATCATCTGAGTTGGAGTACTGTATAATAGAGGCCACTGGACTTCCCTGAATTCTCTTTTCAGTCAAAGCAAACCTCTTGGAAAATGTATGCTGCTTTGATTTGCTCATAGGCAGACTCTGAGGATGCAAAGGAAATGTGATAAACGGTGCCAACGTTAATTACCATCACAGACAGATCTGTCTGTGTTCAGCTCCCCGGATGGACTCCTGCATCTGCTGAGCAGGAGTGGCCAACAGAAAGGTTTGCTGCTCAGATAGCTCAGGCCACGACCAAAGCACCTTTCCTTTCCTGCTGTGGCACCGAGCTGTACTAATAACACACTCTAATAGTAATATTTATCAAATGTTCCAGTGCCTGCCTTCAGCCATATGGTTCCTCCCCGATCTTGCCAAGGTGCCCTCAGCGGGTTTGGTGCCAGGGAAGGGATGCCAGTGCTGAGCTCCTGCCCCTGCCTGTGCTGTGCTCACATTGCCATGGCACCAAGGGGCCCCATCTCCATTAACCTTGATGGGCTCTCCTGCAGTGCCAATAACAGGCTTGGGGGGATCACACTGCCTTGCTGCCCAGGGAGAAACTTTTCTTCTCTGACACCTGTGAGCAATCTGGAGCCATTAGCCATCTCACTCCAATACTAATGATGCTCCCTTCAGTCATTATCACTTATTTTTTTTTGTAAAACCCTCGGTAAAGCTGAATCTAACAGGTCATTAAAAGCCCAGGGAAGCCCTGACTGACTTGATCCCAATTGTTCCTTATGTCTGACAAGATTTTCCCTATTGAGCATTTGACTTGCATTTTATGTTGCCTCATTAAACTGTGCTAGACTTTAATCAAGGTCAAATAGGGGCAAATGTGCCTTTCCAGAATGCAAACAGCTCGCACCCAGGTGCTGATCCGCAGCTTGTCCTGCTGCACGGGCTCTCCCCGAGGATGGAGCCCAGTGGATTTCCTTAACGTGGGGCACGACCTGCACCCCACAGGGCCCCTGGAAAAACCAGGACATGTGCTTGCTTATCCCTCATTAAAGTCTCACTCAAATCCTGCCCGATGCCTCCGAAGTTAAACACCTGGACAAGGAATCAGCAAAGGAAGAGTGCTGTGTCACAGCATGAATAAAACATATTCTAATTTTATCAACACCTAGAGTCCCGGTCTTTAAAATCCTGAGGTATTTTTTTTCCCTTTATAAGGTATATGATGAACAGCCGATTACATTTTTGATGTCTTTTAATGATCATAATTAAGTATGATCCATCATTGTAATTCCACCACTAAATCAAGGTAGATCACCATAACAGTCATGATAAATCGCGCTCTTTGCACAACTCTTCCAGAAGATGAAGTTGGAGGACTCCAGACCCTCTCTGCTCCATCAGCAGGACGCAGAGCAGTGGGTGCATCCCTGTGGCACTGGGATGTGCTGAGGGGAAGCACTCAGCTCCCCTGGGATCCACGGGCTGCAGGGCTCCTGTGGCCCTGCCCTGCTCTCCCACAGCTCAGCAAGTGCACTCCTGGTCATCCCTTCTGCTGATTTTCCCCCCTGAAAGTCCAGGGTCAGTGTTTCTTATCTAAAGGAAGGTGGTACTTACAACAAAGAGCTCCTTGGGATATTCCCTGTGCAAAGCCTTGCAGAGCACTGCTTTCAAATAGGAATAAATATACAGTCCTACCAGCCATGGTTAAAGCCAAGGTGCTCACCACTGGAGGTCAGGTGTGACCCCTCAGCCCTGCCCATATTTATCAACACTCCAATTTACCCTCTAAGGAAGCTTACACTGGGACCATTAAGGCTTCCACATCCCTTCAGGTGTCTCATCATATGTTCCTTAATAGCAAAAATCCCAATAGAACTAACAAAATTAATTTCCCTTGGCCAAATTCAAGCTTGAGGGTCTACACGAAAGCCTTTTCCAGACTTTTGTCTGCAATTTCAGTTCTGTTAGACACTGTTCTGCAGTGTTACATGCCACAGATGGCTGCCTACCCAAGAAGTGTGATAAGAGCTCCTGGGAGTATAAAAAGCAAAAATCTTATGTAAGTTTCTCAGCCCAAAAGTTGAGCAAATAAGTGCTAAAGTATCTTGTTGACTGCTCTAGAAGTCTCTGGAGGAAAAATAAATAGTGGCACTAATATAGAATATTGATTTTTCCATGTAGTTTTGTGTGATGGAGCATGCTACAAGTTCAGCAACCCAAGCTCTTAACAACTCATATAAGAGATGTACAGTACTCATCATCCAACAAATGGGAAGCTGAGTTTTGTAGGTGTCAAATGCTGTTGTACAGGATGCCAGAGACCAACTTTTTCCAGGCACTAGGTATGGATTCCTTCTAAAGAGCACAAAGAGAACAGAACAAGGTCCCTGGAGAGGACAGTAAAATGGTAAATTTCCCTCATGATAGTCCAAATGAAAAGTACAGTAAAGGCCATACATCACAGTGAGATTCCCCACTCTCCTGCAAGCTAGCTGAGGGCTCCCATCACTCTCAGACTTCTTTCTCACATTTATTTTAATCAAGTTTCTGTCATTTTCAGGTCTGGGTGCAGCATGATCAGCTCGACCTGCCTTTGGCTCTGTGTCAGGGGTGTCACATTATCCATCCCTGTTACACTGGCAGTGCTTGATAGCCAGGAAGGTCATTTCATCTCTGATAATTCCCCCAAAGGGGATATGAAGCTAGAATGATTACAGAGTCATATACCTTCTTGCAGAATACCTCATCTTTGTTCCTAGATTATTTAAATGATAAATGGAAATTGGCCAGGGAAAATCACTTAGAAATGAATTGTGGTCATAAGCCATAGGAAACACATTCGGTTTCCAGAAAGACAAAATAAAAATCATCAAAGCTTATTGTCTTTACTAGACACAGCCTAAAAACAGATGTTTAAAGTATTGCAGATTTCATAGCACATACTCTAACAGCACGAGGCAGGGTTCTGGTTTTATGGGGGTATATCAGCACACGAATAGCCCAATAATCTGAAATAACCTGTCCAAACCTGGAGCTGGTATCTGATGATCTAGAGAGAAGGCATGTGTACAGCAGGCTCTGTAAGCCAGAGGCACTCACATGCTAATCTTAGACTGTGCCAAGCTAAGAGGAAGCAGAGATGCTCCTACATAGCTGAAAAAAATAACCTGAGAGCTCAGATCTGAGCTCTTTCCAGCCGAGGATGACAATACAGTAATTCTAAAAATGTATTATAATTTTTCCTCCCTCTGTCATCTAAAGTTTTGCTTTTGCTGCTGCCTTTGTTCCCATGCTTTGAAATACAAGTAAATACCTCTCACAATCATCCCTCAGTGCAATCAGCTGGGAGAAGCCAGCATGGCAATGCCAGTGAGGATGGCATTCACCGCCTCACCAGGCAGCCTTGGGCTACCCAGCCCAGCCTGGCTGTCCCAGCCCTCCTGACTGCAAACCACGAGATTGCAGTAATGCTGCCGTGCCTCTCTGATGCTTCATTAAGGGCTGGGAAGATCCCTGCACGGTCCTGCCCTGTCAGAATGCCAGAGCCTTGCTGCTGCCAGGAGGAGCAGATGACAGCAGGCAGGTTGTGGTGGTGCTGCACGGACACGCTGCTCTGCTGCTCCTGCCCACTGCAGCCCCTGGTTATGTTTAGAATGTTTAAATCATGAGGTCTTTAATGCAGAGGCACTCCTTGCTCAGGATCAATCAGCACGGTGTGGGATCCTGGCTTGTGGGAGTACAAATATTACCGATGCAAAGGGCTCCCTGCTCAGTGGCACAGGTTGGGTTTGTGGGCTTGTACTGAAATCCACCTGCTTTTCCCCCTGCTCTGGGCTTCTTCTTTATTGACAGCTTAATCACCTTTGTGTCTGCTGCTTATCTTGGAGGATTTGCTATGAATTGCATTCACTTGCTTCCGCTGTGACAATATCTGCTTTGCTAATTAACCGCCTGGTGGACACGGTTACAAGCCACAATAAATATTTTCTGTCCAAGGGAATAACCAGGATGCTGCCACCTGACCTGAGGGAGCTTCCACATCCTTTCATTTTGGGGTGGTTTTTTCCCCTTTCTTTTTTATTTTGGTCTTAAAACTCCTTTAGGTGTCTCACTGCAAATGCAAACAGATGTTTCACACCTTGACTCAATGACCCATTCTACAAACCTAAAATACTAAAACTTCAGGCACGGGTGTTTCTATCAAATGAAAAGTCCATATACTCCTTTCAGCCTGGTACAAAAGATGAAAAAACAAAGGTTAGCCTAGGGAAGCTTAAGTCTCCAAAAACCACCAAATCCTTGGACATTACCAACAATATTAGTAATTACTGCTCAAAGCAAAGCTGAGTTGGCATGGAGACCACCAAGAGCTGGGTCTTTAAGAGATCAGCTCCTATTCAACACATATATTAAATGCTGTATTAAGCACCTACTGAACCCCAGAAAAAAATATAATCACAGAATTATTTCTAAATGGACTTTTTAGTTTTTCATGTCAAGAAAGGGGGCCATGAATAGAAAGGGCAAAAATCAGTGTGGAGAAACATTTACCTCAGCCTCTCTAGGTACCATTAATCACCCTTTCTGGAAAGCCTGGTACAAAAGCCATTAAAATTTAAGACAGGAAAATCACTGCCATTCTTGCAGCTACAGCTATTGCTGCTGCTACTACTCTTAATTAAGGTCTGAGAGCAGTTAAACATTTAAATATGATAAGGCTTAGAGGTGAGCTGACTTGCCAAATGGGGGAAGAAAACATTGTCAAACAGAATCAGGGAGAGGAGCCCAGGCAGGCAAACGAGAGGGACAGAGAAATGCAGGATGCACTGCCAATGCCTGCACTGAGAGCAGCAGCTCCTTTTGAGGAGAAGCCAAGGTTAGCATGGTCTCAGGCACTAAATGCCGACACAAATGCTGATTCTGAGGAGGCTGCTCTGCTCAGGTACCCTAAGACATGACTCAGAAGAGGTGTTATTTTGGAGGGTCACCCAACACAAGAAAGCAAGGAGATGCTGAACACAGCCCCGAGCATCCTTCCCTGGAGAAAAGCTCAGGTCAAGAGCCAATACAAAATGAAGAAGCAGAGCCACAGCCAGATGAGTCACATTCTCAGCTGTAGAAAGCCTGTCCTGGCAGACCTCTGGGTGATGGAGGGGGTTTGCAGCCTTGCTGAGCACAAACCACTCGACATAACTTGTGCTCAGAAGCGGCTCTGGGCATTTCCCGTGAAGTTATTGTCGTATTGTATAATGCACATTTGCTTTATGATGACACAGTGTCTTCCCTGCTGGATATTTTACTTTTCAAGCAGTAAGACAATAAACTGCAGTCCCTGACAAGAAATGTTTTCATTGCCATTGTTTTAGAAACACATGTTTTCTCATTCACTATCAGCGCCACCTAAATCAAAAGAGGTGACTTTCACAATAAATCAGATAAGAATGGCTCAAAAACTGATATCTGCCAGCTTGTTTTCTCCCTAAATGGTGCTCCTGAGGCAGGCTGAGATGTCTTTTCCCCGAGCAGCCCAGGGGAGAGGTGTGAGGAGGATGGCAAGGCACGGGCACGGGCAGGCTGTGGCACCACAGCGGTGCCCTGGCTGGCGTGGGTGAGCACTGAGCACCTCTCACACTGTGATGGATGGCACTGCAGAAACTGGAGCACTGTGGGAAGTATGCACAGAAATACAGGAGCTATTAACCATTTCCCAGCCCCAAAAAGAGGGGCTGAACAGCTCTCCTGAAAGTCATTGCCAGCCCACAGTACAAGAACAGCCCCTGGCAAGCGCCTTAGGGATCAGTACGGACTTCTGGCTGCCAAAACGAGGATGCAGATGCTGAATAAAATCCAGTGCTGTGGTTTTGATGATCACAATTAATGGCTTAGGGTTCTCTTCTCTTCCCCTACAGTATCTTGGGACACAGAGGATAAACACAAACAACCAACAGGATGATCTTGGAGCACCTAAGCAGATGTTTGCCCAGCTGGGGATAAGCACAGGTTGTGTCAGCAGCTGTGAGCTGCACTGCACACTTGCACTCTGCATCCACGGATGAACAATAACCCTGCAATATTCCTGCTCTTGGATGCTGGAGAGCTTTCTGGAGGATGAAAGAAGGGTAAATGGAGGAGCTGTGCACCGCAATTCTTCATCTCAGTCTGCCTCAGCTGGTGAAGCACCACGCTGAAGTGAGGCATTAGCAAAGATGCCTGAGAGGAGCAGGTGGGTGGTGATTAGAGTTATTTCTTCTCTTGCCCTGGGTGAATCTTTTCTGTGCTAAAAGAATGTTTCTCACACACAGGCAGATAACTTATTCTCTGCGTTGTCTGCTGTCCTCATTCTCCTGCACAGACAGTGGGTGCAGTTTCTCTCCTCAAGGCAAGGGCATTCCTTGCCCTCAATGTCACTCCTTTCCCCTCAGACCCTCCCTGTGCTGCTGGCCATGAGGGCACCTTCCTCAGACACAGCTTCCCCTTGGAGCCCTCGCCACCTCACACCCAGAGCTTGTCTGAATTTTTAGAAGTTCTGCATCACATTCCCTGTATTCTGTATTCATTTACATCACCAGGGCTCTTGTCTGCCCTCTCATGATCTCAGACCCCATTAACATGACATCCTCCAGGATCCTGAGGCATTAAAGCTCACGGTGAATATTGCTGCCAAAACCAGCTCCTTTCCTGACCCCATCACCCCTTGTACAGCTTTCCCAGGCCCTGGTCCCTGTGGCACCCCACAGAATCTGTATCCATGCACCCTTCCACAACTAACCACCACTCCCAGTCCCACCATTTCACCCTGATGGTGCAAACCTCTGCTGTTCTATTGCCTGGGAAACCTTTTCTTCCTCTTCTGACCCTTCAGGATAACACAGAGTCCGTAAACATTCACCTTGCTGTCCTCCTCAAACATTCCTTAAGATGCCAGTTTGTGCTATAGAAATGCAGACATCAATTACACTGTTCATGTGTTGCAAACAGCATTTAAAAGAGTGTCTTGCATGTCCAGGCTGTGGTCTCATTATTTCCTATTTTTCCACCTCAAGGTCTGCATTTCTGTTTGTCTTGTCTCTTAAATGAAAAGTTGTGTAAGGTGCAAACAAACTCTTTGTAGGGAAGCTTGTACACCATGATCCTGCTCCACAATACAGCATCTGTGGTGGATGCTGCAGCAATAACAGGGAAGTTTCTCCATCCCCTTGGCAGTTGCCCAGTGCAGTGCAGGGATGGTGTCTCCCTCAGATGTTTTCTGCTGGTTTCCCCTCCTCTCCCACCCTTGCCTGTTTCTTGCCCAGTGCCCACCCTCCAGTACAAACTCCTTCCCTTCCCAGTTTCCACCTGTCCCCAGTTCTTTGTCTCCCTGTGGGGGTTTTGTCCCTCAGCCTTTCCACCACCAAATCCCTTTCCTCCCATCACTCAGGGTTTCCAAAACCACACTTCTTTCCTGCCATCTCCTGGTCTCTAGTTCTGCTCTGCCTCCCTGCTGCATCCCTACTTCCCTGGGCTCTCCTGCCTCCCTGCTCAGTCTTTCCACTGATAATCCACATTGCACTGCTCTCCGCTCATATCTTGAAACACAGGCACATCTCTCACAGATGGAAATAAAACTATATGGAAAGAGGAATGAGAGATAAGACAAGGCCCATTGCCTGTCTCATCCAGCACACTTCCACTGGCACCAGCTGTTCCAGACAAGAGTATTAAAATCCCCTGAGCAGCCTCAGGATTCAAACTCCCCCAACAGGAACATTCAACTGTAATCCCTAATAGTTACAGATCATTTTGTGTCTTAAGGCAGAAGTTTTATGTGTCTGTATTAAAACATTATAATTCAAGACATGGATATCTCATAAGCCAGATGTGGGAAGCAAAGCAGGACTTGCTGCTTTTCCAAACCACGACTCAGTGCAAGGAGGGGGATCAGGAGCTGTCCTGCTCCTGCCCTGCTGGGATGGAGCACAGGGGGCCAAACCCCCTGGGGAAAGTGCTGAGGGACAAAGTGGCATTCTGGTGGCTTTCTGCAGGTCACAGCACACGGTGTCCCAGGCAGAGTGTGCCCAGCACAGGAAGGACACAGACCTGCTGGAAAGAGTCCCACAGAGATGCTCAGAGGGCTCAGCCCCTCTGCTCTGGGTCAGGCTGGGAGAGCTGGGGCTGCTCAGCCTGAGGAGGAGAAGGCTCTGGGGAGAGCTGGGAGCCCCTGCCAGGGCCTGAAGGAGCTCTGAGAGAGCTGAGAGGGGCTTTGGACAAGGGCATGGACTGACAGGACAGAATGGCTTCAGACTGAAAGAGGGCGGGTTTAAGCATTAGATTCTTAATTAGATATTAGGGAGAAAATCTCCACGGTGAGGATGGAGAGGCAGGGGCACAGAGAAGCTGTGGATGCCCCATCCCTGGAGATGCTCAAGGCTGGGCTGGATGCTCTGAGCAGCCTGGGACAGTGAAGGTGTCCCTGCCCAGGGCAGGGAGTTTGCAGTGGATGATCTCTCAGGTGCCTCCCAAACCATTCTGTGACTCTGTACCCTACCCCAGGCATCCCTGCTATGTGCAAAAGGACCCAAGAACTTCCACAGCTTCACCTGGAACCCTGCTGGGTGCAAAAAGGACCCAAGAACTACCACAGCTTCACCTGGAACCCTGCTATGTGCAAAAAAGACCCAAGAACTACCACAAATTCTGGCTTTTGCCAAAGCCCTGTGCCAAGCTCCACCATCCCCTGGGGCTGCACAGCACGGGCAGGGGCTGCTGGCAGCATTTGCCATCCCTAAGAGCTGGTTCCTCCCAGCCAGGCCATGCAGCATCCACAAGGATCCCACACTGCCAGCAGGGTCTGTGCTGTAATTCAGGTTGTGATTCTGGACTGAGCTTTCAGGCTGCAGCAAACTCCAGCCCATGCCTTACAGACCTCATTAACAAAAAAAGAAAAAAAAAAAAAGAACCAACCTTTGCACAGTTCTAATTTTCATTTCAACACCTCCAGGCTTACTAGAAAGCTGTGTTTGTACCGGCAGAGGCCTTAATTTGTATACAGCAACAAAACAAAAATTCCAAATTAAACATATGAATTCAATTGCCGAAAACCACCCTTTTACTGAGGGTTCAAATGTAATGACACAATCATTTAGAGCAGCCCCATGTGGGTGTGTGCCTCCCGAGAGCTGTCAGAGGAAAATAAACCACATTAAAATACAATTCCTCCAGCAGCTTCTGAGATGCAATCAAAACCTTACAACGGGGATTTTTCACAAGACAGGGTTCTAGCTCAATAAAATCTATAGGTGGGGTAGTCCCAAACGGCTCACGTGCAATTTTTATTCCAATCCAAAGGTGGAAATAATCTTTATGTATGGCCGTGTGCACACAGAATCCTCACCATCAGAATTGCTGAGTGCATCATGCTTGGATCCTAGAGCCTGTGTAAAACCAGAAACTGAGGATGTGGGGCAAAGATTGAGGCACAGGCACTGATGGCACCTGTTTGTACCTTATCTAGCTGCTCTGGTACCTGTGGGGAGCATCAAAACCTGATTATTTCCCCCTGGTGTGGGAATCAGGGGGGTGCAGCTGATGGAACCCATGGGAGCCCTCAAAGTGCTGCTGGCACCAAGGGGCCATGGTGCACAAATCAAAACTTCTCTTGAAACAACAACTGTTCCATAGAAACAAAGCTAAAAAGGGGAATAAATGGCCCGAGCTTGCAGTGGAGAAGGTTATTTGCACTCGGGACTGCCCAGCATATTTCTGTTTGAAATGGGAAATGCTCTGCTTTGGTCTGCAGCTTCTGGATGTGTTCAAGTGGAAACAATAAATAAAGAGCACAGATGTGGACATAGCTGTGAAAGGGTTCCCATCCAAGAAGCCATTACCTGGGCTGGGGTTCCCTACCCGCAGGAGAGAGGCACCTAAGGAGGCTATAAAATCAGGAATGTCACGTAGGAAAAGTGAAGGGGACAATTATTCACTGTTTCCCACAATACAAGAAGCAGGAGACATTGCTGTCTGGAAATGATTTGCAGCTGAATGAACAGAAACTGAAGAAAGCCCTTTTTGCAGAGATAAGCTAAAGTCTAGGGGACCCCCAAATGCCACAGGGCTGATGGTCACTGATGTCCAAGGGGTGGAAGGTCTCTTTATATCAAATAAAACATATCAGGGAAGATTCCCTGGGCACACGTGGGCGTGGGCTTAGTCAAGCCTGCAGAAGACAGGACGTGCATGACATCCCCTCCACAAAGCCCAGCACCCCGAGCAAATCCTGTTTATTCACAGCTCATTCAGTGCAAGGACCTCAGAGGCGCCGTGTGAAATCCTCATCTCGGGCTCCTGGTCTCCCCAAGGCCCTGGGTGTGATCAGAGGCAATGCCTCCCACCCCACAGTCCTGCAGGCTTTGACCAGCCTGCTGCAGCGACGTTTGCATCGATCAGACAAACGGAGAGGAAAGTATTAGTGGGATTATGCTCTGAAAACAAATCCTAAATACCCATCACATTCAGTATCTTGTGGCTTATCCAGCGAGAGCTGCTGGGCTGGTCTGCACACAGCTCCTGGGAGAGCCTGGGTGTGTTCCCAGAGCATCTCGGTGCATTTTGCAATCGGATCTGCGCTCACCAGCACACATGACTCACTCCCAGGGCCCTGGGAAGCATGAAGCAGAAAAACATCCATAAAGCATTAGATCACAATCCCAGCGACAGCACTGCCGATTACTAAGGGGGCACAGAAAAGGCTCATATTAAAGACTTTTAGCAGGATGAGCATTTTGCAGCATTTAAAATTCTTTGAAGATTAAGTCTGTGTTAGAAGATACCCTTGCTCAGAGAAAGCCAACCCTGGGCCAGTATTATATGATACAGCTGTGTGGCCGTCCGGATTTTGACTTCAATCATTGCCATTGATTCACAGGCACTTTAAAATGCTTAAGTTACTACATTGGATTTAAATTTCAGATCAATGTTGTCTTTGCAGAGCTGCTGTGCCTGGGAGCACGGCTGGGTGGATGTGGTGGCTGCCAGGGGCTCTGCTGGGGCTGGCACCTCTGTGACCAGGCAGGTCCTGACCAGCACCTCTGGGGGCTTCTTGTGCTCACTCTGCTCATAACCCGGCACAGACATCTTTTATGGAAAATCCTTTCCTTAGGATTTGTCCTCCTGAGAAGCTGAGAGGCCTCAGGAACAAAATG
>JAWWEY010000243.1:4724144-4738030 GCA_035582745.1 Loriotus luctuosus
TATATTATATTATATTATATTATATTATATTATATTATATTATATTATATTATATTATATTATATTATATTATATACTAAAACTATACTAAACTATAGAGAAAGGATACATCAGAAGGCTAAACAAGAATAATAATGAAAGCTCGTGACTAACTCCTCAGAGTCTGACACAGCTGGCTGTGATTGGTCATTAATTAAAAACAATTGACATGTTTGGATAAACAATCTCCAGACCACATTCCAGAGCAGCAAAATGTGGAGAAGAAATCCTGGTGAAGGGATTTTTCAGAAAATATCAGTGATGAAGCAGGGCCTAATTTTGTGAGATGCCATCACCAACAGAGGCTGAGCTCACTCCTCCTGCCCCAGAGTGGGTAGAGATTTCATGTCAGAGAAAAGGCAAAGTTTCTGCACAGCAAAGGAAAGCAGGTGGAAGAAATGAGGTGAAGTGCTGGTGTACCACCTGTCTTCCTTAATGCCAAGAGGGGAAGGTGGGCTTAAAACACATCAAACTCAACACTTCCTCTAAACTTCACTGTTCTCCAGTTAAATGGACTAAAAAAGGATTAAAGTGTCATTTCTTCTCACAGGTAGTGTAGGGAGTGTTGACTCAGTTGACTGCAATTTGGAAGAGTGTTGGTCTGATTTAGCTCTGGGGAGCACAGAAATGCCAGTTCTGGCTCAAGGGAAGTTTTGGATTAAGCTGCTATGAACCACTTAAGCCTAGTCAGCAAACTGGGAAATAATTTTCCCATTTCCAACCTGATAAATGACCTGATGCTCAGGTGGAGCCCCAGTTTTTGAGATCCAAAGTCTGTTTCATTACAGGTGCATTGACATGCAAAACACCAGGGTGATGAGGGTTTTTTAAACAAAAGAAAAACAAAGAATTTTAATTAAAGAACTCATGGCCCTTCCATTTGCTAATCACATATCTTTTTTAACAACTGTCACAAACATCTCCAGCACTGTGGCAAGGACACAGGGTAGGGGAAAAAAAAAGCCTGGGGAAAACATTGCACACAGACTTCTCTAAAGAGAGAAGTGCAACCTGGGCAGCTCTTGGTTTCATGGCCTAATGAAGTCAGGAAACACAAGATTTCCCTGACCTTAAATGTTCTCGTTGGACTGATTTTTTTAAAGGAATAACCATTAATACAACACATCTGCTGCAGTGCCCTGCGGATCTCCAGGGTTTTTAGGCTAATACAGATTTTGCTTTTCAAGAGTCACAGTTTTATCTCCTTTTTAAATTCCTGCTTGCTCTTCCCCTTGAGTAGGCACTGTGGCCTCTGAGCCAGAACCCCCCTGTGGCTCTGGACACATCTTTTACCTTCTTCATCTCCTTGTGCTTGGGATGGGAGCACCACCACACATCCAGAAGATGCTGGTGTGCTCTGGAGGTTTGGCTGCACATGGCCAGAGTGAAGCAACCCCAAGTGCAGGAGGTTAATATGTTGTTCACTGTAAGGTTAATTGTTGGGGAAGATGAAACAGGAAAGCCTTATAAATATGATTGCCTGGCAACAGATTTTGAGAATATAGAAACTATAAGTGAAATTGAAATGAAAGCAAGCTTTGAGATCCCTCAGTTACTGAACAACTGGAAAACAATGGTGTGGCCAGCTGAAGGTAATCCCCTTGCTTGCAGACAGGCCCAGGGGTCAGAGCAGACCCTACAGCTTGGCAGAAGGGCCCAAAGAGGAGTGTTTAGGGTTTAAAGTGCAGCGGCATATTTCCATTTCCGATTTTCCAAACCCTGCCCGTTGCTCTCAGCAGCTCCCCAGCAGGCAGGGGCTCAGAGAGTGTCAGGGGCTGTGTCTGCCCCAGGAACATCCTCAGGCTGGGGGCTGCAGCTGCACAGATCATCATTTCTGTTATCCAAACATCATATGGCTCCTTACATGGTGTAAATGAGATGAACTACAGGAGCAAAGATGTAGTGCTGATTAAAAATACATGTGCATGCACCTCCACAGGTCAGAGTCCAGTGGGCAGAAATGTTAAGTGGGGTCCCACTGAGTGCCCTGCGAGGTCAATACCATTCAATAGTTTTATTAACAACTTGGAAGCCAGACCAGGGGTATGCTAATGAAATCTGAGCATTTTACCAGGATGGGAGGGCAGCAAATAATTTGCAGGACAGGAATAAAATACAATACAAGCTTGATGAATTAAAGAAGTAGCCTGCAATCGATACAAAGAGATTCAGCAGGACAAATGCAAAAGATTAACACATAGGAAGGAATAAACAAAGGCAGAGAGGCTGTATGGAGATATCTGGGCAAGCAGCTATCCAACAGAGAGTGGGCTGGGGGATGATCGATTGAACAGAAGTCAATAGCACCAGGCTGCTGCATCCCTGCAAGGTAATTATTCTGCTCTTCCCAGTGCTCCTCAGGCTGCTGTTTGAAGCAACACGCCCAGATCTGGGCATCACACTCTAACAAAGACTGACAAGCCAGAAGGAGTTCAAAGGACGACAAAATCTGCCAAAAGAATTCGGGAAAACAAAAAAATCTTTGTGTGCATGTGAAGAATGAGCAGCAAGTGCAAGGCCTGGCTCTGCCTTTGCTCCCTGCCATTCCCAGGACCCTGCTGGGGTACAGCCCCAAAACTGAGCCTGGGCTCAGCCACAGCGTGAGGAGAGACGTGTTAAACAACAGGATGGACTGAAGGGACA
This sequence comes from Loriotus luctuosus, assembly GCA_035582745.1. Classification (NCBI taxonomy): domain Eukaryota; kingdom Metazoa; phylum Chordata; class Aves; order Passeriformes; family Thraupidae; genus Loriotus; species Loriotus luctuosus. The sequence continues at coordinate 4,726,827 of JAWWEY010000243.1, forward strand.
CAGCACTGCTGCTGGGATTCATCAGGGCTCACTGCCCCTGGTGAAACTGCAGCACTGGGCCAAAGCTCCAGCAGAGAAAATTCAGGGGAAACCTAACTCTGTAGTGATTCTGAACATTCAGGAAAGCAGTGAAATACCAGAACCCTCCTCTTGGGTGGAGCTGAGACCAATCGGACACAGCACAAAAAACCAGAAAAAGATAAAAAACTGATCCCAGCGCCCAGAGAAGCCTCTGGTTGGAAATGCTCTGCTGGCATCTCCCCATCAGACTCAGCCCCCACAGACCCTCCTGAGGAGGGGTTCTTAGGTGCTGCAGAAAGCCCAGGGCCCCCAGGAGCCCCACAAACTCAGAGCTGAGACTCACCTGACCCCACAGAAGTAAAGCACCACACATGCAGCACTCCCACTGCCATCAAACCCGGCTGCAACTAAAGCAGAAACGAGCTCTCCACCCTTTGGTGACGGCTCAGAACTGTCAGAAATCAAATCTGCCTGGCTGCAGTTGGAGCAAGAACCCATCAGAGCTCCCTGTGCCCCAGCACTGAGAGCTGGAGGAGGGAGCAGGAGCTGGAGGAAGGCAGAGCCTGGAGAGGAGCCAGAGCATCTCTCAGAGCTCCAGCGTGGAGACGGAGGTCTGCAGCTCCACAGCACAGTGTGCAGCCTCCTGCCAAAAGCCCAATTGCACCATCTGCCAAATTAATATTCCTATTTTTAATATCTCGTTTAAAGGGAAACGTGAAGGGGGGAAAGGAGGGGAAAATAGAGCAGCACCTCACTGATTAGATTTATCAGCTCTGCGAGGAATCGCAGCAGACGCTGGGTCTGCTCCTTTGCCGAGCTCCTGTGATCAATCCTCCTGCAGAGGTGCGGGGCTGCCGGGTCGAACAGGGGAAATGCACCGCTGAGCACCGTGCTGCTGCTGCCACTGCCACTTAGCGAGGGGAGGCTCCAGGAGATGAATCAACGTGCTTCATTTCTCTGTCAGGAGCTCCTGCCCTGTCCTGTTTCCATCCTGGAAGCAGCCCCTGCAACCTTGTTCTCCTGGGAGGCACAGAGGAGCTGCACCCTGGACACGAAGGGGAAAGGGGTGAAAGTGGAGATGAGAGAGAGAGAAGGATGGGAAATCCCTCTGGAGAGCAGCAGAGGAATGCACAGCATGTGCCAGGAGCAGACAGCCTGTGGAGCTGATGCTGAATGAGCAGGGCAGCCCAAGCAGGAGGCAGATGCTGGGAGCCACAGCAGGGTTAGCAGCTGGGGCAGGGGCTGGGGGCTCCTGGCCAGCCACGGGCCCCCCTGCCCAGAGCAGCAGCTCCTGGGGCTCCTGAGCAGCTCCCCGGCTGAGCACAGCCACCGCTGCTGATGCTAATGGAATTAAACATTAATATGCTAAACAGGACGAGAGCGAGAGAGGGGCTTGGGTTTCTCTAGGTAGCAGACATGTCTGAGGTTAATGCCTGCCAATTCTTATTTGCTCTGCCATGTCAAACCCGTGTCCTTATTAGCCAGCCCATTAGTCCCCCGAGGCCGGGGGCCCATTAGCTCTGTCCTGGTCCTGGCAGTGCCTCACTCTCTCCAGGAGATCGGCTCTCACTGCCAGGCCCAGCATCCACAGCAGAGCTGCTCCCACCCGGGAGCCTCTGCAGGGACCAGCCTGGGCCATCACCGAGCCGGCCTCAAACCAAGTGCTCAGGGAGTGAGGGTTTTGCTTCTCCCACCCCGGGCTGGTGCTCTGAAAGGTGAGATGGCTTCCTCACCTTCCTCTTCCTCCTCCAAAACACTTTGTGTCTGCTCCCACTCACTCATTGCTGACCTCACATGACGGATGCTATGGAACAAGAAACTTTTCCTGGCCAGGAAAGGGTCCAGGTTCAGTCTGGAGCCTCACATTCAGTGCGGACAGCTTCCCAAAAGGAGATCCCCAAAGTCTCCGTGGATGGGAAATGGGCCATACCTCCAGAGTAAACAGCCTGCTACCCCCAGAGTGAACATTTCCACTGAAGTTTCCCCCGTGCAGGCAGGATCATTCCCTTTCTTTCTATCCCCAAGCCTCAGATTCAGCAGCACACGGGAGCAGTTACTTACCTTTAATCAGGAGCATTAGTCGCTCCATTGGAGTCAATGGGACTTCTCAGGTGCTTAAAGCAAAGGATGTGCTCCGAGTGTGCTGCTAAGCCAAGGCAAGTGGTGGCTGATGGAGACAGGCAAAAAGCAGCCAACAAATGAACCAGAACCATCTGCAAATGACTCCCAGCTGGGCAGGCTCCCTTCGAGCAGTCCCTTAGACTGCTTTGCTTGCTGAAGAATTTTTCATTATGAATACAGAGCTCCTGCTGCTGCTGCTGCTTTTAGACGGTGCTTAGCAATGCCAGCCCCTTGGGGAAGTCCTGGTCCACAGCCAGAGCCTCCTGCTCGCTGCTTGGGCACCTCCAGCCCAGCCTGGGCTGCTCAGGGAGGGCAGAGTACTTCAAAATCCAAATGGAAAATAACCCCATGGCCGGCAGATGGGGAATGCTGTGATGAATCCTACCTGAGTGAGGCTGGCCCAAGCTCAAACCATGACCCAGACATACTAACGGATAACTAGATGGATTTACACTAGTTTGAGGCCCAGAACATCATGATGAGCTCCCAAAGGAGGGCTATGGGGAAGGTGGAGGGCCTGGAGGAGAAGCCACATGAGGAGAAGCTGGGGTGACTTGGCTTGTTGAGGCTCGAGGAGACCGAGGGGAGAGCTCAGAGCAGTTTCAATTTCCTTAGGAGGGGAAGAGGAGGGACAGACACCAACCCTTCTGTGCGGGGACCAGGGACAGCCCGAGGGAATGGCCCTGAGCTGCCAGGGGAGCTGTGCACCTCGGCAGGGAGGGCCTGCACGGGGAACTGCACTTTGCTCAGCCACCCACAACCCTGAGAATGAGCACCAGCTAAAAACAGTTCTTCCTAAAAGCTCAAAATTCACGTTTTAAAAATTCACCATTTTCTGCAAGTAAACTGCCATAAAGTATTTACAACTTTCAAAGTGAATCTGAATGCAAAACAATTCTTCCTTTTTTCAGGTGAGAAGTTTCAGGAGCTCTAGTCCTGGAGCTGTTTTCAGAGTGATTCTGCATGTTCTCTATTGCTTTTTAAAGACATTATAGGTGGCAGTTTGATTTTTATTAATTATTTCTATTGCAGCAAAACATAAGGCTGATGTGATGATGCTCTTATATTGTGTAGGAGTAGCAAATAATGAGATTATCAAGTTGCGTACTGCTTCTGAAATGCTGTATTTGGGACTTGTAACATTTGTTGCAACATACCCTGTAGACAGTATTTATCAGAGCAATGCAAAAAGAATCTGTAATACTCAGTGCTGCCTCTGTGATGCGATGGGAATTCAGGGAAGCAGTTTGAGCCTCCTCCCCACAAGGACCACGCAAAACGACCACAATAAAAATGAACCATCAGCCTGTTCCAGGCTGTGCCCTGCAGCAGAGATGTAGCTCACAGACCATGCCAGCCCTGTCCTTGTTCCTGGGGGTGACCTGCCACGTCCTGGAGGAGCTGCTCCCCTTCCCCTTCCAGGCCAAGCCTTAGGGTAGATGGCTTTAGGACCTTGATCGTCTTTAGGATGCAGTTATTATAGCGGATAGTAGAAGCTGAGGAGGGTGAGTTTAGGGTTGTAGATGATAATGATTGCTATTCAGCCTAGGTGGGAGATGGAAGGAAAGGCTGGGATTTTTTAGGATTTGTGTTTGGTTGAGTCCTATTCACCCTGCCAGGGCTGCTGAGAGGATAGCCAGGATAGTGAGGAGTGCAGGGTTTAACTGCAGGGCCTGTGAGTGCTCACAGCCCCCACAGCAGCACCAGCCCTGCTTATCAGAGATGCCCACATGCCAACAGGAGATGGATATCTGCTCCAGAGCAGGACCCACCAGGCATGAAGGGAGAGAGCTGCTGGCAGAGAGAATGTAGCTTACTATTTAAATCCCGCTTTTAAAAAAAATGTCTTTCTTAATAAAATTTCCTTAGCAGAGTGTCTCTTGTGTACACAAAGCTGTGGGCAGATTTCCCAAAGGGTACAGCAGAGATTACAAGATACAGCTTAGGCTGGAGCGTCAGGGGGTGGATGCTTTGAACTCAGGGGTTTCTAAAAGCACAAGGGAAATTATTCCAGAGTTGGAGAATTTCACAATGTTTTAATAGGGGACAAATTACTCATTTTTTTCTACCCTCTCCAGATCTGTCCAAAGAATCACAAACACTTTTCCTGCCTCAAATCATTCTCTAGTGAGAGTGATAACAATGCATCCCCAACAGCCTCACCCCACCTACAGATCCCAAAGCACTCGATAAAGTTTCACAGGTTTCATGGAGCTGTTTTCCAGGGGCAGGGAGAGGTGAAGTGACTTCACTAAAGACCTTACCTAAGTAGTCGAATCAAAAAAGTCCCTTATTATAGTAACACAAAGGCTTCGTTTAAGATGCTACAATTTGACATCATCCCAAAAAATATAATGCCTCGGGGCATGACTCCACAGCCATTAGCGTTTGTGTAAGGCTTTCCATTGACACCGGTGGAAGCTGGGTCTGCCTTTTAAAAGCCATCCCTTCATCCACTCAGACAAGCCCTTTCTTTCCTTCCTTCCCATTTGCAGCTGAGGTTCTCCAGCCCATTTTCTGGAAAGCGCCGACTTTTCCATTTTCACATAGAGCAACTTTATTTCCCTGGCCCGTTTGGGATGTCAGGGCGCGCTCCCAGGAACGCTAACGTGACATGACAGGCAGATGCAGCTCACCCCAGCAGGACAAGCCAGGGAAGCAGTTTAAAGCAGCTTTATTCCAAGGAAATGTGCTGCAGAGGGAGGGGAAGGGGAGGACTGGATCCCCCATTTCTGCTCCCAGAGAGATTTGAAGGTTTACAGCCGGGTTTTGCTGCCAGCACGGCGCCAGAGCCACCGGGGACAGCCAGGGCACTGCCAGCCCAGCCAGGGACAACTGCAGCGTCCCACGCCAGGGTGACATGTCCCTCTGCTTGATTTACCAGCTCACAGACACACTGCCAAGCTGTGTGCGAGCTCTGCTGGCCTCTCCAAACACCCAGGAGACATCCTCTGGCAGAGGGGCAAAAGGAGCCAAGGATGTGCCTGGCCAGGCTGTGATGCCTCGCAGGGACAGTGCGACACTGAGGCACAGGGCTGAGTGACAGAGAGCAGGGAACATCCCACATCTGTGATGGCACAGAGAGCCTTGTGCATGTCCAGAAGGGTGAACCATCACCCAGATGGGCTGTTGATGTCCCCCCACCCCAGCAGCAGAGGCAGTGCCCGTGCCTTGCTGGCACAGCCGCTCCCCAAGGAGGGAGAAGAAGAAGGGAGAAGAAGAAGAAGGGAGAAAGGGAGAAGGGCTGTGTCAGGGTGAGCAACGTCTGCGCGGCAGCACAACAGCCTCTCAACACAGAAATTACTCCAGGCACAAAGAAAACACCAACAAAGATCATACTCGACAAAGAGAGGCAGGAATTTCACAGCAGAAGAGAAGAATAGAGACTTTAAAAGCTGCTTTCATTTCACTTTGCAGCTATGTCCATGGACAGTCGAACTCCAGAAATGCTGGGGCTTGGGGCACACTGCGGGTCACCAGGATTTCCTCATTTATTGCTTATTTCTTATATAAGCTCACTACAAACAGAGGAGTCCTCGTCCTCTTTGCATTGTTTGGAAACAGCGAGACTGAACGGGATCTTTTCTCTCGCTCTGCTCTCCTCTGAAGGGCTGCAGTAATGAGCAGAGGATGCAGTTCACTCGGCTGAGAGGGGAGGCTGTTAGAGCTGCTGCTAAACGCCCACATCAGAGCTTTGGCTGCGGACAGCGCTCCCTCCTCTCCTCCTCCCGGGAGCCACAGTCCTGCAGCTCCACTCGGCAGAGAGCGAGAGCAAGGAGCTCCCAAAGGGCCCTGCCAAAGCACTGACTGCTCCTGGCCCAGCTGCTCTGCACTTTGGCTGGGGCCAGCCCCAGGAGATGGAACGGGCTGTCTGCAGGGAATGGCGCTGTCCACATGGACACCAGGGAATTCAGGTTCTCTGAAATCTCCTGTCACAAGGCCAGGCTGAGATCGCTGTGACCCTAATGAGATTATCACCTTAAAGTAGGTTAGTGTGTTAATAAATTAATTATGCATGGAGGTAGCCAGTTGTCTGAGGAGAGAAGGATTAAAATTACCTCCTAGATAAATTAGGAGCAAGACATCCTGTGGGGAAGGCGGAGAAAGGAAGATCTGAACCTGAAGGATTCCTGCAGGAAACCCAGAGAAGAGCCCAGAGGTGAGACCTGCCCTGTGTGCCTGCAGCCAGCACCCTCCATGCTCAGGGACTGCCAAACCACCATCACCCAGGACACAAACCACACGGGGGGACACCAGTACTGGTGGTGATGCCAACCTGCAGCTCAAGCTGCCAAAAACCCAAGGGCTGTCCCTGAACTGCCAGTGGGATGGGATAAACGCTCCAGGAGGGAGCACCGGGTCCCTCCTCCCCCAGGAAGGCAGTGATTACTAAGGACATTTCCATGAGCGGTGTATGATCTTTATTTCTTCATGCACAATGACCTTTAAAAGTACTGGCTAAGCTATTTGCATTGCCTGGCCCAGAGTTGCAGCAGACAGCAGGAAGACAAGCATTAACCTTAATGGCTAAATCACTCCGTGCCACCACCGCGAAGACGGAGCGCTCCCCTGAGCCGGCAGAAGACAGTTTCCATTTGATTGTTGTCTATTTAAGCAGCAACAAGCGTCTCTTAAAGCTCAAAGTCCCAAACCTCCCAGTGCTTCCCTGGTATTCTGGAGGGGCAGCCCAGGCAGGACTGTGGGATGTGATGGTGTTCACAGGGATTCTTGGAGAATGGGAGAGACGAGGATCTGACTCCACGTTTCAGAAGGCTTGATTTCTTATTTTATGATATATATTACATTAAAACTATACTAAAAGAATAGAAGAAAGGATTTCATCAGAAAGCTAGCTAAGAATACAAAAAAAAAAGGAATAACAAAGGCTTGTGGCTCGGACTCTCTGTCTGAGCCAGCTGGGCTGTGATTGGCCATTAATTAGAAACAACCAACATGAGACCAATCACAGAGGCACCTGTTGCATTCCACAGCAGCAGATAACCTTTGTTTACATTTTGTTCCTGAGGCCTCTCAGCTTCTCAGGAGGAAAAATCCTAAGGAAAGGATTTTTCATAAAAGATGTCTGTGACAGGCAGTCCCTGGCTGTTTGCATGGCACCCCCTCCCTGCCCTCCCAGCCTCTGGAAAAGGCTCCCTGAGCACATCCCTGTTTTCCTCCTCTGCTCCCACAGCCTTGGAGATCTGTCTCCTGTTTGCTTTGGCTCCATCCCACGTGTTTTCTTCACTTGGGACCAGCCTGTCTCTCCTTGCTGGTGCTTCCCAGCAAGAGTTACCTCCCTGCTCAGGGCTGGTTTCACCCTGAAGTGATGCTCTGAGGGCTGAACCCCTCTGCTCTGGGAGAGCTGGGGGTGCTCACCTGGAGGAGAGAAGGCTCCAGGGGCATCTCAGGCCATTCCAGTGCCTAAAGGGGCTCCAAGAGAGATGGAGGGGGACTGGGGACAAGGCATGGGGGGACAGGACAAGGGGGAATGGCTTCAAACTACCAGAGGGTGAGATGGGATGTTGGGAAGGAATTGTTCACCATGAGGGTGGGCAGGCCCAGCTGTGGCTGCCCCTGGATCCCTGGCAGTGCCCAGCTCCAGGTTGGACATTGGGGTTTGGAGCAGCCTGGGACAGTGGAAGGTGTCCCTGCCATGGCAGGGGTGGCACTGGATGGGATTTAAGGTCCCTTCCCACCCAAACCATTGTAGGATTCCATGGTTCATACAGGGATATTGATCCTGATCACCCCATCCTCTCCCCCTCATTTCCCAGGCTGTTTTGGGGTGGTTTGGATGTCCCTGTGCTGTCACACACCTCACACCCACAGACCTTCCTGCCTCTCTCCTGCCTGCTCCCCAGGCCAGCCTCCAGGGATCTGTCACCTGTCTCTGCATTCTCTTTTGGGATGAAGCTTGTTCCTGCCATCCCTGCTGTGACTGAAGTGAAACAATGTGACACAGCCCCAGTCTCGGCTTTTGTATGCTGAAATGGCTCCCGAGGTATTAAAGTCTTTTTTTCCCAGCCCCATGACCAAAGAAGAAATTGAGATTCCTTGCTTCTGCTTTTCAAGGTTGTTTATTTTCTCTTATCTATTCCATTCTTTCTCTGAGCTGCTGAGATCTGTCCAGCAGGTCGGGTTGTGGCAGTGCCTGCCCTTGGGGTGGTGTTAGCTTTTTATACTATGAACTACGTGTACTTTATTTACAATAATTTTCCAATACCTATCACCTATGTTAGACAGTCTGTCTCTACCCTAAACCAATCCAGAAGTGCCACCATCACAGCAGGAGGACAAGAAGGACGACAGAATACGCCCAGATTCCTCCATCTTGCCTCTTGAACCCCCATTCTATAACCCTAAAATTCTACTTTTTCACGGTGTGACAAACTCACTATCATTCTACTCAAACCCTTGTGGCTTGTAACTCCTCACACAAAGTTGGTAATTGTTTCCGTGGGTTAAAATCGAAGGCACAGGTGCCTTTGACTCCGTGCCAAGGTCTCTGAGCCCCCTGCCAGGGTTTGGAATCACCCAGGGCAGCCAGAGGGATGTCCTGGGTCCCGACACCCGAGCAGCCTCCTCCCTTCTCAGGGTCCCCTCAGCCCGTCCCGGGCGCGGTCCCTGCAGCCAGGCCCTGTTCCGAGGGCAGAACTCCATGAGGAGGAGGCTCTAATAAGGAGTTGTTAATAACCCTCCGGGAGCAGGGTCCGGGGGTGCCCTCTGGCGTCCCCTCCGCTGTTAGGGGCTGGCTGGAGCCCCCCGGGTCTCGCCGCCGGTGAATCCCTCCAGAGCCCCGCCGTCTCCCCGCCGCCTCCCCGGCCCCCGGAGCCCCCGCCGGGCCCGCCCGCCTGAGGGCAGGGCTCCGTGACGTCATCCGTCCGCGCCCGGCCCCGCCCCTCCGCCCCCCCGCCCGGCCGCCGCCGCCATGGAGTCGAACCGGGACGAGGCGGAGCGGTGCATTGGCATTGCGCTGGCCGCCATCAAAGCCAACCAGCCCGACAAGGCCCGCCGCTTCCTGGAGAAGGCGCAGCGCTTGTACCCCTCGCAGCGGGTCCGCGGTGAGCGCCGGGCCGGGGGCGCGGCGGGGGGCCCGGGGGAGCGCGGCCTGCGCGGCCGCCGCCGGGCCTGACCTCTCACCCTCACGGCGCCTGCGCGGTGCGCGCGGGGCACGCCGGGAAAGCGAGTTCATTGCGGGGTCCGGGGCGTGTCCGGGGGTCTGAGGCTGCGGTGCCGGCCGGGACCGGATAGCAGTGGGCTGGGACCGGGCACCGACGGGCCGGGATCGGGTACCGATGGCCCGCGGCCTCTGTTTTTAGCGGTAGCCCTCAGTGAGAGGGGCGCTGGGAAGGGGGGCCGGCTCCGCGCTGCTGTGGGAGCCCTGAGGCGCGGGCACAGCACCCGCTGCTGCTGGAGCAGCGCTGAGGGGAGGGAAGGGGCTTGGCAAGGCGAGGGGGAAGTTCTGTGGGGGGCTGTGACAAGCCTTCTCCTCCTCCTATTCCTCCTTTCCTATTCCTCCACTTCTTTTCCTATTAACACTTTTCCTGTTTGTCTCCTCCTTACATTCCTCCTTTTCCTCTCCTATTCCTCCTCTCCTCCTGTTCCTTTCCCCCTGTTTCTGTCCCTCTCCTTCTTCTGTTCTTTTCCTCCTCCTCCTCCTGTTTTTCTCCTCCTCCCATTCCTCCCCTCCCTCTCCCGTTCCTCTCCTCCCTGTTCCTGCATTCCCCCTTGTGTTCCTTCTCTCCTCCTGCTCCTCCTCTTCTCTTCCTCTTATCCATCCTCTCCTCCTCATCCTTCTCCATTCCTCCTCCTCTCCTCTTGCTGTTCCTCCCGTTTCCATCGTACTCCTGCTCTCCCTGCCTGTTCCTGCTCTGTTTGCAGACAGACAGACAGACAGGCCGTGGCTGAGCCCACGCTCTCACACGTGTAACAAAACAAGACTCCTCCCCAAGACTTTGTGCCAGATTTTTGTTTGTTTCCATCATTTCCTGAAAGCTTTAATTCATATGGGAAGTGGTTTGTGCAAGCAGCCAAGCTCAGTTCTTTCCCTGCGTGTTCTTACATGGCAGAATATTGTGTAAAAAGCTGTGGATTTAATTTTTTTTTTTTTTTTTTTTGCTTTGACCTCATCTGAGTTTGGATTCTTTGGCTGAGCTTTGCAGCTTGTTTGCCCCAAGGCTTCCTGTAATCCTGTTTTTGGTTGCACCAGGCCTCTTCCCTCTGCCTCAAACACAGTGTGTGCTGTGCTGTGGTTTCCCTCCCCTCCCTTTCCTCTGGAATTTATACTTTGGTGAAATTACTGGGTAGGAAAAGTGACTTCTGGAGGAAGGCAGAACCAGCAGGGCAGGTTAATGTTAAACACAACATTTGTACTGATTTATGGCCAAACCCAACCAAGTTTCTCATCCAAGGACCCTGTGCTCCATGTCCTGCTGGCTCTGGATTGGGAAATGCTGCCAGAGATCCCCTGGTGGTCCCTGAGCCTCCGAGGAGCTCCTGGGAAATCTCTAAATCTCTTCCCCAGGAGTTCCCCAGGGTTTGGCAACACTCTGCAAACTCTGACCCTGGCTGGGCTTTTTGGGATCAGGGAAGGGTTTTGCAAGGGGATTGCAGCAGAAATCTCCTGTGTCAGGGCACGTTGGCTGAGACACACTCACACTCTGGTCACCTTTCAGGGGGAGTTGGGCAAAATTTATGGGAAGTTGGGCAAATGTTGGCTAACAAGGGAGGAGAAGTGCCCCATGGCACGTGCTGGGGAGGAGCTGAGTTGGCAGAGCTGCAGCCTAATTCTGCACTCTCTGAATTTGTGCTGTGCTGGGGCTGCAGAGGGTGCAGAAAGCAGCAGGTTTGGGGCTGTGCAGCAAAATGGGACCGAGCTGTGGGTCTCTGTGCTTGGCTTTGGGAAATGCACTCTGGGCAGCAGAGCCAGGGGGATTCTGCCCCTGTGCTCAGGTGAGACCCCACCTGCAGAGCTGCCCCAGCACAGGAGGGACCTGGAGCTGCTGCAGAGAGCCCAGGGAGGGCACCAGGATGGGCAGAGGGATGGAGCAGCTCTGCTGGGA
>JAWWEY010000243.1:4738130-4754859 GCA_035582745.1 Loriotus luctuosus
TTGTTCCTGAGGCCTCTCAGCTTCTCAGGAGGAAAAATCCTAAGGAAAGGATTTTTCATAAAAGTTGTCTGCGACAGTGGGATGCTCTGGGAAGGAGGCAGGGATGGGATGGACACCCCGAAGGACACAGGGATGGGATGGATGCCTCTGAAGGACACAGGGATGGGATGAGGTGGGGTGGGATGGAAGAGGCCGTGCCCAGCACGCTCACACTGCCTGCAGTGGCTCCTCTGCTCCTGCCATGCACGACCAGGCACTGCAAAGCCAGGTTTGACCCCCAGACCACCCCGTGGCACTGGCTGAAGGTTTGTGACTCCCTGGAACTGGGATCTCACACTTCCATTGCAGTGACACAGTAATGTGTAAGTTATATTTATAACCACAGTACAGAAACAGCACAAAGAGGTGTAAATAATATCACAGTGCCCTCAGCACGTGACTTAGGTGAAAGCACCTGCTTTGGAGAGGGTTTATTTGTGTGTTCACACATGCAGAGCCCAAAAGGTGTAAGCAATGCTGAAATGAATTCCTAGAAATTGCCCGTGGCAAAATGCTGTGTGCTATTCAGTCAGCTCTGATAATTAAAACCTCCCATCCAGTCAAGGTCAAAACATGGCCCTCATCCAAGCATATGTGCTTCCATGGAAAGGTTTGAGCTGATGCTAGACATTCCCAGAAGGGGTCCATGTACCTCTGACAGGCACACAGCCACCTCCAATCACACTGCTGTTTCCTAGCAGCCCCCACAATTGCTCTGTGATGATTTTGGAAGGCAGATAAGAGCAGCAGCTACAGAAATCACACAGCAAGAGGTGTGTGTGTGTGTGTGCTCCCACCCAGCCAGGGCACCTGCTCCAGCCTCTCCCCCTCCATCACATCAGCTTTAATGACTGCTTAGAATCAGAGCTTGCAGAGGTGGCAGCACCCCTGAGCCACTGCCAGGGCTTTAATTCCCACCTGGAGCTCTGTCATTAGGGCACTGGTGTCACCTCTGCTGGCCTGCAGCCCCCCAGCACTGAGCAGCACCTCTCTCTGCAGGTGTCTGTGTGTGCAAGGAGAGCCACACTGCTGGAAGCACAGAGCAGCAGCCCTCAGCTCTGCCTCTGCACTCACCCTGGGCTGGCCGGGACAAGCACAACCCCAGAGAGCTCCGGGCTCACAGCCCCCTGCCCACACAGACCACAGGGAGGTGGGGGCGTTGGAACCTGGTGATATTTAAGGTCCTTTCCAAGCCAATCATTCTACAATTCTATGGCATCGTGCCTGACCCATCAAAAACACAGACACAGGATGAGTCCTGGTGACGGGTCCAGCCCTGGAGCACAGACACGGAGGGGTGAAGGTGCCCAGGGGCTGTGCAGGCACCTGGAAAAGCAGCTCCCTGCCCCAGAGGTCAGGGGCTGCCCAGAGGGCACAGGAGACACCGGTAACAACTGCAGTGGCCAGGGGAAGGTTTGACACAGGACATCTGTCAAAGCCCTCCTACTACAAACTACTGAGAGGAGGCATGGGATGGCATTATTGGAGCTTGTATTGTGCTGCTGAGCAGTGCTATTCTTCATGTCCTTTTGTCATTTAAGAGAGACTTTTGTGACAGCATTTGCCTATCTCTTGTAATTCCGTACAGGTTTGTGAAGTGCCCTTTTTTTTTAACAAAAAAATAAAAAGCCATACATTAGATTTCCCCATTCTCATTTTTCATGATGTACAATACTGTCTAAATCAGGTTAAGATCAGGCCTGTACATCATCTCTGGAAATGAATACAAATACCTCTTATTCCAGTCAAATTAAATAATCAGGAGATACAGTGGCCACTCGCATATTGAATATGAAGAAGCACAAAGCCTGGAGGTTTGTGCTGCTGTGAAAGCACCCACACTGCAGCCTCTGCACCCCGGGTTACCACACAGCTCAGTGTTCACTGTCAGCCCTGCCTGCCTGCCCCAGCACAGGCTGCAGGGGCTCCCCAGGCCCTCGGCACTGCCAGGGCAGGACATGGGCACTGTCCATGCCCAGCAGTGACCACGGGCACCTGAGCTGGCACAGGAGTGACCACGGGCACTGTCCCTGCCCAGCAGTGACCATGGGCACCTGGGCTGGCACAGGAGTGACCACGGGCACTGTCCATGCCCAGCAGTGACCACGGGCACCTGGGCTGGCACAGGTTCAAACAAGCACAAATGCCTCATGGAAAGGGACGTGGTGGCAGCACACAGTGCCCCTCTGGAAACCATTACCTCGTTTTAACTAGCTGCAATTACCCTAATTGGATGGAAAGAGGAGGGGCAGGTGTGGAGGGCAGCAGGAGGAGGCTGGGGAGCTGCAGGTGCTGACCCCCAGCCCTTCCTGCCTAGAGCCAGGGGCATCTCTTGGCTGCCACGTGATCTGACCCCTTGATGGGCAGTGAGCATGCAGGGCACCCCCAGCCTGCTCTGCCCACCACGGCTGTCCCCACGGGGCAGGGAGCACCCCGGGTTCTGCTGGGCAAACCCATCCCTGCCTGCATCCTGCCTCTCCCCAGCGTTCATCCCCGGCTTCAGCAGGCAGCTCGGCCACCCAGCTCCCCAGCCTTGTTCTATATGCCCAGCCATGCCTCCAGCCAGCAGTATCAGCCTCCTCCTCAGCTGCTCCAGTGTGATTTTGTTTGGGTGATGGAAGCTGAATGCAGTAGTCAAGGCTGACACGTAAGGCTGATTGATATATTGGCGCATAAGAGTTTTTATGTTACTGGCAAGTGACTATCAGGCACTGTGACTAGCTGCCTGCCCCCTTTCAACTCACCAGTGAAAAAATAAAAAGTAAAGCAGCAGTGGATGTGGCAGGAATGCTAAAGGAGATGCTGCCCTGCCAGCAGTGCCTGCCCCAGCCCCAAACCCTGTGGCACAGCAACACCTGCCCACACAGCAATGAGGAGCTCGGTTCCAGAAGGAACCTGCAGGTAAAGCAGGTGCTGAAATCTGTGCTTGGGGTGAGCAGGACCTCAGAGGCTCGGGGCCAGCACCCTCCCCTGCCTGAAGATGGCCAAGCACACCTGTGTCCCCTTGTCCTCTGCGGGGTGCAGAGTGCAGGGACATCACACCATGACCAATATGATCCAGTGAAGCCAAATTTATTATGCCTAAAAGAAAACTATATTTATAATAAAATTCTACTGTCCACGCATCTCCAGCTAATACATGATTGGTTAATCCCAGCCGTTCCTGTGTCTAAATTAGAATGCTGATTGGAGTTCATGTGTCTAAATTAGAATGCTGATTGGATCACCTAATTTTTCACATGTCTTGCTGTGGTCATCTGGCCCACCCATGACTCACTTTTTTCTTACTTTCCCAAACTTGCTGACAAACTTGCTGAGTCCTGATGACTCTTCTTGTATCCCTGTCAAGCACATACCCACCCCATTTCTGAATATGTCCATTACTCATTGTTTGTGCACGTGTCCATTGTCCATTAGTACAGCAGGCTGGATTGTGCATGGGCTGAACGTGGCCATTGTCCTGCAAAAACTCCTCAATCTGCAAAAACCTCTCACCAGTCCTCCCTGAGCAGGACCTGGGGCACTCTCACCAGAAGCACTCCTGGCCTCAGGGTCCTGGCAGCATCACAGCCCTGCAGCTGCTCCCTCCTGCCCTGCCCAGCTCCAGCAGCTCCAGCCAGGAGCAGTCAGAGCCCGACTGAGGGAAGTGGACTCAAGCATGGGACTCGAGTAGGAGCTTTTATGAGCTTTACACAGGAAAAATATGCCTTTATAAAAGCTTAACAGCAGGTAGGCATAAGGCCCTGAGAAACAGGGAGGTGGTAATGGTCTTTTGAAAGTAATTCCTTTCAACCATAAAACCAAGACTTGATGAAAATGATAAGCCATGGGATGTGGCTGTCTGATAGTGTGTTAACATAAATGCTTCTAGCAGCAGCCACTGCAGCCCTGGGAGCCAGAGGGAGCAGGGGAATTTCAGCCTCCTTAGCCAACACTGAGCTGCTGCACAAAGAGCCCCGTGAGGGGCATGGCAGTGATAATTAATTGTTAGCTGGAAATTAGCCAAATTGGCCCAGCTGCATGGGCTGCCCCTCCTGGCCTCCCCCCAGAGACAGGACAGGCAGTGGTGCTGGGATTGGGAGCTAGACCTCATCCCATCCCATCCAGAACACACATCACTCTGTGCTTGCTCTGGAGCAGGTCCTGTTTCTACCTCCTGTACCTTCTCTGCATTTCCATTCCCCTGGTCCCTGGGAGACAAGCAGACACCCCTGCAGAGAGGGCTCTTGGGAGCCTCTTTCCAGTTTCAGATCACCTTTCATCAGGGAGATTTTCACCTCCTGCAGCCCGTGGTGTTGGAGGCTGAGGGCAGCCTCTGCGCCCTGCACTGCCCGCAGAGCTCCCCCTGTTTCCTGGAGCACAACTTCTGACCAATGAATTTCCAGGATTGCAGGGTCCCACTCCCTTACAAAACCAATATTGCAGGTCAGTGGTGTCCCCAGCAGCAGGATGTGATTTGGTTGCACAGTCTATTATGCACTTTCCAGAACGTGAAAGGTCAGGCTTAAGTGGGATTTTTCATTGTAAAAGTCACCTGCATGAATGACACGCAGTACCACCACCAGGCATTTGTAAAGCATGCTCCAGGATTATGGATGCACCATTTACTTCTGTTTGTCCCCCAAACAGGAAAGGAAAACATTTGCCTCTCCCAAGCCTCAAGCTTAAGACATTTCCTGGCTCTCTGTGGACTTTGGTGGCAGGATGTCAAACAAACAGGAATGCAGGGAGCAATAAACACAGCGGGACTGCAATCCTGCCCTGAGCTTCCAACCCACCTTGGCTCCACCCCGGGCTGGGGGATGCTCTGGGGCTGGGCCCAGCGCTGCCCAGCTGGCATGCTGCAGGTGCCAGGCCCCTACAATGGCAGTGCCCAGGGATGGGACACGTCAGCTCTGACCACAGGTGAGGAGATGCAAGAGCCAAGGTCAGCGTGTACCCCAAAGGGTTCCCCTCAGTGCTCAGCAGCACCCAGCCCATGCCACACCTGCTCTGGCTGGGTTTGAGCCCATCCCTCTGTACCCTCTGCCATCTTTCTCTTCATGCTTCCCATTTTTACTGCCAGGATGAAAGGGCTTTGAAAGCAGACTCCTCTGAGGACTCGGGGAAAAAAAGGATCAAGATGTGAGACTCGAGGGGAGAGGGGAAAGGTTTTGGGGACAAAAGAACAAAGGCACTTTGGCCTTTCAGGATCACGCGTCCTGCTCTGGCTCAGTGCAGAAGATGCAGAAGAAAGGGAGAGCCCTTTCAGCGTGGAAAAGCAGAGAAAGGTTCAGCACAGAGAGCAGCAGGAGTGAGAGCAGCCCCATTATCTGACAGAAGTAGAAATAAGACTGGGGGAAAGAATGACTTAAAAATAAAAGGAACATTAAAACTGCTGTTTCCCGGAGCATACGTGTGTGTGTGTTTCTTTCCAGGAGGAGGGCATTTGGAAGGATAAGCAGGGTTAAAGAGCCTCATTCATCTTCCCCTTACAACTGTGCTGACTCAGAACCTGGTCAAACAAGTCTAATCTTTTTAGCAACAACAAAGAGAAGTGGAAGGAGGGTGGAAAGGAGCCAGCCTGGATGGGCAAAGAGGGAGAAAAAGAAAGCACAGAAAGAAAACTTCCTTTTCACAGCTCTTGGTTATTCTTTCCACGGCAGAAATGTGTCCTGATAAGCTCAGGAAGAAGACCAGTGTCACCAGAGCTGTGGCTCTCTGCCTGTGCTCCATGCTGGAAGGACAGGGGGGACAGGGTGGGGACAGTGCCAGTGCTGCTGTCCTGAGCCCAGGGTGGTGCCAGGGTGGCAGAGCACTCAGAGTGAGGGGGAAGGCTGGGAGGTCACTGGTGGGGATGGAGCTGGAGTCTCCTTGTTCCCAGGCTCACACACTGGCACACGGTGCCAGCCAAATGCTGGCAGCCCTGGCATGCAGCAAACCTCAGCTTCGCCTCAGCCCTGAATTTGTTTGAGCTCCCTGGGCCAGAAGAATATCAGAGCAAGGCAAAGAAACTGCTCTTGCCTTTTTCTGGAGAAGAACAGCATGAGGACACCACCGTAGTGTCTTTCCTGAAATGGAGGTATTCATTAACAGCACTGCTCTGGGAGGAAAATGGCCATCACAACAGGTGAGAGAATGCTTTAAAAAATCAAATACACCATACAAAATAATCCTACACTGGCTGGGAGATGAGGTCTTTTTCATCCTTAATTTCTGTAATTCCCAGTCATGCTGAGTATGATGCATCCTCATTTATAATGTAAGAGTTAAGGTTGGGGCAACAATTATTTTCAGGATCCTATAATCTCAACTGTAAAATTTCACCCCAGGCTGAAAATGAAAGAGCAAATCCTTCACTTTGGCATGAGCTGTGTGAGACACAAAGCAGTTCCACTGCTGGCGAGTTACGCAAATATAAATGCACATTAGATTCCCCACTTAACTTTTTTTTTTCTGATCTTGAGCCAAAAATAAGATCTGAACCGAAATATGAATTTTTCATTGCATGTTTCTGATTGAAGATGTAAAAGCAGAGTTGCGAGGCTGGGAGCAGGTAGCTGCCTCCCCATGCAGAGCCCTGGGATGTGTTTGCTGAGCACACACCCTGCAGACACCACGCTGCCTGCCCGGGCTGCTGCAGAGCCCCTCTGGAGCTGCTCTCTCCAGCCCTGGATCCCCACCTGGCTGCACGCTGCCAGGCAGCTCCAGAAATTGAAGGGAAAAGGGCTGGTGAGTGCTGCAGAACACAGCC
This sequence comes from Loriotus luctuosus, assembly GCA_035582745.1. Lineage (NCBI taxonomy): Eukaryota > Metazoa > Chordata > Aves > Passeriformes > Thraupidae > Loriotus > Loriotus luctuosus. Next base: position 4,744,903 of record JAWWEY010000243.1, read on the forward strand.
CCCCGTGGAAAGGTCTGTGCACAAACACAGATCCCAGCCCAGCAGCGTGCCTGGCACCAGCTGAGCCCAGCCTGGCTCTGGTCTGTGCTGTGCTGAGCTCTCCTGCCCCAGCCACGCTGCCTAGGGAACAGCCAGCCTTGGAAGGGAGAGGTTTTGATGGGAAGCCCCTGCTCTGCCAAGCCTGCCAGCCTCCAGACCTCAGCAGGCCATCTCTGCTTGGGAAGGGGATGCTCTGACACCAGAGTGTTTTTGCAAATGCAGACACAAGCCCTGCAAAGCACACCAGGAGCTGAAATGGTGAGAGACTGGGAATGGAAGGAGCAGGAATCCACATGGATTGGTGCCAGTGGCAAGCCTTCAGCACATGCCACCAGAAAACACCCCCGGTGCAGGGACACCTGGCAGGCCACGTGGGTCCTGTCCTTTGGCTTGGTTTGACTGGTTTTGCTTTGTCTGGAGGGAAAGCAGCATTCCCTGAGAGCAGGCTGGGCAGGGCAGGCAGTGGAAGTGCACCCAGAGTGGTGCCCCCTGTCCCAGCACAGGGACACAGAGCCCAGCAAGGCAGAGGGACCCAGGCACTTGTTCTGGTGATAAATGTGACAGTGCTACGACAGGCTGGGGGAACATCCATTGCCATGATTGCTGCTCTGGCCATTAGCAGGAGGAATGGCCCCTGCTCTGGAGAGCTCTGCCCTGCTCTGCTCTGGGAAAGCGTCCCAGGACAGCCCTTAAGGCCCTGCTTGAAATTCAGCTCATGTCAAAGTGTTTCCCTCATTTGGGCTGCAGTAAGCAAGCACTTAAGGGATTTTTTTTTCTCCAAGCAGAGACAAACCAAGGCCACACAGACACAGAGCTGGGAGGAAAAACAACAGGGGAGGCTTTTCCCTTTCAAAAGATCAAGATGCTTTGAAAGGCAGCAAGACTGAGTCTGCAGAAGAGCCTGGGCCATGGGACACATGGCAGGTGCATCTGCAGGCCACGAGGGAGAGGGAAGCCCAGGATTTCTGTGCAGCTGCAGGCAGCTGTGGGTGCAGCTGTGCCCCCACACCTGTGTTCATCTTAGCTCAGGCCACCCAAAATGCCCTCCAGACCAAAGCCTTTGTCATTTCCATCTCAGGACTGTGAGTGGCTGATCTCAACCAGCCTGGCTGACTTGCCTGGACTGGGTGGTGGCAGGGGCTGCTCCAGGCCAGCCCAAGGTGGGGAATGCCAGAGTGGGACCTGCCCCAGCACTGCCTGAGGAGTGCACACCCCATCCCTGGGCACCCTGCACAGCCCTGGGGATGCCCATGGGGTGAGAGGGAAGCCAGACACCAATGTAAACCTGACTGCAGTATCCACACACTTGTACACAAGGCTGAGAGATGACAGAATTATATAATTTGCTTGGTACAGATTTGCTGCTCAATTTTGCAAAATGTAGCGTGTGATGCAGATTGCTATGAGTGTTTGTTTTTAAATACCAGATGAAATGGGCACATAAAATTACCGTAGCCTTGAGCTGATCCATTGCTCTATGACATTTAACGTTGCCTTGCATCAGTCATGGCACACTGCGTTGCATGGCATAATGCAATGTGACATGACTGATGAGTCCAGAGCTCTGCTCCATCACCAGGGAAGGCTCCCCAGCCCGAGAGCATCTCTGGGACCATGGCACAGCTGGTGCTGCCACTCTGCTGCTCCTCCCTGGGCTCCCCCTGGAGCCCCCAGGATGTGCAGGCACACCAGCAGGGTTCCTGGAGCCCAAACATGCCACAAAAGGCTTTTCTCTGTTTAACTCCTTCTCGTGGGCCTGGAGCTGCTCCCCAGTGTGCTCATCTGGGGCTCAGCACCCTCAGCCCTGCCTGGGCCCCCAGCACAGGAGGGGCTGAGCTGCCTCGGGGCTGCACAGCCTAAGTGGGCTGATGAGATGGGCTTGGAAATCCACACTGAGCTGCAGGGAAGCAAAGGGGATTGGAGGGAGCATTAGCTAAATCCCCCAGTGAAAGGAGTAAGGGGTTTGCTGTGCCACTGGTGCTGACTTTGAAGGATGGGAGATGGAAGAGTCCCCTGGGCACTTGGACAGAGGTGGAGCAGAGAGGACAGGGGCTGAAGAGGCAGCTAGAGCTGCCAAAGGGCGCCCTGCACCCCCTGTCTGTCCTAAACATGCTCTGAGAGGGAGGTGAAGAAAATCACAGAGTTTTTTGCCAAACCCATGGAGAGATGAGGAACCACTTTGCAGCACCAGCCCACCTCCGCAGGCCCAGCTGTGCTGCAATGATGCAGCTCATCACTCCAGGAGATGGAAACGCTGCACCTCCACCCTGGGGCCTCTCCCTGAGCCCCTCTGTGGCTGCAGCCCCGCCTGGGATGCTCAGCCTTCCCTCTGCATCCCACCTGCCTCCCGCTCCTTCTGGGCACAGCCTGGAAATCAGATCAAGGAAATGATCTGGGCTAAAAATAACCCAGATATAATCCTTTAAACTGCCAGAGAGGCAATCAAAATTACGATATTTAGGGATTTGCATGCAGTAGCTAAACGAAGATTATCGTATTTAAATTAGCAGGGGGAGGGAGGAAGGTCCATCGGGCAGGGAGAGGCAGAGGGAGCCCTGCTCTGACCACCCCTGGCCAGACCAGCCCCTTGCAGCAGTGCCCAGACCCATTGGCCCACCACACTCAGCACAGGGAGAGTTAATTGTAGTGAGATGGGAACGGGTGAAGGGAGCCAAATTGGCATTTAGTGCTTGGAACAAGAGCTGTCCCTGACAGAGCGTGCACAGCTCCCTTGCAGAGAGCAGGAGCTGTCCCTCAGAGAGCACCAGTAAGCACCATTTATTAGCTACCACCACTCACATGACTTTTACAAATGATTGTCCCCTCCATGTGCCACTGTGCCTGGCCATTGGCAGCAAGGACACGGCCAGAGCAGAGCCAGCCTGGTGCTGAGCAGCACAGCCACAGCAGCACGCACTGACCCCGCCAAAATCAGGCATCTCACTGTGCACACTGCTCCTCACCCTGTCTATAAAGCCTCCTGCAATTCACAGGGTTTAGGCGCCAAAGTGTATGGGATTTAGGAGCCACAGCCCTGCTGAGCCCAGGGATGTGGGCTGGGACACAGGAGCACATCCTCTGCTATGTGTGTACACCCCAAACCAGAGCAGAAATGATCCACACAACATCAAATACTGAACCAGGAAACTTCCCTAAGCCCAGCATGGGGTTAAGCTTTGAAATATCTCACCACAGGATTTACAGATGATTAAAATTTACTGGAGTTCAAGAAAAGAAAGGAAATGAGTAGGAGAAAATTCCCTCATGGGCTGAAGCATCCCAACCCAAGCCATCCCATCCCGGTGCTGGGGGTGGTGGGAGCCCTGGGGAGGCAGCAGGGCAGCTCTGCCTCTTCCCACTCACTTCCCAGGGCTGTGGCCAGAGCCCCTCCCAGGCTGGCTGGCCCTCTGCTCTGACCTGTTATGACTGCTCTTAAATCCTTAAAACAGCTTAGTTTAAATGTCAGTGAAAGATCACTGGGAAGAGCACATCCCCAGCCGGTATCAGGGCTCTGCTGACAGCAGGTAATTTGTTATGTTGCTGTAACATGATCCTATCTCCAGCCAGCCCTCCGATGCTAACATTAGTCCTGAAAATGGAGTACGGGCAACCAGACAGGAAAGGCTTTGGGAAACTTTGTCCAGGATAGAGGCACTGCCAGCAAAGCCTCCAGGACCTAAAATCCCTCCTATCCCTTTACTCTCAGCAAAGGTGGGGTTAAACACCCCTCTGTGATCCTATAAGGAATCCAGGTGTGGAAGGGTTGGAGCTGGGTGGGCACTGAGGTCCCTTCCAGCTCAAACCATTCTCTTATTGGATCCTCTTCCAAGAAGACTTTCAAGTTTCCCAGTGCTGGTGGGTGCTGAGGACTGGGAGAGCACAGGGCAGAGAGCCAGTCCTATGGGGCTGAGCTGCCCACGAGCACAGGCACATGGGCCAGCTCTTGTCTGGGATTCCCTGTAAATAAAATCTATTCCCAAGATCTCAAACCAATGGATTTTCCCAGTGGATCTTTACCAAGTTATTTAGCTGAAGGCTGTTGGTGGTGAGGACTGGGGGACCACAGCCTGTCCTATGCGGCTGAGCTGCCCACGAGCACAGGCACATGGGCCAGCTCTTGTCTGGGATTCCCCGTAAATAAAATCTATTCCCAAGATCTCAAACCAATGGATTTTCCCAGCGGATCTTTACCAAGTTATTTAGCTGAAGGCTGTTGGTAATTGTGATGGATTGAGACAATCGTCCTGGCCGGAGAGTGAGCAGCAGCAGGGACAGGGATGAACACGGCCAGCGGCTCCAGCCCCTGGAACTGATTTTATTTACACCGGGGACATCCATCAGGCACAGCAGCCCCAGAGGCACAGGCCAGCTGAGGGGGAGCCCTGTGGAAGGCACAGCCCCAGGAATGAGCAGTGCCAGGGCTGTGCAGAGCCAGGCTGAGGATGGCAGCCTTCCCCCAGGACAGCCTGCAGGTCTAAATGGCAATGGCACCGCTCACCCCAGATGACTGCAGTGATCTAAAAGCCTCCCAAATCCAATCCTTTAAGGAACAAGATAGAAAACTACAGCAGTACTGGGAAAAATAAGTGGCTAACACCCCAGCTCCTGAGAGTCAGCAAAAGAGAGCAGCAAGGAAGCTGCTACGGCACAATCTGCTCTAAGGTTTGATGCTAAAAGAGAAAGAATTAAATGTATAATTTTACACAGCACTTTAAAAAAATCTATTTTCATTTTCAGAGATTGGATTTCCTTCTTGTCCCTCTCCCAGGTAATTTTCTCTCTACTCGGCCTTATGCTGGTGATTTCTCACCATGCTCCCAGCAAGTGTGAATGGTGAGTTGCTTTGCAAACTCTGTTCCCTCTAGACTCAGATTATTATTCGCTATTGATTCATTGCATCCATCCACAAAGATGTGGACTGCAAAATATCCAGGAGCAGTACAAGAAAAGCAATACAAAATACCATTAAAAATGCAAAGAGCCAGCCACGCAGACAAAGGCCAGGGGCATGAGCAATGGCAGCAGCAGCAGGCTGTGGCACTGGCCCCCAGCTGCCCTCCCACAAACCCAGGGCACTCTGAGGCAGAGGAGGACAAAGACAAAGCTGGTGTGTAACCCTGGCTTTGCCCACAAAAGCATTCCAAGCAGTAAGGGCAGCAGCCCTGGCCAAAGGTAAGAGCAGCAGGTCCAGCACATGAGGGTGGTGTGCCCACAGCAGCAGGGAGACATCTCAAATGCCCTAACGCCTACTCCCAGTACCCCACTGTCTCCTAGTGACCTAGAGCAAAAACCTTCCACCCTGTACAGCCCCACACCCCACAACAGCCCCATCCAGGGAGGATGTGAGTTCCCTGGGAGAGCCCACGCTGGAGGGGTGGCTGGGAGAGGAACCTCAGAACCAGACTTGCTGAAAATGCAGGCAGGATGCCCAGGGGCTGATCCTCCTGCTGTGCCTTTGGGGAGGTGAGGAGCCTGGCTTTGGCTTTGGGGAGGTGAGGAGCCTGGCTCTGGGGAGGTGAGGAGCCTGGCTGTCCCCTGGGCAGGGCTCAGGCAGGGGAGATAACTGAGATAACTGAGATAACAGCCATCCTCTCCCTGGGCAGGGCAGCAGCAGGCATTTCCCACCACCCCGGGTCTCCCAGCTGCAATCCAGGTTTAAAGCAATTTAAAGCTCATCCTTGCAGGCTCCCCCCTGCAGACTCCACTGTGAGCAGCACCTCACAGCAATGTTCAGAGGGCACCAGAATTTCCCCATCTCCTTTCCCCTGTGAACTCTTCAGGGTTTGCATTGCATGAAAGAGAAAAGAGGAGGAAAAATATATGGCTTGCTGCATAATCCAAGCAGGAAAAGCTACGTACACAGAGCACACAAATCATCTAATTCAGGGCTTTGTTTGCAGGAGTTTAATATTCATAATGCACCTATTTTTATATTAGTGCTACCCATGAATATAAGTGAATAATTGCAGCTGATTAAAGACAAAAAAGAAAGGAAATGTTAGCACTGAGACAAACAAACACTGACTGTGTGATAAATAGAAACACTCAAGGATTTAATTCCCTGGATAAGAGGTGGGAGGGGGCAGTGAGAGCAGAGAGCTCCTATCACAGAATTCCTCAGAACTGATTGCAGCTCCTGTTCCTGGTTACACCTTCTGACAAATAATTTACAGTGCTAATGTGGTTTTTGCTGCCCAAATGGCCTCAGCCCAGTGTAAAACTGGAAGTCTGTCTTTCCCTATCAACCACAAGACTGAATTTGTGTGTTCCCTCCTGTTCCCTCACACTGGTGGTTCATGTACAGCCCAACCGGGCAGGCTGGGGCCACTTCAGCTGGGCAAAGGGAGGGCAGTGCCCAGGGGATGGGAGCACTGGGAAAAGCCCCTCTGTCTCCACCTTCCCATGCGGGTGTCTCTGACCTCACACCTTGGCACAGGTGCCACCAGCCCTGGGAGATGCTCTGTGCCCCCCTGGCCTGTGTGAGGGGCACCCGTGGGTCCCCTCTTCTCCATGGCACCAAAATCAACAAAGTCTCTTTGTCAAGCAGCAGTCTTGAAAAAAAACACAACTGATTTTCTGACTTCTGGTCAGATTTTCCACCAAATTTAACACCCCACATGTTGTGCTCAAAATAGAACCTCTAAGAGCATAAGGCATGTGTTGTTAAGGTTTAATTTTATTATATAATATTACAGCCATTCGGGATAGATTGTATCCCCTGGCGGTTTCAGAAAAGTTTTTTCCTTGTATTCATTAGAAGGAAAATAAAGTGCTTGCAAAACCTGGGAAATCCCCAATTTCAGTTAAATTGAGTGCATTTCAGGGACTTCACCTTCAAGAAAGCAGCAAGATAATTTACATTCTGACCTAGATTTCTAACCCAAATGTATTTGCCTGAATGGGAAATGACATTTCATTTGCTCAAGGGTTCTATTTATTTAATTAATTATCAAAGAAAAGGGATGGAAGGAAAGGCTTCCCTTCTCAGATTTCTACCAAAGAGCTGGGAAGACATGAGAGTGATTCTCTGGTCACACATAAGTGGGGGAAGAGTGGTCTCTGTGTGATACCCAAGCCCAAAATCTGTGCTGAAGCTCAGGTTCTAGGGCCAGTCAGTGCCTCAGCCCACGGGCACCCTGTGCTCTGCTCCGTGTGGCAGCAGGAGCTCAGGAGACAATGGCAAAGCCCAAAGATGTTTTGGGTCATACAAGACACTTCACAAATGTTTCCAGGAAGTTGGAGTTCCAAACAGTGTGAAACCAAGGGGTTTGGGTGTAGGAAAAATGCTCTCTCCTTCTAGGAAAAATACTATCCCCATCTATGGGAGAGTCCATGGGACAGCTCAGGAGGACCTCCGAGCACTGAGCAGTTTACCTTCACAGCCTGGCAGCTCCTGGGTTTCTCTCCCAGCTAATTCTGTGCTGAGAAGGGAGCACAGCTACTGTTTGGCAGGATGGAAGACAGCAGCAGCCAGCAACAGGCACAGAGAGAGAGGAGTCCTGGTGACCCCAAGCCTCCTGCAGGCACCTCCTGTTTCCATGTTCCTCTCTCTCACACATTGCCACCGCACATATAAACAGCCAATCCCACCCAGAACAGCCCTGCACAGGCCGGGGCTCCCGTTCCACACGGTATTAATCTCTCCGTGCTTCTCCTCTCGCTCTGCACATCCCTGATGGAGTCGCAGTGAGTCAGACGGTGTCTGCTCCAGGGGAACGAGGGCAGCCGCAGCTCTGAGTCACACAGCCGCAGGACCCTCCAGCGCGGCTCTGTGGAGCTCCTCACCTCCCAGACTCCGCAAGAGGCACGGAAGGAAAGGAAAGGAGGGAGCCAGAGCCCAGTGCCGCACCGCAGAGCTGATCACCGTCAGGGAAAAGCCTCTGCGCGCCGTGAAGTGCGGGTCACAGCGGCTCAGCTCGAGTGCCATCAACAGCTCCTTGTTCTGACACAAACAGATGCTCATCACAGAGTGACAGATGAATGGGAAAAGCGGGAGGAATCGACATAATCACAAGGTAGCACCTTTAAATATGAGTGTGCTAAGATAAAACCTGCCCCTGCCCTCCACCTGCGCGCTGGCAGCTCCCCGCAATAGTTATGCCTGGTACATGACAAAAACCAAGTCATTAGCTCTCTATTTGCCGGCAGCCGATGCCTGACCTGCGGAATCCATCTGCCTAAGAGGTTTATTCTCTCTACTTCAGTGCTGGCAGTTCCATCTTTCACCAGGCACGCGTTTCTGCACCCTCCCAGCAGCCGAGCACGGTCCCGCTCGGGAAGATTTCCACTGAAATCCTCAATGGCACCGCATCCCCTCTCGGGCTGCTCCTCGGGCTGCCTGTGCAGCCTCCAGCACCATTTCAGAGCCCTTGGGAGATAAAACCTCCCTTTTGGCATCCCGGGGGTGACTCTGGGCAAAGGGGGGATAACGAGAGTGGCGAGTTTGTGCCCCGGAGCTCCCATTGTTCCCGGCCCTTTGTCTGGCTGCCCGATGCTCACTGGCCACCTGCCTTCCTCCCCGGCCTTTTGGGAAGGATTCTTTGCTTCCCTTTGTCGCTGTCCCTGCCCCACGCTGCCCGCGCCGACCTCTGAAAGGAGCCAGCAAAGCGACAGGGACACGGCATGGCCAGGACAGGGGGACAGCACGGCTAGGACAGGGGGACACAGTCTGCAAGGACAGGGGACACAGCCCGGCACGGGACAGGGCTAGGCAGGAGGTAAAGAGTGGATCTCTCGATAAAAACAAATAAAACAAACAGAGCAGAAGAAAAATGTGAAAATGAGCCCGACGTTCATTATGGGAAATATTCATCCAGCGGAGGCTGCTGGTAAATTATCCAGGAGCTGCTGGATGAGCAGGGCAGCGAGCCTGGCAGGGTTTCCTGCTGCATGCCCGGGATCCAGCAGCAGCCAGGCTGTGTGGGGGCCGTGCCCATCGCCCTCCCTGTGCTCCAAGGGCCCGACCCACGCAGCAAAGGCCCTGTCAGGGAGGTGAGACAGAGGCTCAGAGCATCCCTCAGCACAGCCAGCCTCAGTCACGAGCTGCTCTAAGTGTGCCTGGCAGCTCTGTCTGTCGGGGTGCAGCCTCTGCATCGCTCTCACACTGTCTGGAGCTGTGAGTGTCTCTACAAAACACAGTGCCACCTCCTCCTGCCCTCCTGCTGGCTCCACAAGGACTCCAGCCCCACTGCTGGCAGGGATTATGCTTCTGCTGCCAGTGTCTGTGCCCAGCACGGCCCTGCCACGCTGGCTGCAGCTGCCCAGCACCCATCCTGCATCCCCTTCCCAAGCTCTCCTGCAAGGGACGGGGAGCAGCACCTCGGGCACCACCGAGGGGGGACTCAGCTGGCACCAGCCACGAGGAGCAGAGCCTCAGCAAGGGGAGGGTTTGTAGTACAGGTCTATTCTCACACCTCCAGCCCATCCTGGGAGACAGAGTGACTCTGCTCTGCACAAGCCACATGCTCTGTGCTAAGGACACAAGACAAGTCTTTCCACGGGCAGAAACCCAGCACACAAAAATAGATCATTCTCTGTTGGAGCCTGCAGACTGTGAGTGCCGTTAAGGGAATAAATTGCCCCCAGCTACCCTGTGCCCTCCTGGCCCCAGCCCACCAAGGTGTTTGTGGCAATGCTCACAGGTCACACCTGGCTCACCCTGACTCACACCTGCTGCATCCCAAAATACCAACCTCCTCCAGGGAGAGCCACGGAGCTGAATTAGCTATGGAAATCAGCTGCACACTGTGATGGTGCTCACAGGGGTCTGGGGATGAGGGAAGAGACGAGGATCTGACTCCATGGTTCAGAAGGCTTGATCTATTATTTTATGATATATATAACATTAAAACTATACTAAAAGAATAGAAGAAAGGATTTCATCAGAAGGCTAGCTAAGAATAGAAAAAGAAAGAATGA
>JAWWEY010000243.1:4754959-4766658 GCA_035582745.1 Loriotus luctuosus
CTGCCAAACCCTGACCCTGCTGCCTGCAGAACAGGCTCCAGGCCGAGATAGCCCCTCTGCCAGGACCTGCCCAGCCCGGAGCCTGCTGGCCCCACCGTGTGTGGAGATGTCGTGCTGCTGCAGGAGATAACTGCTCCGGGAAGCTGCTTTACCCTACAGGGAGCCCTGGCATACAAAAAGGCTTACAAAAAGCTGGTGTAGAGAAGCTCCTTACTGCCGGAGCTCCAGTGTAACATGTGCCCTGACATACATCTGCTAAGACCTGGCAGTGTGAGGTTTATTTTTTCCCCTAAGTTATTTTTTACCTCCCTGTGGTCCTTGATTTACCCTGCATGGGAGGATTTATAACGTTCCAAAGAGCCTGCAAAAGGGTTTATGGAAGAGTGCAAGAGAAGGGTAAAACAGCACTGATGTTTGCTGCTCCTGTGGGCTGCAGACAGCTGGCCAGGGCTGAAGGCAGGGAGTGTGAGAGAAGTCCAAGGGGCTGCTGGGGTGGCCACACAAGCAGCTCCATCCCAGCTCCCCTCCCACCCTTGCCGTGCCTGCACTGGGCTGAAGGCAGGACACGCTGGGGGATGTCTGGGAAAAGCATCACCTTGGCTCCCAGGGCTGCAGCTGTGACCTGCCAGCGTGGGATCACCCCCTGTGTGCTCCCCACGGCCCAGGGACCTGGCAGGGACAGGAGCTCATCCCTGGCCCTGGCTGTGACGGGGAGCAGCGGCCTTGGCTGGCACAGCGGCTGCCCAGGGACGCAAGGACAGCAGGGCCAAGTGCCCTCGAGGATTTTGGCACTGCTCCCCAGCTCCACTTGCAGGGACACAGCTGTGGCACTGGAATCTGCCACAGAAACCCCCCGGAGCCAGCAGGGCAGGAGGAGCCTGTCCCCCAGCCCAAACACTGCCCAATTAGCACATCCCTGCTCTCATTCCCACTCTGCTGGCACCTTCTCCCCGGGCCCGGTGGGAGCAGCAGGCGGCACAGCACGGGTGCTGCTCTCACCCTGCTCTAACCGGGGAGCCACTGCACAAAGAGAGCCCAGGGAAACCCAAACACCATTTTGCCCAGACGCTTGACACGGGGTGATCAAAGCCTTGCTGAGAGGAGCGGCTCCCCGTGAACTTGTGGGGAAGCATTTAGCCCAATTTCCTCAGGAAATGAGGCTGCTTGAGTCACAACTATTAGTCACAGTGCCTAATGAATTCTGAGCCCCTTGGCCAAGTTCAAACAAAAGCTGGCTGCAAGGGGAGACCACAGAGGTGTCACATTCCGGGGGACTTTGGGGGGCTGTGCAGGAACCACCTCCCAGGATGAACACTGCCAGGACTCCACATTGACCTAGCCAGAGCCCTGAAGGGAGGCTCATCCAGCTGAAACACCCAGAGCCTGGCTGAAACCCCCCAAAGCCTCGCTTGAAAGCCCCCAAAGCCTCATTTTCTGCAAGAAGCATCCCTGAGGAGCAGGGACCCCAGCACAAGGAGCATCCCTGAGGAGCAGGGACACCAGCACGGGCCGTGTCTTGCCCAAGGGGCAGGCAGCAGGAGCAGCCCCCGTGCCCAGTGAGGAGTTTGCTCTGCTGCAGCCCACAGTTTGCTGATTTATGTTTAAAACACAGACAATTAAATTACATGGGAGCTGATGCCGCTAAATGCATAAAGGCACTGAAATGCCAGGCCTCATCGGGTTGCCATGTAAATCACCATGGTTGGGCTGGGAAGGGAGAGCACAAATAGCAGGGACTGAGCATGCATCACCCAAACCTCCCTGCCAGCAGCACAGCCCAGGGCCACCTCGGGACAGTGTGCAAGGATGGAGGGACACGACAGAGGGGCTGGCACGGGGGCCTTGACCCACTGGGGGGGTTGTTTTGGGGATTGCACCCCAGGTCAGAGCCACACGGAAGGGAGAGCCAGACTCCAGCAATTTACACACCCAGCAACTCAGGTTCCAGTGGACTAAAATCAATTCAAATACAGGAATAATAAGGAGAGACACTGCAAGGACAGATGGGAAAGAAGTAGCCAGCTACTCTGCCAGGGAAAAAGCAAAAATGCTGCTGAGTTCCAGGCAGTTCCATGGAGGTTTAGGCTGCTGTGGGGCAGGTTCAGGGTGCTGCCCCACTCCACTACTCACCCTGCCCTGGCCCAGCACTGGTGCTTAGCTGGAGGGTTGCTGAGCTGAGTCAAGCAGCTGAACCAGCAAAAACCCAAACCTACAAATACAGCCCCATGGGATGACAGAGCCAGGCTGCTCCAGGGGCACACAGCCCCATCCCCACACAGAGCAGCACAGCTGGTTCAGCACAGCCTGGGCAGCACACTGCCTTCCACACCACATCCTCTGCACATCACAGTCCAAGCCACATCAGGATTTTCTCCTGCAGGGAAATTTTTGCTCCTCTCCAGCCTGGGAAACACCTACAGATGTGCCAGCACCCCGAGTGCTGCCTCAGAAACAGCCCAGAAGCCAAAAAAGTTGAGAATGTTTTCTTCAGTGCCCTTTCTTAACAACTCTGAGCGCTGGACTTCTGCTTCTCATTAATTAACTCGTTGTTAATTAACGAGCAGCATTCCTGGCATGTGTCATTGAAGAGGAGCTGAGTGCAGTGGTGGGGAAGGCATGGGAGAATGGGAGAGGGGGAGGCATGGGAGAGCAGGGCAGCAGCTCCTCTCAGCAGATTTTCACAGCAGGAGTGACGGAAGGCACGGAGCTTTGGGGATTTCTCTGGAAACATTAGTGCTGCCAAAGGTCACCCATTTCTGTGAGAGCTCCACAATTCAAACAAGCAGCCCTTGCAAGCCAATTAGCAGCAAATGTGACAGATCTGGATTTTATTTATGTAGCATCTAGCAAACAAAAGCAGGTTTCAGCCCCTATAGCAGGGACACAGAGCCTGGCAGGGCCACGTGCTGGGTGCACTCAGCATGTCCCCATGGATGTCAGGTCTTCCACAGCACCACAGGCTGTGGCAAAAAGAACACCCCACAAATTACCACCAGTGCCACAATGAGTAAATTTAAACTGAAAAAAAAGGAAACCCTTTTCCACACAGAGCACAATTACACGGCACTGTTTATTACCACCAGATGTTGCGGTAGCCAAGGGCACGAGCTGCTGCAAGAGAGGCAGCACACACAAACAGGGGAGTGGATCAGCTGGCTGGCAGGCCTGGCTGCCATCCCTGGCTCGGGGCATCCCTGTCCCTCCCTGCTGGAGCCAGCAGGCTCTGCTGCAGGAAAGCTCAGAGCCTGATTCCAAGACCTTCTCACAGAACCTGCTCCTGGCTGAGCACAGAGCTGAGCCTGGGCTGGCACAGGCACCCTCTGCTCTGCTCACGGGTGGCAAGGGGCTAAAGAGCAAGGCTGGAGCCCATGGCACCCTGGCAGGAGCTGGGAAGGGCTCCAGCTGCTCTCTGCAGGGCTGAGGTTTGAGGGATGGTTCAGACCCAGGCTCAACTGAGCCCTCCTGGTTGGGGGTAGCCACCTGCAGGGGTTTTTGTTTGAAATCAGTGTACTGCACAAGGCAGCCCATCTTCACAGGCTCGCCGGGGGCCCTGCAGCATTTCAGACACCACGGCTGGGCCTGCCCTGCCCATCCATCCCCAGCAGCCCTGGCAGGGCACGGAGGGCACAGCAATGCCCCACCCCAAACTCCTCCACACCTGAGGATGAGGAAAACAGCTCCATCCCCTTTGTCACCAGCTCAAACCCGAGTGCTGCTGCTCTGCCCACACTGGGAGGGTGCAGCAACAAAAGCACATGGTGCTGCAGGATTAATCACTGCCACTCACTGCAGAGGTTCACACACACATCAGCCCAGCAGGAGCAGTGCCGAGCTTTGTCACTGCAGAAGTACTTTTCAAATATACATATAACAAACCTAACATCAAAGATCCTGAAAGAGAAACTTCTTTCACATGATATCCCAGGCTCAGCGTCTACAGAGCACAAACAGAAGGGATGAATGATGCTGGAAACAACAAAGAGAAGTAAATTGTCTCCTCTGGATGAACTCAAGCTTAAAATCTCAAAAAGGAACTTGTCTTGCTTTTGTCTCCACTGAAAATCCACCTCCTGCCTGGACAATACAGGGCTATTCAGCAGGCAAGAGGCAGCCAGAGCTGGGCTGCAGCCTGGACCAGCTCTGCTTACAGCCCCAGAGCTCACCAGGGGAACAACTGAACCTGAGCATTTGCTTTGGTCGGCCTGTTCAGACCTCCACCATATTAATGTAATACGTTAATTAACAGCAGTGGGTTACCCTCTGAGGAACCTTTCATTCAGTGATAACAATTCCACCAATGCTCATCTGCACCCCCAGGACCAAGCAACACAGGGCTCTTGTCTGTGATGGTGTTCACAGGGGTCCTGGGATGAGGGAAGAGATGAGGATCTGACTCCATGTTTCAGAAGGCTGATTTATAATTTTATTTTATATATTATGCTAAAACTATATTAAAAGAATAGAAGAAAGGATTTCATCAGAAGGCTAGCTAATAGACAAGGAAGGAATGATGACAAAGGCTTGTGGCTCGGACAGAGAGTCCGACTGTGATTGGTCATTAATTAGAAACATCACATGAGACCAATCCCAGATGCACCTGTTGCATTCCACAGCAGCAGATAACCATTGTTTGCATTTTGTTCCCGAGGCCTCTCAGCTTCTCAGGAGGAAAAATCCTGGCAAAGGGATTTTTCAGAAAATGTCATGGCCACACTTGTCTGTCCCTTTGAGGTGATTAAACAGAGGAAGAGGGAGTCTGGGCTGAAGTGGGCATTGCAGGGCAGCCCTCCAACCCTCCTGGATGGTTCACACAGAAAATCCTGGAGCCAGCCAGAGCAGCTCCGAGCCCTCCCCATGAGCCACTTGTCCTGCAGTCCCTAGAGGAGGCAGGAGGGCTCAGCAGCAGGGACACATCCCTGGCAGCAGCAGCCAAGGCTGGGGAGCACAGGGCAGCACCCAGCTGTCCTGTGTCACCTGAGGAGAGGCATCCCCAGCACTGCAGGAACGGCTGGTTTGCCATTTAACGAGTCAGCATTAATATTTATTGCAGCATGTTCACAATTGTAAAGATCTTCATTTAAAATGTTTTGTGCCTCACACCCTGTCAGCAGGGAAAGCACTATAAGGCAGGAAGCAGGCTTGCAGGCTCTAATGCAAAGTGATGGCTCCAGCTTCAGAAGGGAAGCCTATTTCCAGCAGGAACATCTGCTCTCAGTGTGGAAAGTGGGTACCTAGTCGAGGAGGCTGGGAGCAGATGGAACAGGAAAGTTTCTCCTCCTCCTGTCACAGACCCACAGCAAGCGAGGTTCACCACCCATCCCCGTGCTTCCCTCTCCTCTTGCTCCAGAGCTGTGCCATGGAGCAGGGGGTGGCAAAACCACTTTAATTGCTCGCTGTGGCAAGGCTATCCCAGCTCAATCCAGTGCCAGAAGCCACGCTGCTGCTGCCAAGGCCGTTCCCCGTGTCTCACATGCCTGCAGAGCCACAGCCAGTCTGGGGAGGAGGTCTCAGAGCCCAGGGAAGGTGAGAACTGTCAGTGCATCGGGAGGAGGGAGAGGGAGAGGCTGAGCTGAACCAGGCGAGGGAAAGGTGAGAGGACTGTGAAGTAAAATAAAGATTAAGGTGGAAAAGTGAGAAGAACTTAATGCTAAACCTCCCTCTTGCAAAGTCTTATGCAGGTGCTTAACTTTGCAGGCTGCGAGTAATCCAATTTAAGTCTCGGCAGGATTTAACAACTTTAATTCAGGGGAATTAATGATAGTGCGCAAAGTTAAGCGCACGCTTACTGGGTAAAACAGTGGGAAAAGGCTCCTTAGGAGAGAAAGCTTCGTGACTTGGAACTTTTAGAAGTGGAAAAAAACACCATCAAATATATCGAGAAATAATCTTGCGCTGGGTTGGAAGAAGTGTTTGATGTGACCTAAAAGTCTCTTCCATCTCTGACTTCTATTAGTCTGTGACAAGACTTAAAAGGTCAGCCAGTCCACCCCTTTGCTAATGCAGGATTATTCCCCTCAGCACAGTGCCTGTTACTTTGCCCAGTCCAGTTTTAAATGAAAAGCCTTGCAAAACTTCCTCTTCCCCAGGACCATTATCCTCCCAATTCTAATGTGTTTCTTTTTGTCAATAGTTCTGTCAGTATAATGAAATCCTCACTGTGCTAAATTGCTAAAAAAGATCTAAAAGTCGAATCTTCTTCTAATATGACATGAAAGTGCTGGTATAAAAATAGGATTGTATTAGCGATTCTCCACTGTATTGTATTAACATCCTATTTCACTTAAGGGAGGCAGGACTGAATTATCTGCGGATTCCTCCAGCCACTACTCTTACAGAGCTGTGTATTTGGGGTTCAGAGCTGCATGACTTCCCATTAAAGCAATACAATAAAATCCTCTGCGGCATGCAAAATGCTGAGGCAAGCGTTTGGGGCACGTGCCAAGCACGGAGCCCAACCCTGGAATCCTTGCACCCAAGCAAAGCCCACAGGCTCTGCAAAGCAGGGATGTGGGAAGCAGTGTGGGAAGGCCAGTGGCTTAAGGTGAGGCCCCAGGGGTGGGAAAGAGGACAGACAGGAGTCTGAGGAACGGCAGAGTGAAAATATCCATTGTGGAAGCACGGTGGGGTGGCTCACAGGTCGGAGCCCAGCCCAGGTGAGAGAAGGGAAGAGCTGGCAGCAGAGCCTTTGCATCCTCCATACAACAAAACCAGGCATCTGTAGCCAATTTGGACAGCATGGCAAGAAATCCTGCTGCCAGGAAGGGGTCTGAGGCTCCCATCCCTCTCCAAGGAACAAAACATCCTTCAGGAGGGCTGGGGAGCAGCACGGGGGCAGTGCCTGAGCAGGCAGAGACCAGAGGTGAGACTGGAGCTCTTTTGGCACGGCCCTGGCTCAGCAGAGGCTGTGCACAGCCTCTGCCTGCTGCTCTGTGACAGCCACACACAGCTCCTTCCCCACTGCCCTGGGCTCTGAACGCGCTTTCCAGCGAGCAACTTCGTACAGCCTGTTCCTACCAGGATCCAGCAGAGGCTAATACACATTTCTGCATTACCTTGCAATAAAGCTCAACGCTAGCACAGCCCCGTTTTCCCAAAAACCAAGTCTGAATACTCTGAAGGCCCCCAAGCTTCAGTGAAGCTGTGGGGAGCATCCCATTTACCAGGAATCTGGGGGAAAAAAAAATGTTTCAGCTTGTTTCAGCCCACTTCTAGTCGCTATTCCCAGCATGTTCTGCAGCCGTGCCCTCCCTGGGATTTACTGGGGCTTATTTTCCCAACACATGCTCCTTCATTGCTATTCTTCTTCTTTTCCTTTTCTTTCTTTTTTTTTTTTTTTGTGTGTGAACTGCATAGCAGAAAGCTATTGAGCAGAAAGCCAGTGGGAAGCCACAGCTATTGTATCTCTGGTTTAGTTCCTTATCTGCTGAGGGGTCCTTTTGTGATTGTGTTGTGGAAGGACACGGAGACAGCGCCTTTTATCACCAGCACAGCATCTCTGGAATGAAAGGAGAGGCAGCGGGGATGCAGATGTGACGTCCAAGTGTAAAAATCCACCATATGGTAAAGATTGCTTCAGCTACAGTCTGGTCAAGATGTTGACACTTTGGTTATGAAAAGCAATATGTATCTCTCTCCTGGTGGTTTCTGTTCAAATTAAATGTTTTGTATCAGGCAGAGAACTAATAAAGAGCCAGGTTTTCCCTCGACAGAGGACTAGTAACAAATATGGAGTAATGTGAAAGCTGACTTGAAAATTACTATTCCCAAAGATGCAATAAATGTAGAGATAAGATTTGCTTAGAGGACTCGAATGAGATAAATGCTAAAGGTGCTGCTGGTGGGAAGAGAGTCCAAGGGGAACGAGTAAATGTGAAAAAGGCGCATGTAAAAAACCACAACCTGACCTGTCAATGTTTCTGTTAGCACTGAATCCCTCCCGGACATCGGGCACTGGTTCAGCCTCCCGAACCCTCCTCCTTCCAGCGCTCGGCAAAGCAAAGGACCAGGAACAAAGGGGTACCCGGGTGTCAGCCACGGAGCGTTGGAGCAGAAAGCAGCTCCTGCCTCCGTCAGGGCTTTGGGAGGGATGCAGCGCCCAGCAGGTGTGGGCATGGGCAGGGAGCTGCTCTGGGGGCAGCAACAGGGCTGGGGCAGAGCCCCCGAGGCCAGGGATGAGATGGAAACGAGAAACTGAGGAGCAAAACCAGCGCTGAAGGGCTCGGGCACAGCCCCCGAGGCCAGGGATGAGATGGAAACGAGAAACTGAGGAGCAAAACCAGCGCTGAACCATCCGAGGCTGCTCCCCGACTAACCGCACAGAGGAGGCACAGCGATTCAGCCTGGCTCGGGCTAAAATAAACTTCTCCCATCAAATATTGAGCAGCCCGAAATCTCCTCCCGAGGCTGGCCCAGGGCTGCGAGCCCCGCGCGGGCAGGCTCCGGTCCCGCTGCCTCCCCGCATCCTCCGCGCTTAATGCGAGCTAACAGCAGCGCCGATGACTTATTTAAGAGCAGATCAAGAAATATCCCAGCTCTCTTTGGAGACTTCAAAAGCAGCTGAACACTACCAGTACCGCCCGATAAAGACACAGCTTTGCTGAACCATCTGCCTCGGGGGATCTTCCCTGCGCCGGCGGTGGGGAGGGGGACGGGGCTGCCGTGGGGACAGCCCGGCAGATTTGGGGACAGACAGCCCTGCAGATTTGGGGACAGACAGCCCTGCAGATTTGGGGACAGACAGCCCCCACCCATCCCAGCACTGTGGCTGAGGGGACCCAGGGTGACCCTTACCGTGACAAGCTTGTCCAGCCAGCCCCCATCACCTTCGAGGAGGTGGATGAATTAATTTACTATAGTAACAAGAAGGAATTAAAACTAAAAAAATAAAAATAGTTTGTTTTTTTTTTTTTTTTTTGCTTGGGAGACCCTCTCAGAATGGCTGTGAGTGTCAATGCTGGCCGCCAGGCAGGGATGAGGCACTGCAGGATGCAGAGCCGTGCTGGGGTTTGCAGACTGGGACTAACGATGGAGGAGGGATGGTGCAGAGCCAGAGCTCACTGCTAGCTTAGCAAAGCCTCGCCCAGCCAGGCCAGCCACTGTTGTGCTGGGCCTTCACACAGCACAGTGGAGGACAGTGAGCCAGAGGAAGGCTGGGGAGGCAAGTGGCAGCATGCTGGGGGCGTTCCTCTGGAATTTAGGAGGTTTAATCCCTTTTCTCAGTCCCAAACACAGGCAGGCAGGGTTGCAGCAGAAAGACAGAAGAACCAAAGTGCTCTAATGGAGACCTTGGGACTTGCTCACTGAGCAAGGAAAGAATGTCCTCCATCCACAGATGGCATTTCCCACTGGGAAGCAGGGAACCTGAGTTCCATGACCAAAGTCTCTAGCCCGGGCTGAGGTTGATTGGAGATTTGCTATTGATTCACTGTGGCCAGAATTTCATCCTGTGATTTAAACCTAACTCCTCCAAAGAGAATAAGATCAATTTTACAGAGAATCAAATACATAAAGAACAGCCTTTGAGCTGGTGTGCAGCAGACACAGAGAGGGGAGTTTAGAAAAAGGTTCTTTCCTTATCAGGAGAGTTAGGAAAGAAAAAAAAAGGGAAAGGAAAAAGAAAAGAACCTGGAGAATGTTATTTGCTCGTTTTCCCTTTCTCAGTCAAAACAGCCCTGTTGCTGCCTGCTCTCCTCACGGGCACAGAGGGTTTCTGGTGGCAGTGCAGGATGAAGCTGCTGCAGTCCCATCCCTGGCTCCTCCTGCCCAGATCCCCACCTCCCTCCCAGCCCTTCCAAGGTGGTCCCTGGCCCATGAAGCTGCTCCAGTGGCCCAGCAGGTCTGACATGCTGGGGTCTCACACCCACCAAGGCTGGCACAGGTGAGGGCCAGCCCCTGCCCCAGTTATCTCCACGTTTGGGGATCTGAGCTCCCACCAATCAGCCTCCATTCCTCCCGCCTGGGAAGCTGAAAACCCTCACTCTAAGCTTCTCTCTTGGAGGTTTTATTATCATAATTCCTTTTTATTTTTGCCTTGGAAGACAATTTATCACCCTCAGACAGCATAGATTGGCCTCTGCCAAGGCTGATGATCTGCTTCTGTGCCATTTTCCCCTAAAGCACAGAGCACTTGGAGCTTCTTATGTCCTGAAGCTTTGCAAGGGATCAGCCTGGTGTTTGACCCTCTGCTGCCACCCCAGCCACCTTCCCTTGCCGTGGCCAGGAGCACCTGCCAGCACCATGGCAGAGGCTTCTGCAGGCAGCCACTCCCCTGCCCATTATTTAACTGCAATCCAGAGACAATTTTTCTTGGGAAAAGCTTTTAAGCTTGATCAGTGATGGGGTTAATATTGTTTGCCCTGTGTCTCAATTTTTTATCTGTATTAATGGAAACTGCCACAGCTGGGTTTTCCACAGCAGCACCACGGTGCTGCTTTCTTGGGCTGTTTTATTTTGCAGGCTGGGCTGCAGTGACTGATCACTCTGCAGCACAGCAGATCGTGCTGTGTCCCCACAGCAGCTGCCCAGACACCCCTGCCCTGATGTGATGGCTGCCCCAAAGCCCAGAGTTTGTCCCCAAAGGGCCATCCCTCCTGCAGAGCCCTGCCAGCAGCCAGCAGGGAGGGGAGCTGAGCAGGGCTGCAGAGGTGAGCTCTGTAATTGTGCACCTGCCTGTGTTTGTTCTGCCACGGCTCTTTGGGGACGCTTGCTTGCATCACATTCAGGAGGAAAGGACAACAACACAAAACAAAAAACAGCTGCAAGTTAAACAAGTGGGAGCCCGCTGGGGCTCTTGGATGCTGGTTCCTGCCCAAGGCAAGCCAGCAGCTGGTCCAGCACCAGACATGAGAGCAGAACCCAAATCCACACAACAGAAAAGCAGAACAGGGACCATCACTTGCCCCTCTGGGCCCACAACAAGCCCTGAGCAGAGCCCTGCTTCAAACAGAGATATATAATATGTATTTTTGCTCTATGTTTTTACACCTTTGATTCCTCCAATTTATTTATTCTTGTCTTTGTGGGCTTAACAGTCAGAGTGTACAATAAGTCATTGCTTCTTAATCCAATTTGGCTCTGTTTAGATATTCCAGTTTAACATCAAATGTAATATAGAATAATGTCCAGAAGAAAGAGGAACGAGGATCCATGGCTCTGAACCTGGCCTGGTGAGGGCTGCCTGCTTTCTTTGCTAATTTATTCTCTCACTGGCTCCACGCTGAGCCCCTCACTGCAGCCAGGGGCACAGCAGGGTGGGGGCTCCGTACCTCGGGGTGCACTGCAGCACCCCCAGGAACTCTCTCCCACGGGAGAGGGACAGCCAGCCACCTGTCCAACCCCTGAACCGGGTCCTAGGGAAGGTGGGGAGCTCAGGGCATCAGCGATGGATTCCCACAGGTCCCTCCCTGGGCATGCAACCCACCTGCAGCAGCCCCACAGCCTACTGCACCCCGAGCGCTCCGTTATCAGCAGCGGCACAGAGCAGCCCAGCAGTGCCACACACAGCCCCCAATGCCAGGCAGTGCCAGGGGCTGCCCAGGGCTCACAGAGCAGCCCAGCAGTGCCACACACAGCCCCCAACGCCAGGCAGTGCCAGGGGCTGCCCAGGGCTCACAGAGCAGCCCGGCAGTGCCACACACAGCCCCCAATGCCAGGCAGTGCCAGGGGCTGCCCAGGGCTCACAGAGCAGCCCAGCAGTGCCA
>JAWWEY010000243.1:4769043-4784167 GCA_035582745.1 Loriotus luctuosus
GAAGGGTGTCTGAGACCCGCCCCCAGGGGTGTCTGGGACCCCAGCCCAGCTCAGATCAGCTGAACAGAGCCAGTGGGTGAGGGAGGGGTGTCTGAGACCCTCCCCCAGGGGTGTCTGGAGCCTCGCCCCCAGCTCAGACCAGCTGAACATCAGCTGACGCCAGCAGAGGCTCCGTCTCAGCCCCAGCAGAGCTGGCAGGGGGGTTCCTCCCCGGCTGTTCCGCAGCTCACAGGTTGGATCAGAGATTACCCAGAGCTGCAAAAGCAGCTGTAGCAATAGGACCATCAGTTTTCCCCAATGACAGACAAATGTGTTTCCCTTCAAAATTAGATTTTTTTTTTTCTCCCTCCCACCCCACCCCCCCCCTCCAAGAATAATTTCAACATATTCATCAGACAGTGTGTTCTTCACAAAAGCAACTCGTTTCCTGTTTGGAAAAATAAAAATTAAAAAAGAAAGGAATTCACTTTTGCACAAAGTGTGATCCACAGGCCACCTCCAGCTCACAACAAACAGGGAACGGCAACAACCTCAGCAGACAGTGCTTGGAGGGGGATGCTTCCAGCCATCAGCTGTGCCCCCCAGCCCTCCACCATCCCTCCCAGCACAGCCCTGCAGCCCCGGGGGTGGGAAAGGCCAGGGGCTCCCGAGGGAAGAGCCCAGCCCCTGGCCCCCAGCCCCAAAGCTGCTCCAGATGGGGTCCTCGTCATGCTCGGGGGACAATCGTCAGTGCTCGCTGCTCTCCTGGATTAACAGGGGAGCAGAGCAAGTTTGCCTGAAGGGAACCAACAGATCCCAGCGATTTTTCCTAAACCAAATCTGAGGACAGGTTTAAGTTATTGAAAAGTACAATAATTACATCTGGAACCCTTCCAAAAAGCCTTCCTGCCCACCCTGCAGCTCGGAACATTTTTTGCTTGGCCAGTTTTGATGCAAGTAGGAAAAAAACCAAGGGACTGCAATTTGCCCAGGAGCCTGAACTCATCTCGAGTGACACAGAGGGACAGTGACAGGAGTACCAAAATATTCTGGAGAGGGCCAAGGCAGCAAGGCCAGGGCAGCTCTCTGGGTCTCCCCTTGGCCCTGCACAGCAAGGCCATACCAGGGAAGGGCCCCTCGCTCACATCCCCCACTGCAGCCTGGGTCAGCCCAGAAAACTGGTGCTTAAATGATTTTCTTGGAGGCATAAGGGTTTACTGACCTCTTTAATGCCCCCTTTTAATACAGAATTATTTCACATTCTTTCTCGGCTGTGCTTTTATTCAGAGTGGCAAGGAACGTTTCCTCTGGGTAAATTAGAGAAATGTTTCTATTTTTTTCTTTTTTTTTTTTTCTCTCTTCCTTTTCAGTTAGCATCTATTTTTCACCCGAAACACAAGGCTGGTGGTGGCAGCCCCTCAGGCAGGGGGCAACGCTCGGCAGGAATTAAGGCTGGTGCTTTTCCAGGCACCTGGGGATGGTGGTGGGCACCTGGGGAGACCCCACCTCACCATGGGCCATGGTCTCCTCCTGGCAGAGGTGTGGGTGATGATGGGGCCACATGGAGCCGTTGCCCTCTGAAGCCAAGAGCACCTGACAGATGAGCAAGGCAGGTTCTGCCTCTCAGCAAACACACGGGAGAAGTTTCCCCCCACCAAAAAAAACCTCCCAGAGCTGACAAAACCAGGTAACATCAGAATAAACTCAGCTGAACAGTTGCAGAATACCCAGTTACTCCAACAGCCCCGAGCCAGCCCCTCTCCTTTTGCTTGTGTTATAATAAAACACACATTTGGGGAAAAAACCAGAAATAAATCACAGCAGTAACAGTACACAGGCAGGAAACACAGTGGGAACAGAAACAATATATCCCTGAAAAATGGGCTCAGAATCCAGAAGAGGGGAGAAACCCCCCAGTTTGCTTTCTGGAGGGATGCAGGACATCATGTTAGTACATGGGATGGGAGCTGAATGAGGTAGTCATCACACCAGTGAGGGAAGCATCACAAATTTCATCAGATAACTGTTCTTGTGTTGATTCTTTCCCAATTCCTGGCCCTAGCAAGTGGCAGGGGGAACAGGCTGACTCTGGGCCTGTCTCAGACCAGCTGTGGCTTCAGGCAAGATCAATCTGCCCTGAAGAAATAAATGGCTGGAGTTTAATTTTATTTTGAGGATGATAACAACTGGAACTTGTTTTCTTGTTGTTTTTCATTTAAATAAATCAAGTAACAAATACTTTATCATGATATGTAGACCTAGAAAGACTCTTTCTCTAGAAACCACTAATTTCAACTTGCTGGTACAGCAAACATTGGCAAGAGCTATATATTTTTCCTTCCATAATCGATTTTAAATTCTAGGAAACATTACTGAGGGTAGGAAAAATCTGTTCAGTGAAGGGTTAATAATAATAGCAATAATAATAATAATACACTAACTGAAATCCTCCTACCTTACTCATACCTCACTGAGGAATCATCACTGCAAGAGAGCAGAGAGCTGTGGAATCCCTTCCCTCTCTCCCTTCTACAAAATGGCTATTAAAGTAGCTCAATTTTCAAATCAATTTTACATGAGTAGATTTGTACCCACACAAAAAAGTCCTTAATTATGAGAAAAAATAAAGAATTGCTTTAATTTTTTCTCCATTAAGAAGGCACATTAATTGAATTAGTAGCGTTGTTACATATCACCTGTCTGCCCCTAAATTAACATCACTATTGCTCATTCCATACTTATTTATGATGCAGGGATAGAAAGAAATCAGAAGGGTCTAAAATCCATGCCATGATGTCATACCTACACACACCCTCTTGGTGTAATCATGGCTAGGAAACGCTGACTGGGAAGTGTGTGTGTCTAATTGAGAAGGTAATTTAGATCTCTTAAAATAATTCCATCTCTTTGACTTGGAAATGACTGGAGGCGAGGGATATCTAAATCTGGGAACTGGAAAAAAACCAAAATAACCAACTTCTGGAAAAAAACCTTTCCATGCATTGCCTTGAAATTATGCAAAAGAAACGGGTAAGGGGAAAAGTTCGGCACAGTGCATCCGACAATTGCAATCCAGGCAGGATTTTCCCAAAAACGTCTTCCCATAATGCCCTGACATTTTCCTGCAGGAGCCGGGGGAGGCTGCAGGCAATGGTGGGGGCTGGAAGAAGCGCTTGCTCCACCGGGGCTGCAAACTGCAGGTTCCCCAAAGTTTAAGTAAGATGATTGTGATTTATTTTTTTTTTAATTCCTTTTTGTTTAAGCCTGAAAGCCTTTTGCCATCACTAGACATACAGTAATTTGCAATATCAAATACAATAATAGTACAGATAAGTATGTGACAGCAAAAGGATTCGTAAATGCAGGGGTGTCCATAGCAAAACACCAACACCTTAAAAGACAAACAACCTCGTGCTGGGTGAATTTGAACTGAAACTCACCCGACTGTCACTTTGAACAGTCCCACACAAGAAACAGCCGCTACTTCGTCCAGACTACAAAACCGCCGGGGTGGTTACTAAAGATGTCCGAATAAGGAATTGGCCACTCAATTCTCTCCAGGAATGGAAATTTATCTTCGTTTTGAGATACAAAAATATATAAACTCCGAGGAGGGGGTACCGAGCGCTCCTGAGGACCGGGGGGCTCTGGCCTCTGCCCCCGCCACCCGCCGCCTCCCGGCCAAAGCCAAACACCAGCTCCTCGCTCGGGCTGCGCACCCCTGCCGCCCTCAGACACGTGGGATTGTCACATCAACGATAGCTCCATTTATAAACAATACATTTAGGGAAAGCTTTTAAATACAGCAATCTGTGAACCATTGGTAAGCGATAAAAACAATCTGCGCTGGGAGTCGTGCGGTCCCTCATCCTCATCCTCATCCTCCTGCGGCCCAGTGCTGCTCAGAGGACGATGTCCTTTAGTCTCCGGGCGCCGGGCGAGTCCTTTTCCCGGCTTGCCTGCAGGAGCGGGTTGCCCTCCTGCCCGCTGCTCTCGCTGTCCGCGCCCCGGGGCTCTGCCTCGCTGGGCCGGGAAGGGCCACTGTTCCCAAAGGGCTCCCGGCCGCCGGCGCAGTGCCCGGCTCCGTGCCCGGCTCCGTAGGGCGCCGCCGGCTTGCCGGACAAGGGGCTCTTCAGGTGCAGGGGCGAGGTGACGGGGCTGACGGCCTCGCAGCCGTTGCCGGCCTCGCGCACGGCGCCGCTCACCTTGGGGCTGCAGCAGGCGGCCGAGTCCACCGTTCTTTTGCCTTTGGGGTTGGCGAGGCGCTCCTCGGCCGGGGGCTCGCCGCCCTCCTTGCCGAAGGTGGCGAAGGTCCTTTTGGCGCCGCAGTCCGCGTAAGGCTCCGCGTCCACCGCCGTGGCCTCGATGGACAGCGCGATGACGTTCCTGCCGTGCTCGGGGGACTTGGCGCGGCTGGGCACGGCGCCACGGGGCATCCAGCACCTGTCCGAGTGGCCCAGGATGCGGCACTCCTCCCGGCAGTGGAAGCCCTCGCTCTGCTCTGCGGGGAGAAAGCACAAGGCACGGTGAATGGGGTGCTCACACCCTCCAGCCTGCCCGGGCTGGGGGCACCACACAGAGCTGGGCACTGCAGAGGGGATCCCACCCCAAACAGCACTGACTGAACCTCAAACAGCCTTCGGTTTCGAGGCTCTACACACTGCAGTTTAATTTCCAATAGGTTGTGTGTCACCCGTTACCACCACAACAGAAGCCTGGAGGAGTGATGGCAGCAAATCCATCACAACAGGGCTGTCTGTGCGTCAAGCCCTCAGAGCCAGTGGTTCCTGGTTTAGTGGCCAGTGTTAAAAGCCACCATGTTTTCAGCTTGGTTTGACGTGACATTTAAGCTTGACTTTTTGCAAGGAGGGGAAAGGAACAGAGGGAGGAAAGAAAAGGGGGAGGAGGGAAGGTTCTTTGTGGTTCTGCTGTATATGTGAGTTTTAACTTGTTGCTTAATCCCCACTGACCTCTCACACAACAGAGGCTTTATAAATCTCCAAGATTGTCCACTCCACTGAAGATTAAATGTGTCATTCCCAGTGCTGGGGCTTTATTCATACAGGAGCAATAAAGATTCCTTCTCTCGACTTGGGGCTGTTGTCCCAACACCACTTTAGAGTGCTGAAATATGGACTGGTGGTTTAACCCTTCCCAAGGACCCTCCAAGACCAGGTCCAAGGGCTCCCAGGCGAGAGCAAACCCTGGTGCCCAGGGCCTGCGTGCATTCCTGCACTGTCAGTCAGCCCCAGAACACTGCACGGTTTCACCTCCACACCACAGATGGACAAACCGAGGCTCAGGGAAGCAGCCAGGCTCAGCCAAGTGCAAAGCTGGAAATGAAATTCAGCAGTTTCACCATGCCCAGCCTTTGCTGAGCATCCGACCGTGGCTCCTGCCGAACACCACAGGATCCTGGCTGCTTTTCAGTCTCGGCTTTTCCTTCATTTGATAAGAGCTTGTAATTGCAGCTGCCCTCATAAAGCACAGCCTTTCCCCACGCAAAGACGTGGCTGCTTCCTCCCATAACCCACACACGCTGGGAGCAGCACTAAAGCTCCAATGCCATCACCCCCACGAGCCCACGCTCGGTCGGGGCTGGGCTGATGGATGGAAGGTGCAGGCTCAGCCCAGATTTCCTTCCCTCTGTCTGCAAACCATTCCTTCTGCTGCTCTGTACATCTGTGTGCATAACCTCCGCTCCTCAGACACATTGGTATTTCCACCACATGCGAGCACTAGGGCGGCTGATAAAAATTCTCAGCACATAACACAATGCACCAAAATATGAGCAGCTTAACACTTACAGAGAATAAACGAGTAAAAGGCAGACCTAAAAAAAAAAAAGGCAAAAAAAAACCCCCACCAAGAAAGGTTTTTTAAAGAAAGAGAAGAAGCCAATTAATTGAAAAATATATGGGTAAAACATCAGCTTTTTCTCTACATCAGAGCAGCAACCCAGTGATGTGGAGCAGAGGGTTGGGTGGAGGGGAGGAGGTCTGGGTTTTGGCAGCTGCCTTTACAGCAGCTTGAGAGAAGGATGCCCTGAGCCCTACACACTGAACAACCAGCACTGAGCTCTAAAAGCCCATGATCTTATACTTTGATTCTGCTAATTTCAAGTACTTGAGCAAAATAGAAAAAAAAAAAGAAAAATTGCCCAGAAAATATTGCTGTCTCCCTATTTATCCACAGCTTAACTTCAAAAGGGTGCCACAGGCATACAAAGTTGTGTAGTCTGGCTGTGATAGCAGAGGACTTGGTGATGGCTGGAGGGGCTACAGAAATATCTCAGATTCTCATCCCGATGAGACACTGATTTATTGTGCTGTGTGACCTTGGGCGTGTTGCTGGAGCACACATCACTTCAGTCTCTCCACAAACATGAAAAGCTGGATCTGTGAGCGTGCTGGGCTGGCTGGTCCAGCACAGGAAGGCACAGGGGAGCTGCTTCTCCTCACCTTCCCTGCCCAGCAGCACAGCTCAGCCCCCAATCCATGGGACTGCCATAGCCAAGGCAAACCTCACTCCAGAGGGAGCACAGGCAGGTTTGTCTTGCCTTGACCCATTTATTCCAACTGCCACATTTTACAACTAGAAACAATGGGAGGACTTCCCTGATTACTGCAAGTGGATATTCCTCAAAGCCTAGAAAGGCACCTGAGCTTTAAGAGCAGTTCACTAAAGGGCCTGGTGCCTCTCTGCCAGGGAGATGATCGGTTTTGGACATTACAATGCTTGTCTAGAACCTGCAGCAGCTGAAATGCAGGGAGGAAAGGAGCTGAGAAGCATTACATTAAATTATACTGTTTCAATCTTTTGTATGAGGAAGGGAATGTTAACAAGTCTCAAAGAGGCCAGGCTGACAGGCAGAGGGTCACAAGTCACCACCATCCCCAGACCTGAGACAACAGGTAGTACCATGCACATTCTGTCACTCTGTTCTGTGCTCAGCACACATCTCAGCTTTGAGACCGTGCCCTGCAGCCAGAACCATCCTGCTCTCAGGGACAACATGTGTCCAGGCTCCCAGAGCAGCCCTGACCTGGCAGCAGACACAAGGAGCAGCACAGAGCCCCCAGCAGCAGCCTCTTCAACATGGCAGAACGGGCATCTCAGCTACCCACCCACCCATCACTGTCTTAGCCCTCAGCTGGTATAAAATACTATTCTTCTGCCTCAAGCAAGGCCTGTTGATCCACAGAAACACCATTCCTCTGCTGTCCCAGATCCAAAGACGTGCACAGCAGGGTCTGAGTCCCTCCAGCGGCTGACCCAGGGCTGATCCCTGCATGCTGCTCCTGCCCCAAGCAGAGGCAGGCAGGGACTGCTGGGCATGCCCCTGGTGCTGCCCTTTGCAGCTCAGTCTGACTCACCCAGCTTTGATGGCACCCAGGACAGCCATTCATGTTCACATTCACATTACTGTACTGTTCTGTCTTGTTCTTTACCACTTTAACAATCAGAAATAGAACAACAGGAAATTCTTTTGCAGCCCTAGACCTGCCCTAGTCAATACAGCTGTTACTGTCTGCAGTGACAAAATGTTCTTGATGCACGGAGCGAAGCCCAGGTAATAACCACCAGAACCACGACATGGTGAGCACCTGGCAGCCAAAGCAGGCAGCTCCCACCCCTGTGCTCATGGCAGGGCTGAGCAGGCTGAAACTGCTGCCTGACCAAGGCTGGAGACAGCCACAGGGAGGGGGAACAACAGAGGGGGAAAGCGGGGTGAGACCCCCCGAGCTCTGTGTGAGTGTGAGCACCTTATCCTGACACACAGCACCCAAGGGCCCCAGGGCACCAGGCTGGCAAGGACCTGCCAGCTGGCATGGGCTGGGGAACACCATGGCCAGGGACAGAGACCACCACAGCCCTGGGACAGAAAACACCACAGCCCTGGCATGGAGATCATGGCCCAGGGCATGACCTAGGTTGCACTCTCTAAGGAGCTGAGGACACTGCACACACCGAGGGGATAGTTCTGTTGCCAGTCAGGCTGTGGTGGCACCCATGTGGCACCCATGTGGCACCCATGTGGCACCCAGCTGGCCCAGAGACACGCTGAACAGCTCAGCCGAGGGCAAGTGCCCTACATGGGAGCTGCTGTACCAGAGATGTGCAGGTCCCACTGCAGCAATATCCGTGTTTCAGCCAGACTGCCCTCACCCAGCACAAATCCAGAACCTTGTTTCAGGGCACCTTAGGGCAGGGTCACTTTTAAAACATTCCCCAGGTACAAAACATCCTGGCAGAAGCCTTTTCATCAAGAGGTGAGCAGTTATCCTGAAGTCAGACTTGGCAGGAAAAATGTCATTGCTAAACATAAGTTCTTGCATAGCAAATATGAAATAACATAAAATCCACAGCCATAAACACGTTCCTCAACATGTCAAGCAAAATCCACGTTAAGCTCCAGATTTCAAATCAGAGCTCTACTTCCAACTCAAAGACCAGCACAAAGGCAACTTTTTTGGGTCACAAAGACCCACAACTGCTGTGGTCTCAGCCAGGCAGCAGCTGCAGAGGACCAGCAGCTGCAGGAAGACCTGGTGGGAGAGATAAAATCCCCCACCCAGCCAAGACCCCCAGCATTTCCCAATCCCATGTGCGAGCTCTTGCTTGGAAGAGCAGGGACACAGGCTGGATGCCCAACAGGCAGAGCCCAGAAGGAGCTGGCAGAGGACACGAGGCGGGCACTGCAGCCCCCAGCTCCACGCAGCACAGGCTCTTCCCTCATCACAGGAGCATTAAGGAATGTCCCTGGTGAGCAAACCCTGCAGTCCCCTGTCCAACAGCCAGGTACGTGCGGCACAGCAACGCAGAGCGGGTGCGCGAGGCGCCCGTTCAGCTCTCAGCAATTGAATTATCTCCAGTGGAATTGCAACGCTGGCCAAAGAGACAAAGTTAAATCGTAGCAAGGTGCAAGTGCCTGGGAATGTAATATTCCTGATAAATGGCCAGATGACATGTGCTGTTATACAATCTAAGGTGCAATTTGGGAGATGACAATAGTCCCTGGAGTTTCCATTTCCAAACAGGCGCTCAGTTCAATCCAATCCGTGTCAGAGCAGTTTTGCCAGGGTGAGTAACTAGAGCTCGTTTGTGCTGGTACAGGGGAGCGAGGAAGAGGAGCAGGAGCTGCTTGAGAACCAGAAACAAGGGGAGAGAAGGAGGGACTGAGGGACCCCAGCCTGCTGGGACATGGGGCAGGGGAACATTGTGCTGAGCGGCCCCAGCCCAAAGCCCCCAGCCCTACAGCAGTGCCAGCCATGGTGCCCATGCTTGGGCAGTGCCTGTATTGGGCGATGCCTGTACCTGGGCAGTGCCAGCACTTGGGCAGTGCCAGTACCTGGGCAGTGCCCGTACCTGGGCAGTGACAGCACCTGGGCAGTACTTGTATTGGGCAGTGCAAGTACCTGGGCAGTGCCCATACCTGAGCAGTGCCTGTACCTGGGTGGTGCCTGTACCTGGGCAATGTCCATACCTGGGCAGTACCCATACTTGAGCAGTACCCATACTTGAGCAGTGCCAGTACCTGGGCAATGTCCATACCTGGGCAGTGCCCGTACCTGGGCAGTGCCCATACCTGAGCAGTGCCAGAACCTGGGCAGGGCAGTACCTAGGTACTACCCATACCTGGGTACAACCCATACGTGGGCAGTGCTCATACCTTGGCAATACCTGCATTGGGCAGTACCAGTACCTGGGCAATGTCCATATCTGGGTGGTGCCTGTACCTGGGCAGTGCCCATACCTGGGTACTACCCATACCTGAGCAGTACCCATACCTGGGCAATGTCCATACCTGGGCAGTGCCAGTACCTGGGCAGTGCCTGTATTGGACAGTGCCCTGGGCAGTGCCAGTACCTGGACAACGTCCATACCTGGGCAGTGCCCGTACCTGAGCAGTGCCCATACCTGGGCAGTGCCACAGGTGCCCTTGTGCAGGAGCCCAGCTCTAGCTCCACATTTGGGTGTTTCTTCAGCAAGCGTGTGATTATACTGTAATCATGATGACACTGCTCCTGGGTACAGCAAACAGCACGATCATTAAAAAATTCATTTCAAAATCTTCCTGGAAGCTAATAAATTTTACAGCAGTTTCAATCCTTTCTCATTGCAACAAAGAAAAGCTTAGTTCCAGACAAATTAGAAGTAAATTGATTGCCTTAGGGGAATCTATTCAAATATCACTTTTCCATGTTAGAAATCTCTTCCTGAAACAAGAAGAGGAGAACCAGGGAGAGCCAGCACGGGAGCAATGTGGAAAAGCAAATCATTAAATCTCAGTTCATGAAACTGAGGGGCGGGGGGGGAATCAAACTTAAAATAAAATGCAAATGTCTCACTGGGGTGCGGGCCCAACATTTGTGACAGAATTTATGAATAATAAATATGAATAAATAGTAAACACGAAGGGATCAAACACTGTTGTGGCTGTTTACTCATGGTTAGCCATCTTTCATGGACAAAGCGCAGCTGCATTATTTAACACTCCTCTTCCAGCTACTTCGGGGTTTCTTTTCAACTCCAGCACCTTCATCTTCTCAGGACCCAGCACCCTCAGCACACCAGTGGAGCCCACACCCCTCCAACCCCAGCAGGAGTGGCTGTTTCAGGCTCAGGGGCAGTGATCCTCTGCATTACACTCCAGATAAAATAATAAGCTCCAGCAAAATACAAACAGTCCCCAGCCGTGGTTCATCATTCGCTTGTAAATTAAGACTCTGCACCTCTCCCTTATCTTCTCTAATAGTGTAATATCAGGAAACGAGAGGTGGGGAATAGTGTATTATATTTTTGACCTATGGGCTTCACAGAGCCTTCCTTGCCTTTCCTAATAAGAAATCTCCAGTCAATGCAGCAATGTAATCCTGGTGTGGCTTCCCCTGCACAATGCTCAGAGGATACTAATAACCAGGGACAGTGACAAATGCTCTTTACTGCAACAAGAAGCCTTTCTTTTCCTCTCTTTCACCATTATTCGGGATTTATGCAAGCTAAAAATGCTGTATTTTTAATCCCGGATTGTCTGTCCCAACACAGAAGGTCAACAGTGCTTGGACAAAGCACAGGAATTATTTTAATGAAAGAAGGGCTGTCATTTAGATTAATTTATTGAGTAATTGCTGGTAAGGACCCATGGCTGCGTGCAGCTCTGGGGCAGTGCTTCGGGGATGGTCAGCAGAGGTGTGCAAGGGGGCTCGGCCCCAGCTGCTGCAGACACAGACAGCTCCCAGGAAATGCTGAGGACTCCCTCTGATTTACACAGCCAGGAGCTGGCCCATTCCCCTCTTGCCCTGCTCTGTATCACCATGAGTAACCCCTCTCTTGTGCAGAACTGTCCTGCTTTGTGAATGAGGAGTGAGAGGGGACAGGCAGACCTGGGAGTGCGCGCAGAGGGGAAGCACACACTCCATGCAAAGCATTTCCTCGGGGGATGCTGATGCCTCTGGGCGAGGAGCAGGCTGTGGGAAGGAGGGTGATCACCAGAAGGAGCTGTGCTGTGGGTATGCCATGCACCACAGCAGAGTCAGACCCAGCAGGTATTATGGGCTGGAATGCAATTTAATGCTGGCTGCTCCCCTTTATCCAGGACCGCAGGCCAATCCCCACCTCATTCACAGGGAAAAATTAATTCCCTTTCAGAAGGCCGGCGGAACACACCATTTAAACTCCAATTAATCCTTTTCTTAAGTGGTCTGTGGAGCTCTGCTGGCCCCTGAGCTGCGGGGATGTGGATTCCACCTCAGAAACTCCAGCACTCGTGCCTCCATCCAGGGCTCATTAGCATCCTAACAGGTCTGGGATGTGGGATCCAGCCCTGGGAGGGAGAGGAGAGCACTCTGGGCTCTCATGGCCCTCTTCCATCTCGAGCCATTAGTGCTCCAGCACTCTCGGGCACGGCTCCCATCAATGCTGAGGCAGCTCCTGCACGGGCAGACACAACCCCTGACTTCATTACTGCAATTCAATTTCATTAGCACTGGATACAGAGGGATTGTCCTAAATACACTCTTCCTTAGACTTTTTTCATGTTAATGCAACCATTTGAGTATATTATACCCTGCAGAGATGGAAACATTTCTAGTCTGTTTAAACACATTTCCCACAATTGGGAGCAAAACTTTGTCTCAGTTTATGCCTCTGACACCAGCTGCCTCCCATTTAATGGGACTTCACTCGCTGAAACAAATTAATCCAAAGGTTACTGTTCTCTGCTATTGTCATAGATGAAGCAAATTCACATATTCTGCGAGGGTAAGGCAGGACCAGCCAGGCAGCCACATACCAACAGCAGCAATAAATCAAATTATTACTCAGTCCTATTCAAAATCAGGCATGGGTCAGGAAATGGCAACTCAACGAAACTGATAAAAATCCAACAAAACAGAAATTACAGTTGGGGGAGATAAGAAGCAATTCCTGGATGCCTGTACTGGGCCAACTCCTGGCCCAGAGCCTGCCAGAGCACATCCCTGCCCTCTCCTCGGGGGGCTCGTGGTTAATGTCTTACTTCAACCAGCACCTCCCTCGGCCAGGACAAAACAGAACAAGCCATCCTGATCCTCCTCCCGCAGGGATGTGAAGGCCAGGGTGCCGTGGGGAGGCTGCTGCCCCCTCCTCCTGCCACCCTTCCCTGCCAGGCTCCTGGTGGCTCCACACAACAAGTGAGAAATAAAGGAGTGAGGTTATAAACGCTGATACATAATTTACTCCTATTATCAAGATTAAACACATCTTTGCATGCTTAGCATAAAACAACTGCCTTTCCCCAGATTTCTCAAGGACATGCATGAACTTCATTATTATCTAAATAATCAAAAGAGTATTTCAATAGAATATTTAACTGTCTGCCTACTGGAAACTCACAGCCTTAATCTAACACTGATCCTCTGTTGTCCTTCATGTAAATATTGTTGGGATGTCAGCCAAAGCCTAGGGAAGTGAGCTTCATCTTGGTGGATGGGAATCTCTCGTGTCAGATACAGTCAGCCTGACTAATGAGACCTACAGCTTGCCAAAACCTACAGCCTCGCTGTCTGTTCCAGCCATTGAGCGCGCTCAGAAACCCAGTGGCACCAGCCCAGCAGTCTACAGATCCCAATCAACTATCAATAGCTTAAGTGTAAGTGATTGTGTATGAAGCACGAGCCAAATGTGTTTCCTTTTTCAGTTTTAGGACCTTCAGTATTGTTATTGCACCAGTAATGCTTGCACGGAATTAATCATAGACGTACCCACAAGGCAAAACATTATGAGAAGCTCTTTGTACTTTCTAAAAGTGTGCAGCTCTGAAGAGTGGAGGGAGCTGGAAGGCTTCCCAGCACAATGGGGCGTTCCCCACCATCAAGGGAGAGCTGGGGAATTTTACGCCTTTTCTTAAAAAACCGAAAAGTTGGTTGCTGGCCATCTCTCGTCATGACATTGACCTCTCATGCCTCCACCCTGGAGCTCAGCATCATCCCCTCCCTGGTGCTCTACTTTAAGTCTCTTTCAGATGAACACAGGGGTTTTTCCATGCTGGTGGATCTTTACTCTGAAGCACAGGGATGGACCACAGTGAGATGTTTGCCTAGCAGGGTGGGTGCACCAGAAAACCCCACAGGGACCTGGGACAGGTCTGCTAAAGCTGCTCTACACTGTCCAGCCTGACCCAGCTCACAGGGACATTCCTGTTCTCTCTTCAAGGCCATGGAGCTGCAGAGAGGGCTCAGAGCAGGCTCCAGCTCCACACCAACGGGGGATAACAGCAATGCCAGGGAAATGCCAGCTGTGGGTCACACTGCCCCGGGGCCAACAGAAGACATGACAGAATTGCCAGTCTGAGAATCTGATCCATTTAATTAGATGAAACTTTGGTCTGGCAATTAAGTTTACCTTCATTAATCCAAAGGGCAGATAAACATGCATGTAAAACTACTATAAGGTCAATAGTTAAATCTAAAACCTCATTATAAGCTTGGGGAAATGTCTTTAGCTGTGAGTCATGGACAAGCTCAACTGCAGCAATCCAGCTGGGGTCTCATCCTGTCCCACCCCATCCCGTTCTGCTGGCCCCACAGCCACGGGGGTGAGATGGAGAACAAGCCCTGGAGTGTGTCTGGGGCTGTCAACTGCAGAGCCACAGGGAGACTGCTGAACAACAGGAATGGAAAAGAACTGCATTTCCATGACTTGCACAAGCACTGCAAGGAAAGCACTCAGCTCCACAGCTCCAGACAAGCTGCTGCCAACCCATGGGCACCTGGGCAGTGATTCTGGGTCCCACCTGGGGGCTGCACAGCTCACTGGGATCGTCCCACACACCCCTTGCTTGGTTCCAATGCAGAGGTGGGGTGCCCTTGCTGCCCAGGACGGGCTGCTCCAGCTCTGCCCCAGCCCCTGCCAGTGCAGCCTCCCAGGATTTCTGCTTTCCTGAGGCACATTCCTGCAGCACTGCCCCGAGGTCAGGCTGGATTGTGTTGGCTCCTGGCCCCAGTTCACAGGGCTGTCAGCTAAATTGCACCACAGCATCGTTACTCTCAGAGATGGTGTGACAGACAGACAGAGCCCAGCTGGATTTTCAAAACCTAAGCACTTTGCAACACTGACAGGCAGGAAAAAAACAACCACCAACCCACAACCCTCTTAGTCTGAGCAGGTTTTATCTGGAAATACCCAAAGCTAGTCAGTGTGAGACCCCACAAAGTCATTCCTGCTGAACCACCTTCCTGACCAAGCCTTTTAAGTGTCTCTGGGAAACACAGAGAGACAGGTACCAGCCCCAGCTGGCGTTCCCTGCTCAGCCCAGTCCCCACCACATCCTCAGCCCAGTCCTTCTGCAAAGGGATAGGGCAGGGCTGCAGTGACCGATGGAATTGGTGCTTTCAGACAGAGTTAGCACAAGGAGAAGAGCCAGGTTCATTACCCTGAGTCCAGCACGGGCTGCAGCTGCAGGGAGGATGCTGGGGCTGAGCCACCAGCCCTCTCCTGGTCCACAGATGCACCAGGGGCGAGTGGGCTCAACCCAAACGTGCCCCCCTGCACTGGCCCCAGCCTGATTGTCCCCCTGAGCCCCAGCAGAGGGAAGGAGGCAGCTCAGACCTGCAGCAGCTCTGCTGGAGCCTCTCTCCAGGGACCCACCCTGCTGCCTGCAGCA
>JAWWEY010000243.1:4784267-4828616 GCA_035582745.1 Loriotus luctuosus
TGCAGTGACCGATGGAATTGGTGCTTTCAGACAGAGTTAGCACAAGGAGAAGAGCCAGGTTCATTACCCCGAGCCCAGCACGGGCTGCAGCTGCAGGGAGGACGCTGGGGCTGAGCCACCAGCCCTCTCCTGTTCCACAGATGCACCAGGGGCGAGTGGGCTCGACCCAAACGTGCCCCCCTGCACTGGCCCCAGCCTGATCGTCCCCCTGAGCCCCAGCAGAGGGAAGGAGGCAGCTCAGACCTGCAGCAGCTCTGCCGGAGCCTCTCTCCAGGGACCCACCCTGCTGCCTGCAGCACATGCTGTAATGCTGCCTCCCTGCCACTGCACGCTCCCTCGCTGCTGAAACACTTCCACATGCAGCATGCATTAGAATTAAAAAACCATTAAACCTCGGAAAGGAAAAACTTTGACAGGATGCGTAATATACTAAGTATAATTAATTAAACTGGATGAGGCACTGGGGGACGAGAGAAGAGTGGATGGAGACTGCTCTTGGAAAAGGGATGGTAATGCACTAATGTTCAGTGTGTGCCACTAAAAACCAGCCTTGGAAGAGGCGAGGATGAGCGACAGGGGCTTCCAGAGATGGCACCAGCCAGCTGGGCACCTCGGATGAGCAGCAAAAGAGGTGGTGGGAAATGTGGCCAATTAGAGCCCTAAAAAAACTGTAACGATGGTGGAAAAGGCACAAGAGACATGGAAAAGCAGAAATAGCAGCATGTTGCTAAACAGCAGTGCTCCAGCAGTGACAGCCTGCTCCAGAGAGCTGCTCTCACCCACCCCACCGGGGCACAGACACCAGCCCACCTTCACCAAGCAGCTCCAGGCTCCTTGGGGCCGAGAGGGGATTCATCCTGGAGAGCATCTGGCTCTCTGTGGGATTATTCTTCAGCTATTTGTAACTCCAGGTGCAGCTCCTCAGCGTGGGCAGCACCCTGCTGCATCCATCCATCCCCTGAGGTGGGTGGGAAGCAGCAACCAAAGAGGGGCCAGGGTGGGAGCATCAAAGGCAGCCCCAGCCAGCACAGCAGGCACAACATGATGAGACAGGCACAGTCTGGCTGTTCAGCAGGACAAAGTTTTAACAGGCTTAACAACAGCATCAGCACTGATCATTAGGCAATTACAAGTGCTGAAAGTTGACAAAGCACCAGGACCAAATGAATTATCTCCCCAAATCCTGCAGGCAGGAGCACGGAAAAGAGAAAAGTCATTGTCAACAGCCTCTGATAGCTCACTGGGTGCAGAGCAGTAACTAAAAACTAAAGGGCTGTTCATTTACTTGCTGCTTTGAGAGATGAAAGGGAAGGGCCAGGAAATGAGATCTACAGAAATATTCTCATCACTCAGGGGGTGGTGGGAGGGAAGGTCCTGGAAACACTGATCCAGCCAGGATTGCTCAGCGCCCGGGGACATCTGATTCAGAGGAAGGGACTGCGTGTGTTTGGGAAGAGAAGGCAGATTTTGGCTGGGGGAATTGGCTTCTGAATCATCCCCAGCATTATTGCTCAGTTCTGCACATTCCTGCACAGCCGCCAGCCTGGCCAAGGGACAGCCCTGAGCTCTCCTCAGGATGTGCCAAAGCCCAGAGTGCTGCAGGGACCTGCAGAGCTCAGCCCAGGCAGGAGCAGGACTCCTGCCCTGAGAGCAGGGCAGGCTCAGCCTGTCCCACCGTGCTCCTCAAGCACAGCCCCTCTCTCTGAGTGACTAGGCACGCTTTTGCGAAAAACATGCAAATGTGATTTAAAGACTCTAAGTGATACAGAATATATCACATCCCTTGGGAACCTGTTCCAGGGGGTAATTATTCTAATTCCTAAAATCATGCATCTCATTTGCAGCTGGAATTTTCCAAGGCAAATCTCCATCTCCCAAGGCTCTGTCTTGCTCACTGAGTTAGGGAGATGCTCAGCAGCAGAGATCTCCTCTTCCCTCAGTTTGGTTCTGAACACAGGCTCAGATGACCAACGTCTCCAGCAGGGCTCAGAGCACATCCCTGAGGATGCCATCTCCCTCGGGCCCTATTTCAAGCCCAGTGGTCTCAGCTGAAAGAACCCTGGTGGATTCAAAAGGCTTTGAGTGAAATCCTAAATCTCCAGACATGTGTTTGGAGGGTGAAAGCCAATTTGTTCACCTATCCCAGAAGCTCCTGAGCAGTGTCCAGTAAGCCAGGGGACACGTTTGCACTGACAGGGCATCTCCTCTCCATCTGCCTGCCATAGCTCAGTGGTCCTTGCAAGGCAAGGCTGCTCAAAGAAGGGCTTGTGTGGATTTTTACAGTGAATTAATTCAACATACCCACCCAGTAACAATGGAGGAAGACTGACAAAGCAGAGGTCAGGCAATGAGGGAATTGCAGGTAGAACTGTTAATTTTAATTACTTGTCTTCATCAAGATGAGGTTCCTGGATCCTACAGTGATGACTAATGGGTCCAAATTTTTGCATGAGTGAATATTCTTCTGCTAAAGGGTGGAACAGACACAGAATTGGTTTTGGATTTTACAGGGGCTTTTCCACCACATGACACAGAGAATTCCCAGAACCCAGCAGCATAGCAGAGGGGAGCAATCAGTAGGTGCAAGATAAACATTTTTATGAGGCACAGAAGTGCCCAGAAAGAGCCCAACAAGGTGGAAGTAAGCGACAAACGAGGTAAAACATAAGTTATACTTGAGCTGCCTGTGTCTCCTTGGCACTTGAATGAGTTGCAATACAAGCATCAGGGCTACCTGTGCTCCTGACAGCGCTGAGAGGAAACAAAAGTTTGGAACAAGCCAAACACATTCAATTTGCCTGAATAATTTAGGCTGCTGAGTTATCATGTGCCTCATGGCCTGTCATGGAGGCAGGCTGCACTGCACAGGAAAGGTCTGTAAATCAACGGGACCCACGCTAACCTGAGAGTGGCTGCAGCAGCACGGCCTGTCAGAGCAGGTGCAGGACACAGCAGTCACCCTGTGAGTGCTGCCAGGCACAGGGAGCCTGCCAGCACACACAGCAGGACATCCTGCTCTCACAGCTCCCTCTGAAACCAGCAGTGGCACCAATAACAAATGCAGGGCTGCAGGAGAGCTGGAAGGGACTTTCGACAAGGGCAGAAGTGACAGGGCAAGGGGGAATAGCTTTGGAGTCACAGGTTGGATAAGACATCAGGAATGAATTCTTCACTGTGAGGGTGGTGAGACCCTGGCACAGCTTGCCCAGAGAAGCTGAGGGTGCCCCACTCCTGGGAGTGTCCAAGGCAGGCTGGATGGGGCTCTGACAAACACGGGATAGTGAAAGGTGTCCCTGCCCACTGTAGGGGGATAGAAGCAGATGATCCTTCAGGTCCCTTCCAACCCAAACCATTGTGTGATGATGATGATGATGGTGGACTGGTAAACACGGAGAGTAAAAAACAAATCCAAGTCCAGTATACACATATTAACCTTCCAGGACACACCTGAGTATGCCTGACCCTCCTCAAAGGTATTTACACCCTCCAAAAATGCAGTACTGCTCCCAAAAACACCTTCTCTGACAGTTCCTGAATTACTACTGTGCACAGTTTAAACTTCAGGTTTCCAGCCAAATTCCTCTTCCCACACAAGAGCTGCCCCTGATAACTGCTCCCCGAGCTGTCCCTAACCCAGGATTGCAGGTATCTGAGCTGAGGAAGTTCCTGTCCCAGGGCAAATGGCCCAGAGCCCTGTGGCTGCTGCAGGAGCTGGCAGAGCGTGCCCGAGCAGGCGAGGCAGCACCCTGCACTCCACTTGAGCAGCTCCTGCTCTGCTCAGCTCCTCACTGAAGCTGACACCTCCAAAGCAGTCAGAGGAAAGCAAGTGCTCGACCTATTTTGGCTTGCAGGAGATGAGGACACCCACCTGCCTTGGTTTCTCACGAAAACTCCCAACCGACGCTCTCACTCTTTCATTTCTCACATGAAACAGTGCAGGAACAACCACAAAACCTGCTCTGCCTCCAGCAGCACCCAGCAGAGCCAAGGCTTCTCCCCAGGAAGTGCCAGAAGCTCCTCACCTTTCATGGCCAGCAGCTGCAGGTCCTCAGCACCCACGGGAGGTGGCACCCCATGTCCCTGGCCACGGGGACCCTGCTGTGGCTGTCCCCACAGCTCCAGCCCGTGCCAGGGGGGCTCTGCAGCCCTTCCCTGGCACGCCAGGCAGCATCTGTGGTGAAATCTCACCAAATGATCCAAGTTCTCTCCAGCTGGGACTGATTGAATATAGCCTGGGCACCGGATGATGTGGGAAATCAGTTGTAGCTGAGCACAAATTGCATGCATAGAGGTAATTACTGCAGCACAAGGTTGGTAGCACCACTACCCACATGACAGTGTATCTCAGCAGTTTTCATTTCCTATAGCTTCAATTCAGAGAGGGGGCTTTTCATCTTTTTTTCCCTTTTTTTTTTCCCTGTGGCTCAATTTAAACTCTTTTTCCTGCAGGGACTGATGCTCAGCCAGGATTTCTTTGGGATGAAGCTCTGGTTTCACTACAGCCAGTCACTGCACACACCCAGATGTTCCCCTGTTTGTGACACCCAGACCTCGAGGCTGAGCCACCTTGACCCAGCTCCAGCGCCCTGCCCAGGTGTGAGTGTCACCAAGGTGAGGTGGCACAGCAGTGACTGCTGTCACCTGCTGCCACGTGCCAGCACCCCCAGCCAGCTGGGCATGCCGCTAATGAAACACAACCTGCTGGCAGCCAAGGAAGCCAGTTAGGAAGCAAGTTGTTCTTCACACTTGGAAAAGGGTGAAATACAATAAGGAAAATGGAACAAAAAGGGGTTTCTGCTGAAAAATAAAAACACTAAGGGAGCAGGGAAACTGATCACTACCATTTCAGATACTCAGCAAAAACAGGGGCCACCTTATGTGCACTGTGATTATATACATCGTGACTAACACATCTATAATAATAATACTTGTACAGAGAACTTGTTTTCCAAACAGACACAGGGGTTAAATGCAGGAGGGAAGGAGAAATGACTGAGCAAAGGCAACACACACCCAGCCAGAGCCTGGCACAGCCCACGCTGCTGCTCCCAGCCCACCCACTCCCCAGGTACCTGTGTGCACCAGGAGGAAAGGCTGCCAAACTTCTTAATAATTCTGTGACCCATTTAAAACTATCTAGTCTTACATTCATATATGCTGTATGAGAAATAAAAGACAGCACTCCCCAGTTTTGAGTGGCAGCACTTCCCCCAAGACAGATAAAAGCTGTGAGTTCTCTTTGCTGTTTGGTGCCAATTATCACAGAGTTTTGACTTATATATTATTACATAGATCATTTAGTAAAACAACCTACATACAACCCAGTGGTGTGTCTCCCCTCAGCAGATATCTGCAGCATCTGGAGCAGCTCAGACACTCACCTATATCTCCATATTTTGGAGAGGGGTGGGCTCTTTCCCCTGCAGCCAGGGGGACACAGTCCCTGCCCTACAGCTCTCTGCAGCATGCAGCCTAATGAGCAGAGGTCCAAGCAATTTACAGTTATCACACACATAAATTTAATGCACCACGTCTTGGAGGGAAAAACAACAGGCACCCACCTTGTGGCAGCCCCTCTGGAGATGCTGGCTCACACCTGAGCCCCCAGGTACCAGGGCAGGGTTTCACCTGCTGCCCCCCCTGTGCCCAGGGGCTGCCCCAGAGCCCCCAGGCCGTGTCCCTGCCCTGCAGAGCCCGGGGTCACCACGCTGCTGGGGCTGATTATTCCTTTAATAAAGGGCCCTGTATTTTCCAGAGGCTGCAAAATTGATGCGGGTTGCCATGGTAAGCACACACTTTCCCATTTAGCAGAATAATAGGCAGCTTTGTATAATTCACTGATTTCAGATGATTTCTCACCCCAAGTGCAAGTCGCTCAAGTTATATAAGTCACCTGTTGTTTAGTCAATCTGGCAATTTTAATTAGAATAAATTTTTATGATTCGTCTTTGCAACACTCAGAGCAGCTCTGCCACCAGAATGCCGAGATGTCTGTAAATTATACAGGCCCCAATCACATCTCTTTTTTTTGCTGTTTTAATTACAGTAACATTGCAGCATTAATCATGTAAGCCTCTGTAAAACAAGTAACAGCCATCCCCTATCATAATTAAAAAGAAAGGCCAAGCAAACAGGAGCTCTGGAGTTTACCATATTTTCCCTGAAAATTATATTTTAACTGAAGAGTTTCACAAACATTGGTTTTATTTGGCTCTAATTAGTGTTGGGAAGGAAACACCGAAAGGTTAATAAGAGATGGTTAGTTTGTAATGCAAGTTTCCCAGTGCCAGCCCCAGCAGTTCAGTCTGTTTTCAGAGTCATTAACGATGCAGATTGATTACAGGAGGAGATTGGGAAGTGCTGGCTTGCTGTGTTAGCAGAAGGTTTGGTTTTATTCATACACCTTCCCCACTGCTCAATCTGATGGCCATTGCCTTGACCACTCTGCCAGACTCGACTGCTGTGAGAAGGAAAGTGTTAAAGGCTTCCTCAGAAGTTACTGGCAGAGAGGGCCAAAGAGGCCACAGGAGCCTTTTCTGACTTGTTTGTAAAGCAAAAGGAAGCTGCAATCTTGCCTGAACTGTTTATCTTCAAATATCTTAAAGTCCAAGTATTGGGTAGTGGTTCTGGAAAAGGAGGCTCTGGAAGAGCCAGGGTTAAAACCACCCCATCTTCAGCTGAACCCTGAGACAAAGATCTTCTCTGCAAAAGTTCTCCTTGGGCTGGGGTTCAGGAACAGTTAACAAAACCAAGCAGAAATAGAAGCTGAAATTCTCTAATCTGAAATACCTCTTCTCCATATCTCCTATAAATTGCTCTCCAGTCACCCAGTAAAAATATGAGTAAGCAATGACTGAATTTGACAAAATCTCATTAAAAAGTACAATAAAACAGTAGAAACTCTCCAAATTCCTGGGCTGATCATTCATCCATTGCAAACCTACACAACAGGGCATGGATTCAAGTTTTAATTTTCCTCTCCAAGTTGCCAAAATGTGCACATCTGCTGAGTGTTCTCTGTGCTTAGGGGGAAAAAACTTGGAGGATGTAAAGGTTATAACTCCTGTGACCCTGAATGGAGTAACTTCAGTGATGAAGACTCCACAAGAACTATCTTTGAAGGACCCTGAAAGCTGAAGGAAGAGTGCCAGGAACGTGGGATATAGGACAATGCTTCTTATGCAAACAAAGGAGGCTGCACATCTGTTTGTTATTTAGTTCTGCTCTTGCAAAGGGGGATTGGCTGCACTTATTGCCACGGAGGTGACTTCAGTGTCACCCCAGAACCTTCCAGCAAGGACTTCTCCAAGCTGTGCTCAGGGAGAGCAGCACAGGGGATCTGTCTGTGCCAACCAGCAATTCCCTGCACAGATCAGCCCTCCTGAGTGAGCCCTGCCCTGCTGCAGCACAGAGGTGAAGGCAGCAGAGCTCACACGTGGGGCCCCCTGTCCCTGTGTCCAGGGATGTGATGTGTGAGGGTGTCCACATCACCACCATGGGATTCTGTCACGCTGTCCACATCACCCTCTGAAGAAGGAGCTGAGTTACAGACAATGGTCCCACAAAAGACATTATGCCCTCCACAACCCCAGCTAGGGAATGTGAGTAGGAGCTTGGGGAGGATGGAGAGAGCATGGACAAAAGCATCAGTGACCTCCACACAGAGCTGAACTCAGATGCTCAACACACAATCATTTAAAAGTGTGGGAATCATAAGACAATCAACTCCTCTTCCCAAAGAGCAGCTTACCCACTCGTCAGGAAAATCCTCCTCAGGGC
The DNA here is from genome assembly GCA_035582745.1 of Loriotus luctuosus. NCBI lineage: Eukaryota > Metazoa > Chordata > Aves > Passeriformes > Thraupidae > Loriotus > Loriotus luctuosus. The sequence continues at coordinate 4,792,047 of JAWWEY010000243.1, forward strand.
TTTCAGGGTACTGTGAGAAGCTGATTGCTCCCTCCAGGCTGGCCACTGCAGGAGCACCACTGAGCTCACTGAGGCTGCTTTAGCAGAGCTGTGCAATAATACAGAAATCAGAGGAGCTGCAATAATTGACACTGCCCTGAAAGAAAGCTTACAGCATTCATCCATCTTAAGGGATGTGCTGTCACTCACACATTAATGTTATACTTTATGTCTTGTGCTGCATGTATAAATACAAGAAATTAGGTACTTTTATTAATTTGTAGAAGCTTCCAGAGAAATGCAGCCTCCAAAGCCCTAGAATATGTCACTGAGGTCTTTATGTGCTCTACAGAAAGGCTTTTCTGTAGAGTGAAAGGGGGTTGTAGGTAGAATGACTGCTGGAAATCAGCTTACAAAAAATCAACAGTTTCTAATACCTGTGCTTGCCTCCAGTTAATGCCATTAGTCATGTTCTCAATTCACAACTGAAATACACCCAGAGACTATGGAGATGAGCATAAGAACCAATTGGAATATTCCAGATAAAACCTGATCCCCTAAATGATGATACATCTGAATAATTTGGGATGCAACCAGCAGGAAAAGTTTCAGTGAATATCACGGGCCCATTTCTCCTTTACACCCAAATCTTATTTCTATACTGTGTGATAGTATAAAGAAGACTTAACATAACTATTTAAATATAACCCATTTCCATTCAGAGAACCCTACATCTTGCTGGAGTTTATGGGACTCAGACACAATTAAATCTCCCCTGTGAGCAAGTTACACAGCTGTGGAAATGAATGCGGGATCAGGTCTTTCCCAATGACATTTCACGTGAACCTTTACTGCTGATCTGGCACCAGGAAAGTGGAAGTGATGCTTTTAGAAGCAATTCTCTGTAGAGATCCATTACTGACATTGCTTAAAACCCTCTCATTTTGATTCTAAAGCTTTTTCACTATTTTATGTCAGTGGTGACTATTTCTAACGCTGCCATTTTATGATTAGCGTGTGCTTATTATTTTCATATTTTCTATTTTTGTCCTAAACAGTGAATCACTGCTTCATTGGACCAACGATTTTCTTTCTGTAATTGATGGCTAAAATACTGGCCAGCACTGGGAATTAAGATAAGTGTGAAATCTGTTGCTTCTAACATTAAAAACTTATATTGGAAATATCTCCTGATTTCTATGCTGGCTCCCATGACTTAGAGAGTACGAGAATGGCTCTTGCTCAAGGCAAGGTGAAAAAGGCAGTAGAATACATTTAAGTATATCTAGGTGCTTGTGCACATCCACACAAAGAAAACAAACCAAACCTGCACAAACACTGCGATTGGAAGAGGGCAAAGGGATTTAAAGAAAAAAGTACCAGTATGAGGAAAACCAAGGGAGGAATAACTACCTGAATCACAAAACAGAGTATCCGGCCTCAAAGATGCTAATTCAGGTCCTGAGGGATCTAATCAGCCTCTTTGTTGAAGTAAAGATAAAACTTTTTGACAGCAAACGCTTTCTGATAAAATGGAATTTTCAATTACCCCGTGAACATCTGGTCTGTGCTGCCATTTCCAGGGAAAACCACCAGCACAGTCTGCAGGGCTGGGACACATCTCCCACTGAGCTCTGCCCATGGTGCTGGCAGGAACAGGGGTCAGGGGCTCCCACCAGTGCTCAGCCCACAGCTGTCCTCAGGGGCAGCTGCTGCTGGCTCCCTGTGCCAGCCCCACACCTCAGCTCTCCTGCAAACCAGGGCTTCCTCCAGAGCAGCCCTCGGAGCCTCGGGTACACCAGGGTACAGAGAAAATCCACCCCATCCTGCGGGAAACAGGCCGAGGCACAAAGGGGAGCCCAGGATTCAGTCCCATCCTCCAGCAGACTTCAGCCATCCCCAAGCATCGCTGAGATCCAGCAGTGCTTGAAAACACTCCTCTCTCAGAGAAATCCTGGAGGTTCAGCTGAGGACTCGTTAGGAAGAGAGCACATCTAAACTTCCAGCAGCACTTAGCACCTCCACAAATAAACAAACAATCACAGGCAGCCAGGCACTCGCTGAAGGTGGAATGGCACCAGTGCCCGCCTTCCTCTGCATCCCATTTGGTGCCAATTAGCAAGGGAAGGAAAACAATCCTGGCCTATAATGAACTCCAAATTGGGTACATATCAGAGCAATTAAAGCCATCTTTTCATCAGATGAATTTATAATCAATAATTAAGATCCTGAGGTAAAGAGGGACTGGGCAGAAGTCCTGCTCCCAAAATACGCAATGTGGCTGAGCTCCAGACAGTATTTCTGATGACCTGCTGCTACCCACTAAGCTCAGCACTCTCCATGCCATGGTTTGCCATTTTTCTGGCAATCTAGGTCATTTCCAAAGGAGGAGAAAGGGCTCCTGCCAGCAGGACTGGCAGCTGGTGTCACTCCCACCCAAGAGTGGCACCAGGAAAGTGAAACACCAGCAGCTCCCTGGGGCTCCCACACCTAAGCACTGACCACTGGTGTAAGAAGACAAAGGAGCTTGGATCCATCCAAGCCTACCTCCCTCTGCAGGAAATACAGCATCTCAGTAGGCAAGGGCTGGCCAGACAGGTCCACACTGACCACCCTGAGCCACCACACAGGGATCATCCTCTAGCAGCCAGCTACAAGGATTTCTGCCAACCAGAACTCATGGGGGACTCGTGGTGCCTCAAGCTGAGGTCCAAGCCCAGCAGAGACTGGCCACAGGGGAGCCACAGCAGGCTCCCAGCCAGGAGATCTTTACCATTAACAAGCAAACTCCAACAACAACTCCCCCACCCCATTTCTCTGGGATTACATGAGATGCAGTTTGGGCAGGGACATCAAGCAAAAGCAAAGCATGGGCACATGAGCTGCCAGGCTGTTCTCCAGACAAGGACTGTGTGTTTGGAGAAGTAGTCAGCCAACAGTCCTGCACATCCTTCTCAATGGATTTCTGGTGTTTTCTCTCCTCCCTGCCACTCTGCTCCAAAATCAGGAAAAAATTACCAAGTGAAAACCATCACTTTAATCATGTGGGAACTGCTGTTATCACCATCATCTCAGCATCTTGATTTTCCTGATTATTTTCTGCAGTTCCTGTTTCACAAATCAGCTCAGGCAACACTCTCTTTAACCTTTTTTTCAGCTTCTGTGACAGTAACCACTCACTTCCCTGCCTGTGCTGCTCCTCTCATTGCTCCACCAGCACCCCAATAAACCTCACAGGGTCACCCTGAGCTCTTCCACACCAGACAGTGTGGGTCCTGCAGGACAAGAGAGCTGACTGTGGCACACCTGCCTGCAGGTGCAGCTGGGTGTCAGTGCTGCTTTCCTCCCAAAATAAACCAGACCCAGGAGCACCAACCCCCTGGGCCATTGCAGGACTGGACACCGACAGGCTGCCTTCAGAAGTCACCTTCTGGAAATACACCTGATTTTTGGGTGTATTTTACATGCAGTGAGGAGTCCATGCTACAATGGACCGAACCATATTTACTCCCATCTGACTCCTCCAAGGAGCTCTGCCTCCAACTCAGCCTCTTTAACTTATTTGCACTGTTATCAGAGCCAGCACGCAGACTTATCAGAAATGTAATCCCTGTAAAACCCTATCTGCAGCCCATTGAGATTGGGTTTTCTGCTGAAGAAATGTGACAAAAAATTAACAGATGTTGCTCAGACCATTCACCAGGATGGGAATCAATTATGAACATTTTTGCTTCCACAGTCATCCCTTACTACAAATGCATCTTAGGAAACCCTCTCCTGATCGAAATGAAAAAGCATTTCTTTGTAATAGAAGAATAATAAATGATAGCTATCAGCCTGCATTCTCTGACACGGTGCTGGTCCACAGAGAATTAAACTGCCACTGTACAGTTATATAAATGTTTAATTTTTTTCATCTTTGGCCACAGTAGGGTTGTCTGGAAATACATTATCGCTGCGGATGCCATCCCTCTCCAATTAGTGCGGCTGGCAGCGTGGAATGTGTAGGTGACCTCTGTGTTCCCCTCCTCGTGGAGTCTCACAGGGTTAACTGTGGCCATTTAACAGACTCCATCGAGAATTAATACAGCCATCAGATTGTCCCCAGAAAAATCCCACACCCGGTGCCGCAGATGGCAAGAACTCTCTCTCCCCCGTTTGACTCTTTTATGACAGCAAAACAAAGGCTTTTAATGATGTTTACCATGAATTGAATTAAACAGCTGAAGACCAGTTCATAATCACAGCATTTTGTTTTCATATCCTTAAGTCTTTTAGCAGTGGGGCTTCCAGTTGAGCCTCAGCTCCAGCTTATCTCAAGATATAGCCAAGTGCCCCGAGGCTCCCCAAACCACACTCAGGCTCCTTAATTGAAAAAGACAGGATGTTTGCATTGGATGTTTGCATCCCTCAGACATTAAAAGCGACATTCGTGCCCAAGTACAAACGACACTTGGGCTCAGCTGAACTCCTCTGACTTGCTTCCTCCAGCTAATACCAGCCTGATTTCAGAGCAGGACTTCCTCCCTGCACATGGGGATGAGAAGAGCTGAAAGCTGCCACCTATGCAGGTGAAAAGATGCAAACCCTCGCCCACTGGCCTGAGCCAATCCCTTGTGGGATGCCTGGGTGCCGGCCCACATGCTCTGCTGACCTGTGGGAGAGCTGGGATGGATGGCAGCACTGGGAAGGGCACACACCATCAGTGCTCTGGAGAGGAGACAGGCAGGGACCAGCCCTGGGCACAGTGCCCTAATTCCTGCCCTAATCCCAGCTCCAGCACTCCCTCACTGTCAGGCACATCTCAGGGCCCTGGGATTTTGCCTGTGAGCAGAGGATAATCCCAACTGCTCGCTCACCTGACAGGCGTGCAGTGAAGATTAATTAACACCTCCCCAGCACTCTGGTGATGCACGGCATTATCCCCAGCCAGCACCAAGCATCCTCACTGCACACCCACCAGGGCAGCACCAGAGGGGCACGCGGGGGCAGCGGGCACCCCCGGGGCAGTGGCTCACCTGGCTCGGGGCCCTGGGAGCCCACGGAGGGCACGCTGGTGTTGAGCACGTCGTTGACGGCCGTGTCGCAGTAGAGGCCGCGCTGCACGTCGTGCTCGCTGTCCGTCTGGTCGCTCTCCTCGTGCCCGCTGTCCTTCAGGCTGTTCCCCTCCAGGTCCTTGAACGTGGAGCTGCTGGGGAAACACAGCTGTCACCGCCTGGCTGGGACAAGGTGGTCCCTGACACCCCGGGGTGCTGCAGTGAGACCTGTGGGGACGGGAGGTGCCTGTGCCCCCAGCACCTAGTGACACCCAGGGGCACCCAGGGGCACACAGTGACACCCAGGGGCACACAGTGACAGCCAGGGGCACCCAGGGGCACACAGTGATGCCCAGTAACACCCAGTGACACCCAGGGGCACCCAGTGACACCCAGGGGCACCCAGGGGCATCCAGTGACACCCACTGACACACAGTGACGCCCAGTGACGCCCAGGGGCACCCAGTGACACCCAGGGGCACCCAGGGGCACACACGGGCACACAGGGGCACACGGTGATGCCCAGTGACGCCCAGTGACACTGCCAGGCACGGAGAGCTGGGCAGGGACTGGGGGCACACTCCCTGCCTGGCACCTCTGCATGCCAAAACACAGCACCCAGCCTGCACCACCCCTGCTCCTGCCCTGGGGTCAGCCTGTGGGTACCCTCAGGCTGCCCTCATCTTGCAGAAGCTCAGAGTGAAGCAGGATTTGAAATAAAAATTTTAAAAATATACATTAAGTGAGCTGTTTCTACAACTTGGCTCTCCCAAGTTGCACTACCTCATACTGAAGTTACACAAGATCTAAACCCCACTTTTTTAGGTTATAAGCCAAGTCCTAATCACTTCAAGCTTAAAAACAAAAGTCTTCCTGGAAACAGGAATGTCTTTTAATCATGATGATGCATTCTTATTTTTAAAAATAAACCAGTGATTCTGGGTCCAAGTTCATGCAGCTTTAAGGAAATCTGATACACAGTCAAACATCCTTGACAGCCTCTGCAAGCACAGCCACTGCTGGAAGGAGCAAGGACTGAGCTGCTCCCAGATTTGCCCCAGGGCTGAGCAGCCCCAGCACCCCTGGAATGCAGTCCCTGGCCAGAGGGATGGAGGAAGGGCAGTTCCTATGAAGAGAGGCTGAGAGAGCTGGGATTGCTGATCCTGGACAATGTTCTGGGAACACAGCCCCCTCCAGTTCCTAAAGGAGAAGCTTTTTACACGGGCAAATTGTGATAGGACATACAAAAAAGAGGGAGAGTGACTTTTTACACAGGCAGATAGTGATAGGACAAAGAGGAATGGTTTTAAACTGGAAGGAGAGAGATGGTATTTAGATGATATAAAGAAATCCTTCTCTGGGAGGGTGGGCAGGCCCTGGCACAGGTGCCCAGAGCAGCTGTGGCTGCCCCTGGATCCCTGGCAGTGCCCAAGGCCAGGCTGGACAGGGCTGGGAGCACCTGGGACAGTGGGAGGTGTCCCTGCCATGGCAGGGGGGGCACTGGGTGGGCTTTAAGGTCCCTTCCAACCCAAACCACTCTGTGACTGTATGAAGAGCTGCATTTCTGGCTCCATTTGGGACCCCAACACCCTGAGAGGGGCCATGCCCCAGGACCAGGGGTGCTGTGAGCAGCAGGGACACCTTGAGACACACCTGCCCCAGTGGCAGAGCCATCAGGGTGTCCCTGGGGACACCCACCCTGTGCTCCTTCCACAGCCAGCCCTGGCACGGCAGAACTGCCCCCATTGGGAGCATCCACCTGCACCCACTTCTCTGAACTTTCTCACTGGCTGAGCTGGGGTGAGACGTCAGTGAAAGACTCAGCCTGGGCTCCAAAGCCCCAAAGAGCTGGAGATTCTCATTACTTTGAAAAGCCCTTTTGTGTCTCCACGGAAACCAAGCAGACCACCTACCAGCTAATGCTCTGCAAAAGCACACGAGGGGGGAGCTCTGAAATACATATAAATTGGTAAACCTTCAAACATTACCTTTTAAATAAAGATGTCCCTATTGAAGCCGCTGACTTTGATTCCAGGTGACATCAAAGATTTTTAAGTTAAGAAAGCACTACAAATCTAAAATTCATTTGTGTGAGTGCAGATGAGCGGGAGAGGCAGGCAGACAACACAGGAAAAGTACAAATAGATTAATTAAGTGCTGGATTTGAGAAGATTCACTCACCAAAGATAGCAGAACTACAACATCTTCATAAAGGCAAAGGATGAAAACGATGCCACAGTATGTTACAGAAAATATTTTTTGTTCTCAGATGTCTGCACAGCATTCCTGGCACCCGTGGTACTTAAGACAGAAGACAAAGGTAGGAAGCAGGGGGAAGCGCTGTCCTACACGGAGCTGCCGCTCGTAATGCGCAGGCAGCCCGTGCTACGAGGCATTTATCTTCCCTGCAGTGAGCCAGACTGTAATGCAGCAGCCACAGACGTGTCTCCACGGCTGACACTTCCTAAAGGATGGGCAGGGCTGGGGGAACCAGCAGCAGCAGCATCTCCCAAACAAGACAGGCTCGGAGTCAGCCCCGCTGCGCAGGGGAGCGCTGCCTGCCTTTATCTTGGGTGTGAACAGGGAAAGATTAATAGATTTGGGGTTTTTCACTGTGCCTGCAGACTCTGTGGCAGGAGCAGCGTGGCACAGGCCAGCCAGCTCTCTCAGTGTCACATTAGCATGGTTAAACACCACGAGCCACTCGGGCAAACACACCTGCCCTCCACAGCTGAACCCGCTCGCAGCTCCCTCGCTGCTCGGGTTCCTAAGGTGTAAACAAATGGGCTCTCAGCCAGGCAGATAATTGGATATTTTTACTGCTCAGATCAGATCTCAGCAGTTCAGGGCTGGCTTCTGCTCTCTGTAAAACCCTTGGTTCAGTGATGGCTTCTGCAGAGTCACGAGCACAGCTGTGCTGGGCACAGGCGCAGCCATGGCCATGGTTTGTTCTTCAAACACCTTGGCCAGGCCCTGGGGAGAGCAGGGAGGTGGGCAAGGAGGTGCTGGGCCCATCCTGCACCCTGCTCCTGTGCAGGGAGCTGCCCTGCAGTCCTGCAGCCCTGGCGAGGAGCACTGACCACACTGGCTGACCCTTCCTGAGCCTCCTGCCCCTGGGGCGATGCTCACCTCTGGGTTAGCAGAGCCCAGCAGGGTTCAGCTGGGTAACCCTGGTGTGAAACCCCCAGAGACAATCCCTCACCACTGCCAGGCTCTGAGGAGAGCAGCATTTGACCCAAAGGGTTCTGTTTCCCCAAGGGTGACTGCCAGGTTGCAGTTGAACTGATTGTTTCCTTTCACACATGGGGAAAAATCAGCCTGGCCAAGTGCAGTTTGCCTTGGTATTCAAACTAAAACAGTGAGCTGGAGCCATGAGCTGCATCACACCCAATTACCTGCCCCCAAACAACTTGTTTTTTATTTTAATATTCCCCGCCTCACATGGCAGGGAGATCTCACCACCCAAATCTATCCTTTTATTCCTGTGCATTCAAATGGAATAAACTCTCAGAATTTGAAAGTTGTCAGGGTAACAGCACTCTACCTCACTTACTGCACCTTCCCAGCATGAAGAAGCCAAAGAGAAGGAAAAAAAGATTTCCTTTACTGCAAACTATGAGCAATGGGACTTAATGGTAAATAAGTACTGTTTTAAAAGCAAATTATGACTCTTAAAAAGTTTTGCATATTAAAATAAGCAAGTAGTATATAAGGCAGCATGAAAGAACATTAAACCCTTGGGATCTGGCTGGGCAAAGCAAGCCCTCCAAGCAAGCCTACGTACCTTTTTATTAAATGAGCTCTGCTGTTCACGTAGTTGGAATCAAAGGAGTAGTTTTCAGTCTGGAAGGAGGAAAAGAAAACGGAGATGGTTACAAGTCTGATTTCTCCATGAGTGGGAAGAGCCAGGTTTGCAGGGCCAGGATGAAACCTTCCAAGAGGGAAGGAGCATCCCATGATGGCACAGGCCCCAGTGAGCAGGACAGAGACAGATGGAAAGCTCCAGCACCCGTCAGTCTTTCCACCAACTTTCACCAAAAAAAGCTGGCTGGTGACCACAGAACAATTTGCAGAGAAACAATGTGACTAAGCTGTTACAAAACTAATTGCTTTTAATTCCCTGATGGACTCAGTTCTGTGTGTGTCAATTTGACTGAAAGTTCAAGAGGTATTTTTCTTATTAGTGTATAATTAATATGTTAAAATATTTATTGCATAGATATGTAAATGCCAGCAAGGTAATCCCCTGCTAGAGAATTTAACGCGGGCACTTTTCTTTGTTTTACATCATTTCATTTACAGAGACAGTGGGCTCTGTTATTAATAAAAAAGCAAACAATAGGTGACATGCCTAAAAGTTGGAGGGGAGTGAAAGAAAGGGAGATAAGTCAAAGGAGTTGTTACTTGCAAGCAAAACCCACCAACTCGTTCTGCAGCTGAAACACATCTTTTAACCTCAGATTACACAGCCCTGGGGCTCTGGCGCCAGCAGCAGGTAAGGAACCAAAAAGAGCAACCAGAAGGGAGGAGAGAGAGCAGGGGGAAAGCCACGAGGCCACGGGGGGAGCCATCAGGGGGCACGTGGTGGGAGCTGTGCAGTGGGAGCTGTGCAGTGGGAGCTGTGCAGTGCCACGCAGTGGGAGCTGGTGGGAGCTGTGCAGTGGGAGATGTGCAGTGCCATGCAGTGGGAGATGTGCAGTGGGAGATGTGCAGTGGGAGCTGTGCAGTGCCATGCAGTGGGAGCCGTGCAGTGCCATGCAGTGGGAGCTGGTGGGAGCTGTGCAGTGGGAGATGTGCAGTGCCATGCAGTGGGAGATGTGCAGTGGGAGCTGTGCAGTGCCATGCAGTGGGAGCTGGTGGGAGCTGTGCAGTGGGAGATGCGCAGTGCCATGCAGTGGGAGCTGTGCAGTACCATGCAGCAGGAGTTGTGCAGTGGGAGCTGTGCAGTGGGAGATGTGCAGTGCCATGCAGTGGGAGCTGTGCAGTGGGAGCTGTGCAGTAGGAGCTGTGCAGTGCCACGCAGTGGCAGGTGCATGGTAGCATGTGATGGGAGATGATGCATGGTGCACCACAGTGGTGGAACATGGTGGGATCTGCACAGCCTGGCCAGGATCCTTCCTGCACTTCAGGGACCCCAGAGGATGCAGGATCCTGTACAAGTCAGGCACTCCAGCCCACCTGTGCATCCACCCCAAATCCCCCCAGACCCGCAGGGATCCCACCTGGGCTCCCACCAGCACCAGCCCTGGGGTGCTCCTTGCCCCTGAGCAGCAGAAGGAGCAGGCTTTGCCCTGCTCCCCTTCCTCCAGGACAAGAGCAGCATCCTCCCAGGACAGAATGGGAGCACCCACCTGCCCCCAGCCCTGTCCTGTCTCCTCTCTGCCACGCTCCTGGCCCCAGCCCCGCGGCTGTTCTCCTTCCCAAAGAGCTGCTCTGGGATACCACGGCCTGTTTTTATGGCAATTATGAACATGGTAAAAATAAATGCATGCATCTTTAATGTCTCAATAAATAAAGGAAAGCAGAGTCTGCTGCTAACGTAATCACAACGGCAGGATGCAGGGAGCGGGGCCGCTGCAGCAGAGCCCAATGTGAAATCCAATCGTGCCCCAGCAGAGGTTACACGGCTCTGCCAAGATCATAAAGCACAGGCAGCCTTGGTTAAGTGTAACCTTTTCTGAAATACAGCACAATGTCTAATTTACCAAACAGGAACCTCCCAGAGAGAAACAGGCGAGGAGCAGCGAGCCGGGGGAGCTGGCCCAGCGCTGAGCACAGCTCTGTTATTACTTGCACGCAGTAATTACTGCTGGGGAGCCACGCTGGAGATTTACTGCACAAACCACTGGGCCCTGCAGCTCCTGCATCCCTGCTCCTGCCGGGTGACTTCGGTGCTGAGAGCTCAGGAGCAGACAGACACACGGATTTTCAAAGCATGTGATACCTGAGAACTAAACACCCCAGAAATCACCTGACCCCGTGTTTGTCCGTCTGTCCTGGGGCTGCCATGCCAAGGGGTCCCACAGCAGCCCCCAGCCCTGCAAGTGAGCTGAGAGCAGCCAAGCCCACAGAGGGCAGAAGGGATGGGAGCCAGTTTTGGCACAATCCTCACAGGGTGGGGAGCACCCCCATCACCCAGCACTGGCAGATGTGGGATCAGCTCCCACAAGCCCAGAGCCTCAGCTGGCTCCATCCCTGCATGCCCAGCCCCAGAACCGTGCCCAGCAGCAGGGAGATCCCTGCACCCACCACTGCTCCATCACCTCCATCCCTGTGTGTGTGCACAGCCCTGGGAAAGCCAGGAGGGGAGCAGCTGGGTGAGAGGATGCAGACAGCAAATTTCAACAGACACGGGTACCCTGAAGAGCTTTAAAACACTCAGAGCATGGACACTGCATCACCAAGGCTTCAGGGGCCAAGGAACACCCAAGGTCATCCACAGGGAAAGTCTGACCACTGCCACCAACATCCCACAGGCTGAGGAGACAGCACGTGCTGCCATCAAACTGCCACAGCCCAGACACAGACCTGGCACTAAATCCCCCTCGGAACAACATCCCGGGGAGCTTTGCTGTTGATTTCAAACCAAAAACAAAGACCAGATCCTGGCTCAACTCATTCACCAACGAGCGAATTCCCCCTGATTTCTGTTCAATGGACTGGGGTAATGTCCTTGCTGTGTACTCCTGCTGCACGTGTCCCCTGCTCAGGATGCTCTGCAGCACTGTGACACCCCCACATGCACACAGAACAAAGGGGCTCCCGAGGGGCTGCACACAGCATCCGTTCCCAGGCTTGGAACTGCCCCACCACTGGACACAGCACAAGTCATGATAATTACTTCCAGATTTCAGGCAAAACAAGGAGTGACACGGCCACAAGGATGGGAAATCCTCTTCCCTGCACCCTCAGAGGTGAGAGCTGCCCGTGCTGCCCACGCTGGCAACAAGGGTGGGCTGCTCATCCTTCCCTCTAGCCCAGTTTCTTTACTTAGCCATGGGATTTTCTGTCAAGGTTATCTCCATGCAGACTAGGGGATCAAACCAGAAAAATAAAAAAGAAATGAGACTTTTCATGGAGAAGGGTTGCTTTGCAGCTTGCATTATTCAAAGTTCACTTGATTTAATTCTAGTTCATCCTGCAAGGTGCAACCACTTACAAACAGAGGCAAAGTGATGGGAAAGGAGAGCGTCTTCGACATGTCAACATTTTAATTGGGAAAGGATCCACTCCCTCTCTTAATGAGACCCAAAGAACAAAGTCAAAGCACAAAAAAGAGGGAAAAGGTAAGGCTGGCTGGCACCGATGAAAGCGTGCTCTTCATCAAGTGCATCACGGAGAGGCTGGCCCTCATCTTCTTCATGATTTTGGCAAAAGCAAATGAACTGTCACTTTCTCACTAATCAGCATCACTCCTGTAGCAATCAAAGGGGAGCCCAGCCCCAAGTCCAGCCTCTCCTTTCCATGTTCAGAGCCAGGCATGGCGAGAGCCTCCCAAGCATGCTGCCAGCTCTCATCTCCTCGTTGTAACTGAAGAAAGGATGCTCACACTTGTCACCATCAGCCCCACAGCTGCTGTGCCAAGAATAAACAACACATTCCAGACACTGGGAAATGCTGAAGAACACCTTGCATGAAGTCTGAGGCCTCAGCCTGCATTTCTCTGGGAGGAGAGAAGCCCTGCTGTCCTGCAGGGACAGGCCTGTCCTTGCTTTCCAGAGGCAGACGTGTTGGTGGCAGTGCCATCAAAGAGAGCCCTGGCTTGCCACACGGCCTACCAGTGCCTCATTTGAAAAATGCTCTTAACTGCTGCCTTAGCAACACAAATATAAATATAACAACAGGCACACTCCAAACTGAGCAATCAAGAGGGAAATATTAAACTTTTTTTTTTTCCCCTAGCGGTTGCTTTTGGTTGAGGACTGCCAATTCCATTCAATTAAAAAGAAAAAGATGTACAAACGTCAGTGTAACTCTTCTTGACCTGGACTTCCCCGACAGCAAAGGGTCTGTCAGCAGCAGGGCAGTGCTCTAAGGACTGCTCACTCCCTGCCTTAGACACAGAAACAAACCCTGGCGCATCCAAAGGCGCTTCCAGAGGAGCTCATGCAGTGCCAGCAGAAAGGGCTGCAGCAGCTCTGGGCACCAGCAGCACTGTGCAGGGCTGGACACACAGAGGATGCTGGCAGGGTCAGTGCCAGGGTGGAGGGATGTCCTGGGCCGTGCCAGCAGGCTGGGAGCAGCACAGCCGTGTCCCTGCAGGGCTGGGAGCAGCACAGGCAGGTCCCTGCAGTCTGCGCGCCTCAGAGCAATGCATGCCACCTGGTTCTTGATCACTCTTCCTCCTTTCAGCAGTTTCAGATGTGGGATATCTTTCAAACCGTACTCCACAGAGGTGAAAATCCAGCTTTCTCCACGGCATGTGGATGCAGGCTCTCGAGAAAGGGCTTGGTTCCTTCACAGCAGCCCCCAGCACAGTCCATGGTTGTTTGGAGCTGCATCCTTCTCTCCCAACCCAAAGTGACAGGTATCCATCCATCTGCCAGCCTCTGCCTCAGAAGATGGCTCTAAAGCATCTCAACACAGGGGTTTTTTGCCCTTCTTCTCACTTCAGGGTGAAAACATTTCTGTCTTTCCACAAATTACTGTAAACCTGCTGCAACCTCCTGCCAAAGCATGTAGGGACTCTTCACAAAATCAGCTTCATAAAAATGACACATTTAGCACCACTTTTTCAGGGTTATCCCTTGAGCCTTTTTTCCCCTACATGCCTTGTTAATAAAGCTTGCATGTCACCCTTTATTATTAAAACACAAAGCGGACCTTTCTCCAAGGCTGCAATGTGCATCTCTCCTTTTGGTTTCACAAAATCCTCCAGAAACATCGATGGCTCCTCATCCTCTGCTTCAAGCTGCACATCTCCACCCAGAGCACCAGCCTCCTGACTTCCCTTTGTGCTGCAGGCATCACTGGGGACCACAGAAACGCCAAATTGTTCCCCAAAGTCCACTGGGCCTCCCTGGTGGGAAGGGTAGGGCTTGTAAGACCACTTCTCCTGGTCCTTGTGTATCCTCAGTCCTGTTCTCCATGGGCCACTCAATCTCAGGCTCCAGCATCTGCAATAGAACTGATGCTGCCTATTAGGAGATCTCACCAGCATTTAATTCTTATGGTTTGAATCGTATTGTGGGTGATACAAAATTCATGCAAATTAAATAAGAATGCTCCAGCTGCATTCGGGAAACAGTGAAAATTTCAAAGTAGGGACCAGGTCAAATGAAGTATGCATCAGCAATGAGGGAAAGTCATTATCATTTAGCAAGCTGCTTACTTAGCCCATGGGAAATAAGGAAGAGGCCTGAGACTCCTTCCTGCAGGGAGCAGGCGCAGTGGGAAACCCCATGGAGCACTGGGATGGAGCCCATGGCCCAGAGCAGCCAGGCTGGGGCTGATGCTCTCACACCCAGCCACATGGCTGGCACCCCCTGCACAGAGACCCAGGAGATGCAGGGCTGGTGTCCCTCTGCTCAGAGACCCAGGAGATCCAGGGCTGCTCTCCCTCTGCACAGCAACAGGAGAGGCAGATCCAGGGCTGGTGTCTCTCTGCACAGCAGCACAGACCCAGCAGATCCAGGGCTGGTGTCCCTCTACACAGAGACCCAGCAGATCCAGGGCTGGTGTCCCCCTGCACAGCAGCACAGACCCAGCAGATCCAGCTCCGGGCTGGGAGCGCACTCAAAGGACGTCAGGAGAGATTTCCCCCGTTCTGTGTGATGGACCATAATTAGTAATTAGCCCTGTGCTAGCGGCCCTCCTCTGCCCCAGAGCGGGGTCAGGGGCCAGGACCATGACCAGGTGCATTGCCTGACCCACGTGAGGAGCTCTGCTCCCGTTCTGCTCCAGTACTGACGGCACCTGCAGCACCCACGGCACCCATAGCCACGCACAGCTGGGAGATGCCAAACCCCTGCTCCCCAGGTCCTGACCCTCCACACTGGCACCTCCTGGCACAGTGGTTTGGGAGCAGCAGCAGCCCAAGGCTTTGGGTTAAACACCAGTGCAAACCCCACCAAACAGCTCCTGGGGCTTCCACCATGGGGGAAAATCAGCAAACGCTGACAGACGCAGTGTGGGGAGCGATGCTCAGGTCACAGTGAGGAACCCACCACTTGGCTGTCCCCTGACAGCCAAGCTGTGCTGTGCCTCTGACACCCCTGCAGGGTCAGCACCTTTGGAAAGGACCCATCTGGCCACTGGTGCCCATCAGCAGCTCCAGCCACTCCATGGGCACTGCAGCACAAGCCAGGGAGGGAGCAGAGGAGCAGAGGACACACCTTTAACTGCCAACAGCCCCAGCAAGACAGAAGGAACACATGAAGCAATTCAGCCCTTAAAGAGCATTTAGGAGCCATCACCTGGAAGAGCTGGAAGGACCTGACCTCTGGCATGTCCCTCTGCAGCCCTCTCCCCACGCCCAGCTTGCTGACAGAGCTTCTCCTACAGGAGACTGCCAGCTGTGAACTACAGCGTAGTGCCTCTGAACCAGTAAGTGCATCTAGCATCTGATATTGATGTTTTATAATTAGCTGTAATACAGCAGATCATTTTCCTGCACTTGATCAATGAAACCAGGCTTGGGTTTGGGGTTAGGCTGTTTTGCAGACTGATTGCTGCCTAAGCCTACTGGAGCAGTGCCTCGCTCACTTCAGCAGGAACGAGCAGAGACGAGGATGTGCAAACACAGCATCCATTTAGATTTACTATCCCCGAAATATAAACAGAATATTTATTTCTGGCCTTTTAAGTAGTAATTCCAAATTTAATGAGGTACAATGAACATTCCTCAGAGCCAGACTCTATGGCTACTTAACACCACCAAGCCTCTAATTACTACTGCAGCTTAAATAAAGGGCATTCCGTTATGATGGACATTATTAAACACTGGAGGAACTGAGTCCAGCCTCCATTTTCTCTTGATGAAATAAAAAGCACTGCAGAGAAATCACTGGGAGAGTTCATCCTTCAGCATCACTCCTCTCATCAGACTAAGCAGCAGTATAAAGTCAGACTCTATTACAGTGCCAGCATCCCACTAATCCATGCTGAACTCCTGTCCCCTCCCCAAATAAACACAGGCTTTGTCATTTTTTGTTTGAAAATGGATGGGAGGCAAGAGAAAAGCTGCTGCTGAGATGTGATTTTGAAAAAGAGGTACAGGATTAAAAACTCAGATTGAATCCAGGAGCAGCAGAACACAACAAAGCCAAAATTACACCCCACAAAGCCACAAACTGTGTCACCAGGCTGGATTTGTCAGCAGATCAGAAATCTACAGGATGGTTATGAAGAGTAAAAATCCTGAAACACCTGCCTTACATCCACATGGTATCTATAACCCCAAAGCTTTTTGGGGGGCATGGCACAGGGGTCCTTCATTGGAACCATCACAGCAGATACCCGCTTGGCACCACTCCTCAAAATCTACTGAAAAGCAAAATACTGACCCAAAAGTGGGGCAGGCTATCTAGAGAGGAGCACACAGACACATTCTGACATTGGCCAAGAGCAGCCAGGGGCTGGTGATGCCCTGGCAGCCACCCTGGCTGGGACAGGAGGGATTTGGGGGCAGCAGGGGCAATGCCTCCCTCCCATGTGCCCACTGATGGGGCACAGCCTCCTGCACAGGGCTCCTGCCTCTGTGTGCCAAGGAAAGCTCCCTGCAGGGATATAACAGCCAATAAACCTGATAGAAGGGGGTTTTCCCATTCCCTGTACCTGGGACTTTCAGATGGGCAATGGATCCACACATGCAGCTCCCAGCACAGACTACACCCCTCCCTAGGCAGTGAGAGAAACAATCTGGATCTAATCAGCAGGCCCAGGGTGATGGGGCATGACTTAGAGATTTGTTAAAAAAACCTTTCAGAACTGTCCTTTGCCTGCCTCCTGCCATTAGGAATGAAAACAAATATAACAGAAGAACCTTTTTTTAAATGTTCCCATCTCTAGGGCTAAATAAAACTCCCTGTCATTCACCTTCTGGAGTGGCAGGTCAGGCCAATGCATTTTGTAGGGAACAGGAGAAATCACAGATTTGTCACTGCAAAAAGAAGGAGGGGAAAAAAAGGAAAAAGAAAAACCAAAACCCAAAAATCCTTGCAGCTGAGTTAAAAATAGGGAAGGCGTGAGATGCTGCTGCCAGCTCGGCACATCAGAGCCAGGGGATGCCCCCAGAGCATGCACCAGCCCTGGGGCACTCAGGGGCCACAGGGACCTTGGCCCTGCCCCATTTCCCAGTGCAAACCCCATTTCTCCTGCTTTTTGGGCAAGCAGACAGAGCTTCCCAAGCCATGCAGCCCCAGCCATCCTCCTGCCACGGCATCACCAGAGGCCAGAGCTGGTCCCAGGCTTGCCCCTGGCACAGCCCAGCCCCAGCCCTGGGAGCTCTGCAGCAGCAGCAGCTCCTGCCTGGCTTCAGCTCAAACCCCCCACCCTGGCAGACAAACAAACCCAGACAAACCCTGCCCTGCTGCTCATGGTTTTATCATTCACAGTGTTTATCTGGAATTGCATGGGAAGGCTTGCAATCAGGATAGCCTCAGGCAGCTCCCACTCGAAGCCTCCAGGGGATTTCGCTCACAACAAAACTCTTTATCAAAACCAGTTTTCCCCTATTTTAATGCTTTTTCCCTACTGGTGCAGGAAAACGCAGCTCTGAGCCCACAGAATTGCCCTGCAGCCACGAGACTGGCAGCAAATCTGAGCAGGACTGGCCTTCCTCCCCCTGCCATGGCTGTCTGACCTGCATGGGGAGGGGATGTGAAGCTGGCTTTGCTCAGCTCAGCCCTTCCCAAAGGTGCCAGCAGCTCCAGCATCCCTGGGGACACTGCAGCACCCTCTGCACAGCCCCTCCTCCCCTCTGAGCCAAGCTACCAGCTCTGGGCCAGCACAAACTGAGGAATTCAGCTAACAGGAGCCTGTGCTCGCCCAGAACAAACTGCAGGGAAATGAATGACAACACAGCCCTCACCAGATGCGGGGATCTCAGCCTGGCACTAGCTGGGTGCCCTTTTCCATGCCCACCCTACCCTCTCCCCTGCCCACAGCCACCCCACATTATTAACAGCCTGGTAAACACAGCCCCTTGGTTATTACAAAGATGCCAAAACCTTACTACTTCTTGTTCCTTCCAGTTAATGTACCATGGCCGAGGATAAATTGCTATTACAAGGAACTAAAAATAAAAATGTTTCAGAGGCCGTAATTGGCTTGTCTTGTTGGGCTTTTTAAGGAGCCAAAGTACCAGTTCCAGGCTATTAGCCCTAAGGTTGTAGGAGAATAGTATAAAATATTTCTTCATTAAAACCCTACCTTCTCCATAGAGGTGTTTTTCTTTAGGGTTTTTTCCTCCTTTCCTTCTTTCTTTTTAATTCCTCCTTCTTTTTTTATTATTATTATTTTCTTTTTAAAAGACATGCGTTATCAAATGAGCTTCAGTCAAAAGAGGGCTTGGAAAGCCCAGGGGTGATATAAATAGACAGAGCTCAGTGCAGCTGGAGAACCAGCCCGAGCCTTCACTCATCTATTCAGGTCATTTTTCTACAAAACTTACGTAATATTCCTCAGTTGCATCCATAATCTTGGGTCATTTTTAATAATCAGCACCAAATCTTGCAGTCCTTGGGGAGGCAGTGCTCTGTGCTGAAAGCACCCAGTGGGTCCAGTGGGACAGGACCACCACCACCACTGCAACCCACTGCAAGGCCACCAAGGGCGCCCAGGGTGCTCCCTGAGATGGGCACTATGGTTTTTTTCCCCTTTTGAGGGTTTTTGATGCTACTTGGTTATTAAGAGCTTTAGTTACCATCACTCAGTATCAACAACAAGCACGACAATCATGGTTTTGTTTCTGGAGGGAGCCAGGGGTTGGGTTCTAGGATCCTTGTGGGTCTCTTTCAGCTCAGGATCCTTGTGGGTCTCTTTCAGCTCAGGATGCTCTGAGGCTCTCTGAGAAATGCCTTTATTCAGCAGCAGCTCCTTTCAGAGGAAGCAGATGCTCTGCCGAGCGAGGACGCGGCGCTTTGGCACCTGCTGTCCTGATGACGACGGTGACGATGCATCAGCAAAACAGCTCTAATTTATGGCCACGACTTTAAAATTGGCTCCAAGTCCTTGTGGAGCCTGCTCCCACTGACAGGAGCACCTTGGGACTGCCCTGACCACCCACACGGAGCCAGCCATGGCAGAGACCTCTCTGTGACAACGGCTCAGTGCAGCACAGCATTGCAATAAATAATGATAATATCAGCAAGGATGATGATCAATTTCTTGGTAATATGGCCCAGGAGGGGAAGCACAACAGAAAAATTACAGCGGAGCCTCTAAGCCCCTGCTTTTTCTCAAAGACAAGGTTGGATGGCACATTTCTTTGTGAAACAACAACCCAACAGGTATTTACTGCTTCTATTCTGTGATGTGAGGGTTGCTGCTAAAATAAGACTATTTCTGCTAGGTACAATTGCTATTTTTTGATAGTGTCTCAGCAATACCTTGTTAAAAAGGGCAAAACAACAGTTATTAATTACCCTAATTAACCCAATTCATAAGACACATTTGTGTGGCTGTCATGACAACTGCTTTGACTAACTTGCCAAGAATAGCTTAGCTGTCCATTCAAATAAATCCCTGATAATTACTAGTCTAGTTTACTGGGCTTCTGTGATAATAATAATTAGTGCTACTGTACAAAAGGTCACGCTAAACAGTTTATGAATGATGCATTTCGCATGGCGATTACATGAGTCACGCTCAGCCAGCAAATGGACACAGCCACATCTCCACCACGGAGAGCTGGGACCACATCCAGCCTGTGCCTGCTCTGCCTGCACACAGCGTGGCAGGGTGAGAGGGAGACAGAAAATACCCAAGAGTTGGGTGGAGCCAGGACAGCCACCCTCCTGCCTCCTGCACCGCTGCAGGGACACAGGGGATGGTCCTCAAACAGAGACACCAAAAAGCTTCCAAACCCAGCCTGTCACACGTGGTATCTCACCTCAGCGGCTCACTTCCCTCCCTGACAAGGCCAGCTGATCATGGATCACCTGTCTGGTTTTGCCATGCTGCCATTAGGTTTAGGATCAGTGACAAAAGGGGGGTTAGAGCACCAAAGGCACCGTGAGCTCGGGGTGGACAGTCCCAGCCCTCTCTGTGTTCACCTTGGCAGGATGAAGCTCTCCAGCCTGCAGTCTGGGTGTCCCCACGAGGAGCTGCAGCTGCAGCACACCCTGCAGTCAGGACTGTCCCACAGGCTGCAGCACTGCTCAGCCAGCACTGCTCCTCCTGAGGCTGCTGCTGTCTGCAGAAGGAGCTGCCTCCTCCAGGACCTGCCTGTGCTCCAGGCTGGGCTAGGCTCTCATTTACCTTCACAACATCGAGCTCCAGCCAGTCAAATGTCATTTTAGCTTTGCTGAGGTTTATTGGTGAAAACTGATCTGTGGGATTCCCTCTGGCTATGCCTACACAGAGGCAAGAGAGGATGGGACCACACTGGAAAATCTGATGGCACCCACGCTGAAAAATCCTGCAAAGCCCCAGGACAGAGGGCAGTGGGGCAGGGACAGAGTCAGGACATTCACTTCTAATACAGAGGACAGCTGCCAGCTCTGTGGAAATCTACAAAATCACTCCATTTAGAATAAATTCTGATTAAATACCACATATGGTCCTTATTGTCCATCCCTTCTTACCTATCACAGAGGCATCTGCACCTAAACAGGGTCTTAATCAGCAAATATTTGTCTGCCAGGACCCCCTCCTCCCTCAGCCCCACCTGAACTTGCAATTATTCCTATTGATTGACTTTAAGAGAGCACCAGGCACAGCCTGGAGCTGCGAGCAAGCAAGGGAGCCCCGCTGCAGTCATCAGCAGGGCCAGCAATTGCCCTGTCACACATGGCAGGAGATGGCTGCAGACTGCAGGCAGCAAGGCCACACGAACACTTAAAACGTCCTCACAGTGTGAAAAGCGAGCATGCAGAAATGACACCTCCTTTCTCTCCAAATCTGCTCCCCCAGCATCTCCCAGCCCCGGGAAGAATTCATCTCATTAAGGCTGAAGAGCCAGCAGAGCCCTTGGAGGGGTGACTTGGGCTTGTGTCCTCTCTGCATGGCAAAACAAGCGCTGATGGGGAAGTTTCAGATCTGGGGAAAGCTGGATTTGAGGTCCCCAAAGGATACCAGTGCTGGACCCTGAGCCCAGGCTGAGCCCAGGCTCGCCTGCACACCCTCCCCACTTATAACCAAAAATACATGCCAGAAGATGAGGTGCTTTTTTTACCAGACCAAAAGGAGGAATTGGGGAAACCTGAAGCCGAGCAGAGCACTCCCCAGCTCTCCCAAGTGAAGTTTGCAGCTCAGTTCAATATGTTAGTGCCTAATGAAGGTTTCCCCCTTACTCTGCAGGGTACAATCATTCTCCTCCTAATGAGCATGTGTTAATGGCATATTAATGCTGACAACAACTAAGTGCAGGGAACAGGAGATGAACGTATTCCAAAATTTATCTCTGTTTTTCCCCAAACAAAGGAACCCATAGCATGGCTGAGCAAGCCCCAGCCCGGCAGGAGCCTGTGGCTCCCACAGTGATGCTGCCAGCTCTGGTCCAGCTCACCACAGCACACAGAGCCCAGATGGGACATGGCTTTGCTCTCTCACTGAGCCAGTCCCCACAATTAACTGATGTCCAGGGAGAGTCTCAGCCCAAGCTGGCACTGCCCCTAGGCACAGCCACCCTGGGGCTGAAGCAGGAGGCAGAGGAGCTGCTCCCACACGCCTGGGAAGGGTTTCAGGCAGACAGGTTCGGGTCTGTATCTGAGGCACAGTCCTGAGGCTCTGCTGACTGAATGCCTGAGCTGGGTCCCTGCCAGAGCATCCAGATGTGAATCTGAATATGAAAGGTCCAGGAGGGAGCAGGTGACAGAGGCTCCAGCCCCATCCTGGTGCCGGCATCCCAGCCCATCTGGGTTTGTCTCAGCAAGTTTACATAAGCTCTCCAGCACGGAAAAGAACACACAGAATGGGTGTTTTCCTGTTTCCTCATCTTCACTTGTGAAAACAGCTCTCCAAACGCTGACAGCTCCCCCAAACCAGCCTCAGTCTGCCGCAGCATGTGCTGCCCACCAGCAGGCACTGCAGGGAAGAGCTGCCTGATTTCCCAGCTGCCCAGCTCCTGTGTGCTCCCACCATCACTTACATTTCCATTTCCAGATCGATAATCGATGCTAGAATCAATAGCAGGGGATTTAGCTACATTATAAAAACAGTAAAATCAGCCAATACTGAGAAATGACTATTGAGTCCTGTGTTTTCTGTACTCACTTAGTCTAATAACAGTGAATGATATTTTCCAAGTACATTATTCAGCAATAAAACCACCGAATTATTTGATCTCTTTCTAACCTTTATGATTCTAAGCACTCTTTTTGACCCAGATTGAATGAGGCAACATCTGCAAAGCCTTTCACAAAATTGTACTCGGTGTGCACTATTGTTAGTCTGCTGCCAAAGATAAATGTTATTATTTTAAAGCCATCATCCTTCTAATAGATGAGCAAACACACTGCATTAGCATAGCCTGCAGAGCTGGAGCACGGGTGAGAAAATGCCAGAGGGGTTTCACTTAATGGAATTTTACATACCTGCCTTAGGATGGGTTAATGCAATCCACCAACACGGGAATTTACAACCTGCCCTGTGGCATACACCTGCCAGTACAAACGATGGCATAATCCAACAGCTCCAGCTCCCCGTGAGAAACACCAGGCACTCACAGCCACATCTCAACAGGGCGCTGGGGTGAGGAGCTCACCTGCAGATGAGTCTCCAGCACACTGAGTGACACCTGCCTGCCTGTCCTGGGTGTCAGGGGCAGCAGGGCTGCATCACCTGTGTGTGCTCAGCTGCCAGCAGAGGCTGTGGAAGTGCAGTACCTGTCACACACCTGCCTGCTGCAGCAGCAGCTGTCCCCAGCCCTCACCAGGCCTGGGAGGACTCTGTAATTCCATGTTAAACAGGAGACACCCCAAGGCTCAGCATGAATCACTTGTCCAGCTGACATAAGCCATTACTTCCCTCCAAATTTAGACGAGGAGCTAGAGGGAGACACTGAAGCAGAGATGTTGTGCCTCCTCTCCAGCAGACCCTCCAACAGGTGCCACAGACAAGCTCTGTGCCAGCAGGAACAGTGGCACTGGGAGCTGCCAGCAGCCCCAGGGTCCCTGTGCTGAGCCCTGGTGATGCCCTCCTGGAGACCCTGGGACTGTGGGGTGCCCCAGGGTGTCGCAGACATCCTTTCTATGAAAAATCCTTGCTTGGGATTTTTCCTGCTGAAGCTGAGAAGTTTCAGCAACAAGATGTAAACAATGGTTATCTGCTGCTGTGGAATGCAACAGGTCTGTCTGGACTGGCCCATCTTGGATGTTTATAATTAATAATTATAATTTATAATTAATGGCCAATCCAGGACCAAGCTATCTCAAACAGAGTCTGAGAGAGCTGCTTTTGTTATGATTCTTTCTTTTCCATTCTTAGCTTAGCAAGCTTCTGGACACTTTGCTTTTTCTTTTTAGTATAGTTATAATGTAATATATATATATATATATCATAAAATAATAAATCAAGCCTTCTGATCATGGAGCCAACGTTCTCATCTTTCACTTCACCTGAAAACCCCAGTGACCACTGTCACACCAGGGCACGAGCCCCAGCCCAGCCCTGCCAGGGCAGCACTGCCGGCACAGCACCCCACCCATCTCCTATGCAGGGCACGCTCTAATTTGAATTATAATTACACTTACAAGTACACAGATTACAACTATTTATGCTACAAATAAGACCATCCTGTATTTTAATTAACAGAAAATGATTGGAACTCAACTATAGCCTCTACTGGGAACAATATCTAACAATTTATTGAAGCAAGGCCACGCCAGCCCCACAGGCAGCCTGGCAGGAGAGGGGGAGTGGGCAGGGCTGGGGGTCTCACCCATCTGAGCCCTCACACAAGAGCAGGAGCTGCTGCCAGAGCGGGCAAGAGGGCAGGAGAGAGGGCAGGGAGGAGAGAGGGAGGGGAGAGGGAGGACAGAGGGCTGCCAGGAGAGATGGAGGCTCATCCCTGGGCAGCCTGCAGGCAAAGCCTGGGGATGGAAGAGCAGGCAGGGCACAGTGGCTCTGCCCTTGCTGGCTGATGGGAATGCAGGAGAGACCTGAGCAGGGCACAGCCAGGAGCCCAAGGAGCTGGAAGGGCACCTGGCTGAGGAGCTGCTCTGGCTCAAAGCCCTCAGGAGGGACTTCAGGAAATGGCAGCTGGAAAATGCAGCTCTTCCACCCAGCCAAGCAGATGCACACAAGGTTATTCAAAGGCTACTGCACTTGGCCTCAGTGATGCCTCTGCATGAGCACGTGCTGGAAGTAAAGGAAACCAGAGGGAGAAACCACAGAGCTCAAATCACTCGATACAACACAAATTCACTGGGATACTGCTGTAAGAAAGCCCATAAAGTACCATGCAAGACTATCCTTTTGATGAAATTTTAAAAAAACCTCACTAGAAATCTTTCCCAATTTAAGAGAAAATTCTTATCTGCCATGTAAATATAGTTGCAAAAGCTTTTTTTGTAGACTTCACGAGTTATGCATTAGAAATGTGCATCAGAAATTCAAATTTTCCAAGAGGAAATATTTAAGGAACCTACCAACCCAAACCATTCTATGATTCTATGAAAACAAGAGAAGCCTCTCCAGTTCCAGTAAAAGTGAACCATAAAAGCACTAGCATAAAAACAAATGAGATGTATCTGATTATATGACATATTACATACTCACATAATTGGGGGCAATATGTAATAATTCCATACACACTTTCTGTATGCACAGAGATACAAGTGTGAACACTGCAGTGTCAGGTTACTGTCTCAACCTCATGATCTTAAATCCTCTAGCTAAATCATTCTGTGATTCTATATAGGATATCACAAAGATACAACATACAGTATGTAATATATAACAATATGATCACATCCATGGGAGCACTCAGGTCCTGCTGTTAAACACAAGCAGCTACTGCAGCACCAGCCCTAATCCTCCACAGACCCTTGGAGCAAACCCCTTTGGTCCCTCCCAACCAGGACCCTACCACAGGCCAGACAACCCCTGGAAAGCCCCAGGAGCTGCCAGGATGGGGTGGCAGCCCCACATCACCAACACAAAACATGTGTTATTTACTGGGGAACATGGCAATGTTCAGCTCTTAGCTGAACTCAACCTTAACAGCCTTTTCCCACCTAAATGGTGTGATGATCTTAGGGAAAGCCAAAGAGTGTTGAACTAAGGGCTTGCCCAAAACCCAGGAGCGTGGCGTGGTTAAACACCAACGGGAGCTGCTGTGTTTGTCTCTGTTGCAAGGTATTGAAGGGAATTTCTCCATACAACAGCTGGGAGTGATTGCATTAAGAGATGTATAATTTGGTTAGGCTGACCTCAGAATGGAATAAAGAGCTGCTGATTTCCATAATGCCAGCCTCTGACACTCAGAGAGGTCAGGGAACCTACAGCGATACACAAACCACTCTGGGAGCAGTTCAACTGAGAGATCTGCTGGGCTTTGGGGCCAGCAGGGGCAGCACACGGGGAGGCTGGGGGTCCCACCATCCTGGCAATGCAGAGTGGGGCTGGGAGATTGGGGGTCCCATCCCACTACCCCAACCCCTGCCAATGCAGAGTGGGGCTGGGTGCCCAGAGTGGTGCTGGGTGCCCAGGCAGGGAGGTTGGGGTCCCACCCCATCACCCCAATCCCTGGCAATGCAGAGTGGTGCTGGGTGCCCAGGCAGGACCAGGAGCTGTCCCCAGGGAGGGGACAAGCAGCGCATGGCTAAAGCTGAGAGCATCACTCCTGTCTGAGGCTGGGCTGGCTCCAGGCAGGGCTGCTCGGGCTCGGGGGGCAGAGCAGAGCAGAGCCTGCCCTGCCTTTCCCAGCACCGTGCATCAGCGGCAGGCACAAAAAAGTGCTGAGTTACAGTGACCTCCCAAGGAGAAAACAAGACTGGCAGCGCTGCCTGAGAAGCCAGCCTTCCCACGAGTGGAACATCATCCCTGATAATGTTTTAATTACTATGGCTCCTGAAAATAAGCCTCATCTCATCAGCCCCGCCTGCCTCAACACTGCAAACTTTCTCCGGGCTGGAAATCATCTCCTTTTTTCCCTTTTTCCCTGCTCTATACACAGCATTACTCAGAAGCAAGCCAAATCCCTTCCAATTATATATCATGACGTTTCCCCAGCGCCGCACTAAAGCGAGGCCCTTCACTTCTAAATGGCATGGTTTATAACAAATTGTCTGTTATACCAGACAGAAACTGATTTCCTCAAACCCAGCATATTAAAGTGAGTACATTCATTCTGGTTGTAACACACAAAATGTGATTATAACAGACACTTTGGGGGCTTTTTAAGGCTAGCGGAGAAGAGGAGGATAAGCTGGAGGGGAAGAAAGAATTGACAAGTAGAGAAATGACAGAGAAAGAGAAACAGCCACGCTGATTTCATTTCTTACAAAACAAAAATCTTTGTGTGTTGTAGAAATGTGCTTTAGTTAACACCACCAGATAGCCAGAGCAAAAGCTGCCGGTGCTGCCTCAAACGAAAATTGCTTTATTGTGCTCAGAAAACCATTTCCCACAGCGAGCAGAACGCTTTCCAGGTAGTACAAAGCAGATCTGAAACCAACGGGGCCTTATCCTGCAACTGTTGCTCCCTCAAATAATCCCTGCAGCCACGAGGAGCCCCAGCTAAATCAGTGTGAGTGAGGATTATGTGGGAGTGTATCAAGGTTGGGGGATTAGACCGGGATTACCACTAAAACCAGTAATTCCCCATCTTACTGATGGTGGCCATCAGCTCAGGATGGCCACAGCCCACGGTGCTGGGAATTGTTGGGTGTGTGGGTCCTGTTGGGTCAGAGGCTGCTCCATCCTGACCTTCTCCTCCAGTGCCCTACCAAAGCAGCACCAGAGCAGGACCACGCCTGATCCACGCTCTGCTCACAGAGCAATGTCAGTGCTGCCACTTCCCTCCCAACGCTGCCACTCTGAGCCAACCCAGAGAGCCATCCCAGAGAGACATCCCAGAGAGACATCCCAGAGCCATCCCAGAGCCATCCCAGAGAGACATCCCAAAGAGACATCCCACAGAGCCATCCCAGAGCCATCCCACAGAGCCATCCCACAGAGCCATCCCAGAGCCATCCCAGAGCCATCCCAGAGCCTCCCTGCCAGCTCCACCCTGGGACACTCTCACAGAGGGCTCTCCCTCTCCATGTCACACCTCCTGGCCTCTGGCAGCCAGGTCCTGCTGCCCTGGGGACAGAGCGAGCTGCTGTCCCCAGGGTGCTTCCCATCCTGGAGCAGCAAACAAAGACCATCTCCCAAAGCAGTGCAGGTGTGGGATGGAACAGATACAGCCATCACACGCACACTGTTTGCTTTTAAACCAACAAATCAAGATGCAGCCATGTAAGTGCTACCCAAGGGTGGCTGCTCTACATGCAGGTCATGTGCCCTGGATCCTAAAAGGCTCAGCATTCAGACCAATTTCCACACCACCCCAATGCAACACGCATTTTTATCAAGGAAGCCGCCTAATGGCTCCTATTAATTTTGATTTTTAATCTCCTGGTACAACTCCCAGCAATATACATGCAAAACTTGACAACAAGCCCTTTTGGTTTCAAAGCTGACTTCTCCTCCAGCTCAAGGAAGATAAAAAGAGCTCTCAGCAGCAGCAAAGACCCTGAGCAGCAATGCCCTTGCAGCTCCAACATGTCCCACTGTCCCTGCTGCAAGACAAGTCTGAACCAACAGGGGCCAAGCCTCCTGCTGTCAGCCAGGATCACCAGAGCTGCTCCCAAACGCTCCCTGCCATGGCTGCCTACAGCCACAGGGTGCTGAGGGGCTGTGGGCAGTGCCCCGAGTGGCACCCTGGCACCCACAGATTCCCAGAGTACCCCAGGATATCCCCCCCTGCTCCTGATGCTCCCTTGGCAGCTGTACCCTGGCACAGGCAGAGCTGACAGCCGAGCCCAGCCCCAGCCAAAGGGAAAGGTTTTACAAGGGTGGGCTCAAACTTCTGCTGTATGCTCAGAGTGGGGCTGCAGCCCCTCAGACACCACTCTTGAATCCTTTCCAGATCACCAGGGAAAGATGAGAAGCACCAACAAACCCAATTATTCCCAGCCCCGAGACCTGCCACCGCACTAGAAGAAACATTTCCTGAAGCTCCACAAACAAGCCATCCTTGGGGACTTTTATTTCAAGGCTCCTGACTGTTAAAACAAACGAGGCTCACGTTAAAGAGCAGCCACATCACAGACCCACCGCTGCTGGGCAGCACGTGCCTGCAGAGGCAACAGCTCACCCTCAGCCACAGCCACCATGTGCCAGGTGACACTGCCACAGACACATTCACCTCGGATTTTACCCGTTCTCAACCCATGCTTTGCCTTCCCACCAGGAAAAGTCACTCCTAGGTGGAGCACAATGATCTCTCCCCGATGCTGACACCTCACAGAGCCTCCCCGGGGAAACAGCGACGGCTTCATCGCTGGGAGCCATCCAAAGCAGCCCAGACACAGCACCACTGCAGGGAAGGCTCTGGCTCTGTGACCCCTGGGCAGGGAGTGTGTTTGTTACACCCCCAGCCCCCGGAGGTGTGCCCAGAGCAGCACCCTGCACAGCCACAGCAGCACCCTGCACAGCCCCAGCCCCGCGGCACAGCCCCAGCCCCGCGGCACAGCGCTGCTCCGGCAGGGACAGCTGCAGGGCTCAGGGCTGCCGTGCTCCTCCATGGAACAGCTGCTGGGGGGTGTCTGTGGCACCCCGAGTGCCAGGACAGGGCTGGCACTAGCACCAATGAACCACCTCGCTCCCAGGGGTCACCAGGAGTTTTAGAAGCCAACAGAACCCACACCACCAGCAAGACAGCTTCGCCGGCAAGAGCTGGAAGCACAACACCGGCGTTCTGCCAAAAAACATCAACATTCCCACCCTGAACTAAACTTCCAAACAGCTTCCCATTGGGATTTCTCCACCCTGAACCCTGATCCTGCCCTTTTGCCCAGAAGCACCTCCAGAGGGGAAGCAGAGCCTGCCAGGACGTGTTTCTCTCCCACCAGAGCCTTGGCAGGACTGGTGAGCTGCCTGCTGCCCTCGGCCAGCTCCCAGGCTGCTGTTCCACTGACACTCCAGCCACTCATTGCAACAGACAGACTTCTGTCTCCAGGCAAGCTACCAGCTCTTCACAGCACATCTCACCTGCACAAGTGATGGGAAGATGGGGCGAGCTGGAGCCACAGGGAGAAACAAGAATCCTGTGTCCCTCACAAGAGGGTGAACAAGGCAGGGACATCTCTGGAGGGCACAATCCATGAGACCCCAGCCCAGCTGTTGCATCACAGAGAAGCACAGGCAGCAGTGCCTTCTGCATGCAGCTGCCTGCTAACTTTATCAGCTGAGTTGTGATGGTCCTGATGGTCCTTCCATCCTCCCTGGCACCTGAGACCTCCCACTCCTGGAGAATGCCAGCCCGTGATGGGTTTGTGAGCGGTGGCAGTGAATCACAGGCTGACAGGATGCTCCATTCTCCAGTGCCCATAGCAAGGCACCAGCCAGAGATGCACTCCAGGATCCTCTCCAGAAGACACTGCTCCAGGAAGACAGGAATTCCTCAGGGAGCACTGCCCACAACAGCAGTGGTCACTCGTGTGGTACACAATCTCTCAGAGCTGGTTCTGCCTCAGTGAAGTGTCAAACCCCAGGGTTCAGAGAGCATTCTGCCAATACCACCGCAGCAGGAGCAGGCCCCCAGCACCAGCCCTCTCCAGCAGCCCTGCAGAGCACCGGGCCTGGCTCTCTGCAGCTCCAGGACGAATCTGAAGCAGCTCCACTGCCTTCAGCAACAGCATTTTGCATTTACACCAGCACACTGAACACAAAACAGAGTGAGCCATAAATATTTCAGCTGCTTTTTCAGCTTTGTTATTCTGTTCAAAGCAGGAAACATGACAAACCTTTGATTGTTTTGCTTAAAACCAAACAATAATTCAAAGAGAGACAAACAAGCAACATTAAATGATGCCTGTGATGTACAGGAAAGCCAAAGAATTAGAAGAAACTGATGAGGATGGTGTGGATCAGAGCAGTCCCTTTCCCTGCCTTAGGCAGGCACCACACATCCCTCCCATGGCAGCCAGGGTCCTGCAGAGTGCAGGGACAGCACTGGGCCAGGTGTGCAGGTGGTCACAGTGGGACATCCCGCACAGTCTGCACCCCCAGCAGGGCCAGCAGCCCCCAGAGGAACAGCCACCAACGCTGCTTCCAACAGCATTTCAAAAAACTCCTGAGAAGGAGAGTGTCTCCTGCCCTGAGCATCGCCACACTCAGAATGCTCCTGCCAAGCAGCCACCTCCAGGATCCTGGGCACGTGGAGACAGCCTGGCCTGGTCCTTCCCACCTGGGCACCTCTGAGGCTCTCTGCAGTGTCTGGGGATGAAACACCCACCCATGGCCACACATCAGGGCTGCCCCAGAACCCACGGTGAGTGCTGGCTGCTCTCCCCTGCCCATCCTCCATCACTGCCTCCCCCTGGGGTGTGCAGCACATAGAAACCACCGATTGTGCTCTGCCCAGCACACGGAAGTCACCAGACTGTGCTCTGCCAGGCACACAGAAACCACCAAAGCCTGCTCTGCCCATCACACAGAAACCACCAAAGTCTGCTCTGCCCATCACACAGAAGCCACCAAAGCCTGCTCTGTGAGCACACAGAAGCCAGCAGTGCCCATTTTGGCAGCACTGGCACCAACAAACCTGGTTTGGCAGCACTGGCACTGTCAGACCCCTGGGCACAGCTCAGCACAAACCCACCTGGGCACAGCTCAGCACAAACCCCTGCTGACCCCTGGGCACAGTTCAGCACAAACCCACCCCAGGCACAGCTCAGCACAAACCCACCCTGGGCACAGTTCAGCATAAACCCCTGCTGACCCCTGGGCACAGTTCAGCACAAACCCACCCCGGGCACAGCTCAGCACAAACCCCTGCTGACCCCTGGGCACAGCTCAGCACCGGCCCCTGCTGAGCCCGGGCACAGCCCTGGCCGCTCTCACCTCGGGCAGCGGCATGCCGTTGATGATGAGGTCGGGCTGCTGCGGGCTCTGCCCCGTGAAGCTGTGGTGGTAGATGTGGTTGGAGCCCGCGTTGCGGCTGTTCTGGCTCTCCACGTTGAGGAAGGTGCTCTCGGAGCGGCGGCAGCCCAGCGGCAGGGTCTGCTGGTGGTAGTCGAAGTAGTTGAGGGAGGAGGTGAGGGAGGAGCAGCTGACCACGTTCATTTTGTCCGTCTCCTCCACGTCCCGCGGCACCAGGCGGATGTCGTTCTTGCTGATCTTCTTCTTCTTGCTGGATTTCTTCTGGTGCCCGTAGGAGTACTCGGCGATCCTGGGGGACAGAGGGGAAATGAGAAGCTGGGAGCATCCTAAACCCTGCCCCGCTAAACTGCCACGCAGAACCCAGAGGGCTTGGCCCCATCTCCGTGCAGGTTTTAGTCACACACGTTACGTCATGCTTTGGGGCTGGTGGCACCACACGCTCTTTAGCTTATTTTCACACGCATAACATTTTCAGGTCAAACATGTTAAAAAATGGGAAGGGAGAATGCTTCTGTTTTGATCTAGTCTATGCAATTGCTGATATTTAGTTACTAGAAGTAAAGTCCACCCTGCAGAACAGAAAAATGGGGATGTTAAAATCCATGAACTGAAAAGGGTACCTGCATTCATTTCCATGCATAATAAGGATTTTAAAAGTGATTTAATTTGGTTCCCCTAATGAAAATTCAAAACAAATAGCAGATTTTTTCCTCAGTTCATTTTCCATAGCAGTAAATAAAGCACACCCAGAAGCAGTCCCAGCTGGCAAGCTCAATTCTCTCACACTCCAAAGGCTGTTTGTTTATTAATGCTTTATCTAAATTGCTGGTGTTTTGACTGTCTCCTGATCATACCTGATCTCTTCTCCAATTGAATTCCATTCCTGCCTCACACTGACACGCACATCCCCTTCTGCTGGGAAATGCTTTCACCTTCTCAAAATCTGAGAACAACAACCGTGTGTTTTGCAAAGAAAAATGATCCTTTTTGACCTTTTTATTTCACTGCAAGCTTGTTTTTCTCTGCCTTTCCTTCCCTCTTCGCTTCCCACCTGCCAAAAGAATCAACTGATGAACTGCCTTGTTTGCCTTCTGCAAAACACCAGAGGAAAAAAGTTACTGCAAAACAACACCCAAGCAAATAATGACAAATTATTTGCACCTTGCATTAGTTGAGTCTGCTCGGCTCACAGTGGCTGTGGCTCATCTACCCACAGTGAGCACCACAACAGTCCCTGCCATTAATTTGTACATGCACAGCACTGGGCAACTCGGTATTTCCTAGGAAAGCACATCAAATGCCATGCACAGTCAGAAATGCACAGCTGAGAGTCAGGATTTTGCTCCTCTTCTTGTTATGATAACAGCATTAAAAAAATCCAATAGCTGCAACAGAAATAACTGGATGAATAAATAATACAGTTCATCTGGAAAGGCAAATCTTGGACAAATATTCTTGTTCCAGAAAGCTAATTGCCTGAGCATGAAAATGCCACTAAGTCGAACAGCCCTCATATGTGCCTCATAAATTAACACGTCATTTGAAGAGTCTCCAGCAGCTCTAGTGAAGAATCTCTCACACGAGGCACCGCAAAGCCTGCAGGCGTGGGGAGAGGGTGCCCCACGGCCGCCGAGCCTGCCCGGTGCCTCCCCAGCTCTGCAGCCGCCTCCTGCTCAGACACACACCGATCACAGCCCCAGCACCCCGAGCGTGCACATAAATCACAGCCAGGCAGGGATTGCTGCTGTGCCAACAGTCTATATGCTGCTGACTCGTCTAACAATGCCTGATGAAGCTTTAATTGTTTTGTTTACCTAAATGTTTAAGTTTGGCAATGCGAGATCCCAATTATTTCCCGCAGGCATTCATTTTTCTGTCCTTTCTCTATTGACCAATTATTTAATTAAACCGCACTTCATTAATCCCCAAGCCGTCACAGTAAACCCGGGGCTTATACGTATGTGGGTAGCTCTTAGGGGCACCACCACAACATGATTTTTATCCATTCAGGTCCCATCCCCTTTTAACGGGCCGAGCTGGCAAGAAATCTGGTCTGTGAGCCTTCGCTCGAAGCTAGACATCCCACAATACAGCACAGACCGACCTTTATTTGCAGATGATTTTTCCCCCATCGAGCAAAAAGGCTTATATACGCACTTTACGCTGTGAAAACGGGGTACAATGCCCCGACTCTCCGGCATTATTTCTGCGTAAATAAAACTTTAAAGACCGCACATCCCCCCGCGCCGCCGAATTGCCAGGGGCGAGCGTGCGTTTCCAAGGTAGAGCAAAATTAATTTCCATCCCTCCTCTCTGAAACGACTCGGTGCCGAAGGAATGGAGAAGTCATGGCTATTTCACTAGTAACAGGATTAAACCATTTATGAGGCATTGCAGCTGCTCTTTTATGGCATCTGATTGATATTCATGTGTGGTTAGCATTTGTCTCCTAACTTGTGTAACACAGAGAATAGTAAAAGAGAGACAATAATCGCCAGGCTGTTACATATTCAGGGGACTGGATTTCCCCGATCAGCCTTTCAGCGGCTCCGGGCGCGGGGCTGACCTCCCCTCCGGCATTTCGGACCGAGGAGCGCCGGCCCAGCCGGGGCACAACGACACCAAAACGCCCCAGAGCCGTGCCCGGCAGCCCTGCCCGGTGCCGGAGCCGCTCTGGGCTGCTCGCCGTGCCATGCCGCGGCCGGGAGCCGCAGCGGGCACACAATAGCTCCTTTGAGCGCCCACCGAGGCTCGGGGATGCCGCTGGCAGCGGCTGCTGCGGGGATGCTGCGGGGCCGGGGGCTCTCCCCCCTCGGCAGCCCCGCCGGGAACCAGCCGTGCCCCTGGAAAACCCCGAAAAACCGCTCTGCCCGATGCCTGCGATGGAGCACGGAGCATCGGCGATGCTGCAACAGATTGTCGAGCCGCACAATTAAGTCGATTCGTTACTCTGCGCTCTCCTCGCAGACAGCGATTTCTTAAAGCTTTGCAAGAAATTTTCTCGCAGGGACAGGAACCTCAGTTTTGCTCCTAAGGCAAATCCACCCCTCTTCACCGCCCCCGAGCACACAGCAGCAAATGCAAAAGTAACCGCGATGGCAAAAATCAAAGCAGACCCGCAGGTGCACATAAACAAAGGTGTCTTTACCTGCAGTTGTAGGTCCTGATTTCCTTGTTATCCCTTTTGCACTTGACTGCCACAAAGATCATGGTGACAAAAAGAATGGCTGCAATAGACCCCAGGGCAATAATGAAAATCAAGGAGAGGTTAACAGATCCTATGGACTCCTGGGCATCCAAGGCTGGAGACAGGTATATCAAAATCAAGGCAGAAGCCGAGAGAGATGTTTTCCCATGGTCATGAGCCACCACGATGAGCTCATAGGCTGTTTTGGCGTTCTCCCCAAAGGCTCTGGTGGTCCTTATCTCTCCATTGACCTGGTCGATCTCAAAAAATCCTCTGTCTCCTTCCACCATTTCGTAGGAAAGTCTGCCATTTTCACCCTCATCATAGTCATCTGCCTTGACCACGGTGACCAAGTAGCCAACCCCCGCGTTCCTGGGGATGTACACCTCCGCTGTCCCGTTGACCAGCGGCGGGGCCGTGATCACGGGCGTGTTGTCATTGACGTCCAGCACGATCACCCTGACGGTGGCATTGCTCTGCAGAGAGGGATTACCCCCGTCTTTTGCCAAGACCTTGAACTCAAAGGCCTTGGTCTGCTCGTGATTGAAGGACCTCAAAGCATAGATATCTCCAGAGTTGGGGTTGATGGAGACATAGGTGAAAACAGGCATGTCCCTGACTTGGGAGGGCACGATCTGGTAGGACACGCTGCCGTTGAGGCCCAGGTCAGGGTCTCTGGCTGACACTGAGAGCAGGTAGGCCCCCGGGGTGTTGTTCTCCTGCACGATGACTTGGTAATAGGGCTTGGAGAAGTGGGGATGGTTGTCATTCTCATCGGTGATCTTGACGGTGAAGGACTTGGTGGCCTGCAGGGATGGGATGCCATTATCCCTGGCCTGGATGGTGAGGTTGTACTGGTCCCTCTGCTCACGGTCCAGCCGCCCATCCACCAGGATGGTGGAGAAGCTCTCGTACTCCTGGAGCCGGAAAGGCACGTTGCCCAGGAGCTTGCACTGCACGCGCCCGTTGGCCCCGGAGTCGCGGTCCGAGACGCGCACCAGGGCGATGACGTACCCCGGCGGGGCGTTCTCACTCACCTCCACCAGCTCGCTGTTGACAGACAGCAGGTTGATGAGGGGCGGGTTGTCGTTGGCATCCTGGACACTGATGGTCACTTTGCAATGGGCAGGGATGGAGTTAGGCCCCAAGTCCTTGGCCTGCACGTCCAGCTCATAGACGTGACCCTCCTCGTAGTCGATGGCACCGCTCACCGTGATGAGGCCGCTCTGGGGGTCGATCTGAAAGAGCTCCCGGGCCCGCTCAGAGACGTAGCTGTGGAAAGAGTAGAGGACCTGGCCGTTGGTGCCCTCGTCCGGGTCGGAGGCGTTGAGGCGGATGACCGGCGTCCCCGGCGGGGCATTTTCAGGCACGCTGACGGTGTAGGCTGGCTCCTCGAAGAGCGGGTTGTTGTCGTTGGAGTCGATGACGCGGATGCTGAGCTCCACTGTGCCAAAGTTGGGCGGGTCACCACCATCCAGCGCCGTGATCACGTAGCTGTAGTGGGACTGGGTCTCACGGTCCAGGCTCTTCTCCACCACCAGCTCAGCAAAACGAGACCCGTCACCCCGCGTCTTGGTCTCCAGCCCAAAGAGGTCATTGGGGGTGATCTCATAGCTCTGCACCCCAAAGCTGCCCGAGTCCGGGTCATAGGCACTCTCCAGTGGCACCCGGGTGCCAGGGCTGGCCGTCTCCGAGATCTCCAGCTCGATTTGATCCGTGGGGAAGCTGGGTGCATTGTCGTTAAGGTCCTTGATCTCCAGCTTGATCACGCAGATCTCCATGGAGCTGGACATCACCTCCAGCGAGATGACACACTTGGGGCTCTGTCGGCATAGCAGGTCCCTGTCGATCTTCTGCTTGGTCACCAGCAGCCCGGACCCGGGGCTGATATCCACCAAGTGGGGGGCCGAGTTGGAGACCACCCGGAAGGCGGCGGGCTGCCGGGGGTCCAGCACGAAACCGGCGTCCCGGGCGTCCTTGGCGACGTTGGCGATCACCGTGCCGGCCCGCTGCTCCTCCTCCACCGAGTACTTGAGGTTGACGAGGGCCCCGGCGCCGGCCCACAGCAAGGCGGCCCCGAGCAGCGCCGGGAGAGCCCCCATCGCCGCGCCC
>JAWWEY010000243.1:4828801-4839425 GCA_035582745.1 Loriotus luctuosus
CGCGGAAGGGCCGGGCATGGCGAGCGGGTCCGGGCGCAGAAGCGGGGTGCTGAGCCGAGCGGTACCGAAGCGAGGAGCGAGAAGCCGAGCCGTGCAGTGCAGTGCCGAGCCAGCCGAGCCCGCTACCGCCGGCGCTCGCTGCGGCGGCCGCACGCCACTGCCCGCAGTCCGGAGCGCCGGCGGGCGGCGCGGGGGCGGGCGGTGCGGGGGCGGGCGGTGCCCAGCCGGAGCCAATGGGCGCTCGGGGGCGGGACCGGCGCGCCGCGCCGCCGCCAATGGGATAGTGCCGCCGGTCGGGGGCGGGGCCAGGGCGGGACTGGCGGCGCGGACGGGAGGGGAGCGGGAGCGGAGCGCGCACGGAGCCGCGCGGAGCCGAGCGGGACCGGACGGAGCCGCTGCCCAAGCCGGAGCCCGTTGTCCCTGCTGTTGCTGCTGTCCCTGCTGTCCCTGCCCCGCTGAGACCGTCCCGCTGCCCGGGAGCTGCGGACGCAGCGGTGTTTTCTCGGCTCCGCGGCCGCGGTCACCGGCGGTTACTTCTTCAGCCAGTGCGCACTGGGCGGTGGCGGATCTCCGCGGGCAGCGTGGGGACCACCGGGTCCCGCGGAGCGCCCCAAGTCCGTTCAGTAGAAACTGAACCCTCTGGGGCAGGAGGACCCCGCCCCACCGGGCAGTGTTCCCGGGAGCCGGCGATGGGCCCGGGACCGCCCAACGCCCCCGGGAGGTTCCAGCCCCGCAGCGCTCGCTGCACCGTGCTGATCCCTGGAGAAACCAGCGCGGTACCGAGTCCTCCTAACGATGAAATAAAGCGTTCCCGGTTGCGTGTGCCCGTGCCTTACCTCCCGTCTCCGCGCCGTCCGCAGGGTCCCGGGGGCTCTGTACAGGGCCGGGGGAAGGTGTCACCGAGAGGACCCCCGGCGGTTCGCGGCTCGGAAACCTCCCAACGAGCCGTTCCCCTCCCCGGGGTTACAGCGGGGCCGGGGCCGGCGCGGCCGTCGGCAAAGCCCCCCGCAGCCCGCCTGCCGGGGTCGGCAGCGGCCAGGCGGCGAAGGGAGAAGGGGGCAGCGGGGCGGGGGTCCGGTGCATCTGCCGCGGTACGGGTCCCACTGGGTGGTTGGCATCGGGAACCGACACCTGGGCGGTGCCGCGCCCCGCGGGCACGGCCCGGTGTGGACCGTCCCGGTCCTGCCCCGCCCCGCCCGGCCCAGCCCGGCTCGGCCCAGCCCGGCTCGGCTCGGCCGCGCCGTCGGGCCCCGCTGCGCCTTCCCAGGCACAAGGGCGCCATCTCGCGGCCACGCGGTGGGCGGCACCGGGACACCGAGAGAACGAGACACCGAGGGAACGGAACCCCGGGACAGCGAGAGAACGGGACACCGGGAGAACGGGACACCGGGACCCCGGGACACCGGGAGAACGGGACACCGGAACACCAAGGGAAGGGGACACCGAGGGAACGGGACACCGGGACGCCGAGAGAACAGGACGCCGGAACACCGAGACAATGGGACACGGGGACGCAGAGAGAACGGGACACTGAGACACCGGCACACCGGGACACCCGGCCTGGGCGGGGTCCTCGGGCGGCACGGGCCCCTCCCGGCTGGCAGGGCCTGTAGAGGGTGACCGGGACACCGCCTGCCGCCAGGGACAGCCTCCGTGCACGGTCACCGTCCCTGGGACAGCATCCCCGCGATCCCATCCCGCGCGACATCTGTTCGGGGACGCCCACCACCTCTCCGGTGAGACCCTGTCCCGGACAGCATCCGCCCTTTGACTCCATCTCCCGGGACAGCATCCCGTGGGGTGCCCCCGTCCAGGGAGGGACACAGCGCCGGGAGACAGCCGAGGGGAGCCCGCTCCTTCCCGCAGGACACCGGAGGGACGCAGGGCCCCTCCATTTCCGCTGCCGTGTCCTGCAGCAGAGGGACAGAAGCCGGCAGAGGAAAAAGCCTTTGGCAGGTGTTCCTTCTCCTGTCCGGAAAGCAGCAGCGTGGGTCACTGTGACCCACGGCGGAGTGGCAGTGGGACACGGAGGGGTGGCAGGTGGGGACGGCACGAGGGGGCAAGGTCCTGTCGAAGTCTTCCATGAAAAAATTAATTCTGATGGCTTGAACTGTTCCATGCGGATTGAAAACCTGGCTGAGGGATCATAAACAAAGGGTAATTAGAAGCAGGGGGAGGTGTTTATGGGGTACTGCAGGGATCTAGGTTAGGGCTGCTCTCATTTAACACCCTCATTAATGACCTGGAAAGAGGGAGTAAACTACACATTAATGAATTTGGCAGATGATGCTATACTGGGAGGTGCTGTGAGCTCCAGCAAGCATAGAAAATTAACACAAAAAGGGCCTAGTGAGATTAGAAATACGGGCAGGAAGCAGCGAGAGGAGCTGTGCCGTGCACAGATGTGAGCGAGCGCGGCTGGGACGCAAAGGCGAATCGGAGCGACAGCAG
The DNA here is from genome assembly GCA_035582745.1 of Loriotus luctuosus. NCBI lineage: Eukaryota > Metazoa > Chordata > Aves > Passeriformes > Thraupidae > Loriotus > Loriotus luctuosus. The sequence continues at coordinate 4,831,253 of JAWWEY010000243.1, forward strand.
GGCAGGCAGCGATGGCTGAGCCGAGCCAAGCCAAGCCAAGCCGCGATGCAGAGCGACGCCCCAGAGAAAAGCCTGGGGCCAGGGGTCAGCAGGGGGACGCTGCTGTGCCGGAGGGCAGCAGGGACGGGGCGGCCCCGGCGCTGCGGGGCTCAGGTGCGGCCGCGGCCCCAGCACCGCTCCCTCGGCACAGACGGGCTGGCGGCGGTTCACAGGGAAGCCGCACAAATGATCAAAGGCACGCAGAGACTGATTTCTGAAAGAAGATTAAAAGGCTTAAATATATATATTGCTTGGTTAAGAGCTGTCCGTGGGGAGAAAAACTAAGAGCCTTACAGATCTGGTTGGAGTAAATAGAGAGGGAGGGAAGGAATTATTTAATAGAGTACAAGGGGCATCACCAGAAGGGATGACAGGAAATGAAGAAATTGAGCATTTAGGTTGAATGTCACAGGGGAAAAAATCCCCTCTGCTGACAGCGAAAATTATGAGACAGCGATGTGGTTCCCTGGAGGGAGAAAGTTCTGTGGCTTGAGATATTTAAAACCAGACAGGATCAGTCTGAATATAAAGGCGCCTGGGATCAGCTACTGGCAGGGGCTGGGCAGAGGAGCAAGAGCTGGGCAGGGATGCACCTCATTTCCCAGCTCTTTTTCCACTGAACTATTTCTTTATGGATCACACCTATAAAAGACCTGCATTTCTTTATTTATTGCATATATGTATTTCTGCTGCTGTAAAGGAAATCACGGACAATGGATGCTGTGCCAGTCACCTCATAGCCAGGCAGGGCTGAAAAGGCCCTGAGATCAGAGGAATTTCACCTCTGTGGGTACTAAGGGGGATTAGAAGTGGGTCAATAACTGATAGGAGGTTGCTGAGTGTAGAACCTGAAGAGTGTGATGTGCCCTGCAGCACAAGGTCTCCAGGTGTGCCCCCTGTAGAACATCTCACCTCTCAGTGCTTTCCTGCAGGATGCTCTCCAGCTGAGCAAGGAGCAGCCAGGCCACAGCTGGCCAGCCACCCCATCACCTGTGGCCATGGCCAACCCTGCACCTGCTCACCTGCAGCTCCTGCTCGCTGTGTCAGAGGGATCCCTTTGGAGCAGAACAAGCATCGATTGCAGCCCCACCTCTTCCCCATCTCCTGCCTCACTGGAGGTCTGTGCGTGCTGTCAGCAGAATGGATTAATAGTCCTATTATCAGTTCAGATGGATGGCCAGGGTGAGGAGAAAACATCGCGTCCCAGGGAACTCAAGTAGGCACATTAATAAAGATGCCACACGTTGGCTCTGAAATCCAAAAGCTTCGCTCCACTCCTTGCAACACAATTAGCTCATCCAAAGCCCAGCTCTCCTGTTGCAGTGCACCTGGTGATGCCCTTAGCATCACTGCCTGGTGGCCTGGCTGGGAGGGAGCTGGTGACAGGGTGGTCCCCGTGTTCCCCTTGGCCAAAGCCCTGCAGCAGCTGGCCCTGCAAGCCCAGTTTGTAGGAACACCTCCTGCTGCTGCTGGGAAGCTGCATCATCCCCACGGAGCCCAGGGGCCACAGGAGGAGGCTGAGGAGCAGGATGGCACCAGACCTGTCTCTCACCCACCTCATTGCTGGGGCTGGGCAGCACGGAACAGAGATCTGATCTGCCCACCCTGTAGAATAAGGAAAGCTTTGAATTATAAGCAAGAGGTGCAGCTTGCAGCCCTTTGTTTGAGCACTAATGTGACAACTCCTCTCCAGCCCTCATCCCTGTCAAAAAGTAAACCTCAGCATCTGAAAGATGTATATTTAAACTACAGTGTTGGGGGTTTTGTTAAGCATTCCTTGTGCAGGGATGATGGAAAAGGACAGGCAGGGATCAGCCCTTGCTCACAGATATCTGCTCCTGCTCACATCCCTGCCTCCCTGGGCTGTGGGGCTGCAGAGCAGGGTGGGCTGGGGGATTCAGTGCCTGCCCTCACCCCTCCTAGCCCAGGCTGGTCCCTGCACCAGGCCCCCCTCATCCTCTGCTGGAGCCACACCCCAGCACCCCAGCTCTCTGCAGAACCGGGGAGAGCACACACAAAATAGTTTGAAAATTTGAAATCTGTTTTAAACATCAAAGACGAACTTTATCTTTTTAATTTTTCAGAACCTTTCTTTTAGTTTCTCAGTTCTGAAGTGTTGTTTTTCCCCTTTCCAGCACCTTTTCTTTTAGCTACTAGGTGAAGTAAAATAAATGATGTAGGTTTATTTTTTCCTTTCTTTGCTTATCCAGTTCTGCACAACTTGAAAGCTTTTCAAAGTATCAGGTGTCAGGAGTTACAGTTTAGGTTTGTGGTTTTTCTTCCCCTTGAAATGTTTCTAATATCACAGTGAAGTAGAAAAAGAAAAAACCTGTGGCATAGAAAAAGGAAGTGAAGAAATAGGAAAACTCAGAGCAAAATCCCCAGACCATTCAGCCATGAAACATCTACTGTGTGAAGAGAAAGAGAAGCCCTAAACAGAGAAAAATACAAGTTTTTATATTCAGGGGGGTGTTTGGAAAATGAGACAAAGTATTCAGCTTAGATTTCAAGACTTTTTTCTTTTCATCTCACGGGAATTCAGCACCCATTCTCAAGAGGGTTTGGAGTAAGGAGATCCTGGCCAGCTCTGCCCATCAGCCCTCTGAGAGCCAAACCTTATTGAGCATCTGCAGGACTTGCAGACATCTGTCTGTGTAACTCTGTTAGCAGTTTGCACATAATGCAGATAAGAGACCGCTGCTGTAAAATATTAAGTCTTTAGACTATAAAAAACTGTCTTTCTAAGCTGAAATCTAACTTTATTTGTACTCCTGCAATTCCACCCAAGTCAGCAGGGTTTCCTGGCTGTTAGCAAGGGCACAGTCTGGCACACTTCTTGCACTGAGGAGGTTAAAGTGCCAAAGAGAGGACAGCATCACTCTGAGGAATTCGATAAACTCCTATCACTCAATAGTTTAATTCACTTTTACTGATGCAGCATCTTTTATCAAAGATTACATAATGCTGAATAATCATGAAGCACATAATGCAGAGCCAGACAGGCAGCCATAATCAGATTTAAAGCCTATATTATAAAAGTGACAGGTGCAGGGCTAATTCTCTGCTCCAACACTGGTGTCAGTCCAGAGGAAGCCCGCTGGACTCACTCCCAGTTCACACAGCCTGCCTGGCATCACAGCGTGGGGAAAGGGGAGAAATAAGCGTGGGGAAAGGGGAGAAATAATCAGCTGAGGCTTTCTGAAGGTACCTGAGGAGCCAGGCAGGCCCATCCTGTGTGACAGAAGCAGCACAGGGCACAGTGAGGAGCTGGGAGGGAGCTGCCTCTCACCAGCCTGCACAGGGCGAGAGCAAGGCAAGGGCAGCCAGCATCACAGAACGGTGTGGGTTGGAAGGGACCTGAAGGATCTTCTAGTTCCAAACCTTCTCACAGCCAGGGACACCTTCCACCATCCCAGGCTGCTCCAAGCCCTGTCCAAGCTGTCCTTGAACACTCACAGAGATGGGGTATGCATGGCTTCTCTGGGCACGCTGTGCCAGAGCCTCCTCACTCTCTCAAGGAAGAATTTCTTTCTAATATCTAACCTAAATCTGTCCTCTGCCAGTGTGAAGCCATTTCCCCTTGCTCTGTCATTCCATGCCCTCGTTCAAATCCCTCTCCAGCTCTCCTGCAGCCCCTGTAGGTACTGCAAGGGGCTTTAAGGTGTCCCTGGAGCTGAGACACGAAGCAAAGAATGCTGCATGGTTCAGGGGGCTGCAATAAGTGACACAGCCTTTTCCCCCACCTCACTGGGCTGTGTGCTGCTGGCTGCTGCAGGATCACACAAAAAACTGCAGCTTGCTTGATTCAATCCCATATCCTGCAAGAAAAGATGACCTGAAGGTCTGGAGGGGGCTGCTGATCACCCCCTGAGTGGCTCCCCACAGTGCAGTAGCTCAGCTGCACCTGGCAGCCTGTGGGGAGACACACATTCCAGCCATGCTGGCTAAATATTTCCCATGCAATCAATTCCAGGGTATAAAACCATCAAACAGGATAACCTTGTGATCAAATGGCCAACAGAGAGAAGTGCTTAATATTCCCCACTCCAGGTAATGAGCCGTATTTCCAGCCCGGGCCCCAAACACACATCACGGCGCGCTAACTGCCCTGCGCTCGCCTGCACAACAAGTTAAGCAAAGATTAAAAGCGAGGAGGAGAGAGGAGGGAGGGCAGAAGGCGAAGCTCAGGGAGGCTGGGATGTGTGCCATTGGCACGTGCAGGAGGCGAGCCAGGAGCGGCTCCCGGGGCAGGGACAGGGGCAGGAGCGGGAACGGGAGCAGCTCCCGGGGCAGGGGCAGGAGCGGCCCCGGGGCAGAGCCCCGCACAGTACACAGGCTCGGCCGCCTGCCTGCGGTCCAGTCCCGCTGCTGGCCCCGCAGGTGAGCAACAGACGGCCCCGGGCTCCGCACGGATGGATTAAGAGGCAGCCAAAGCTCTCTCCCTGCAGGAGATCCGCCTGCTGGTGAAGGTTATCCCAGGTGATGGGACAATCTCTGCTCTCTCTGCCCTGCTTACAAACAGCACATCTTAATTCAGGCTCCGGGTCCCCGCATGGACAAACAGATTGTGAAGGTCGGGGAATAAAGACACCTGGGGAAAGACAGTGATTTAGTGGAACAGAGCAGTGCAGTGTCTCGAGTCTGAACGGCTCCACAGATAACAGAGAGCTCAGCCAACTCCGACAGCCGCTCCAGCAACACCCAGCCCATCTTTCACAACACTCATGAACAGAGCTAAATCACTTGCTCTGCATTTCTCTTTCTGCTTTCCTCCCCCTTTATTCCTGCATGCTGACCCCGTGCAAGGGGTCAGAGACGCTGCACTTCTTCCATCTCCCAGCACAAACCATGTACCTGGCACTGGCAGAACACTGACAGCTCCCAGACGTTGATCTGCCTTTACCCCTGAGCCACAAGGCTCCTTCCAGCACACCGACAGGCAGGATTCATTTCTGGGGTGTGCAGCCTCCTGCTGCAGCACTGAGCATCAGCTGGGGGCTGTCAGCAGCATTCCTCAGCTGGTGCAATTTGTCCTGGCTCCAGAGCTGCCGACGGAGATCCAGCAGCAGCTGAGAAACAGCCGCGGGGCTGAGAGCAGGCTCCAGCTCCATCCCACCAAGGTGCCCACATCAGGGAACCTGGCTCTGGTTCCTTCCATCCCACCGAGGTGCCCACATCAGGGAATCTGGCTCTGGCTCCTCCCTGGTTTTGACTTTGGCATTTCAACGCTGCCTGCCCACATCCCACGCCCAGCAGCTGGCAGCCCAGGCACCAGTCCCGGTGCACTTCCCTCCTCCCTGGCATCCCCCACCACTGCTGCAACTGCAGACACAGGGAGGCTGCAGAATGCACCCACCAAAGCCCCAGCTCTCCCCCAGCATTGCCACGTGGGTCATTTTCACCCATCAAACTGAGACTGGCAGGTTGTGGCTCCCCACCTGTGCTGTCTGCAGCGAGCCTGATGTTCCTGCCCCGCAGCACAGCCGGGTGAGCAGAGGTGTTTGAGCTGAGGATGCCAGGGAAAGGGATTCCTCACATAACATCACCTGGGAGAGGAGGCAGGAAAAGCTAGAAAAATGCCTAACAATTGCTGTAATTATGTCCTCTTGAAATGGCTACACGATGTCAGACAAGGGCTGGCATATCTTAGCACAACTGAACCTGGGGGGATGCTGTTCCAAGCCAGTGATTAATAGTCTGCAAGGATTTGTTTTGGCAAGGTGGAAAAAATGAGTCCAGTGTCTCAAAAAGATGCCAGATGGATGGCCTGGAGCAGAGCCCCCCAGCCTGCCACCAGCACGCTGCAGAGCAAGGATTGCTCCTTATTTGTGGGGTAAGAGCAACCTGGCAGGGAGCAGCTCCTGCTGCTGTCGCAGCACTCCTCGAGCTGTTCCCAGGGCCTGGCACAGCAGGTGGGATGCAGAATACAAGGGCAGCCTGCAGGCAGCGGGCTGGCTCTGCCTCCTGCAGCACAGGCATGGGGAGGCAGCCCTGTCACCATCCCTGCAGCAGCTGCACCTCCACAACGAGTTCCTGGGCCTCCTTTCCACCAGGAGTGCCCTGACCAAGCCTTCCTGCTGCAGCCCAGGCTGCTCTTCCTCCCCTTGCCCAGCAGGCAGCACTCCCTCATTTGCCCTGGGATGATGAGACATCCCCATGTGGGCACCCAGAGCAGCAGCTGCTGCTCCAGCAGGGCAAAAGCACAAAGCAGTGTCCCTCGAGAGGCCACCCAGCTGCCCTGGACAGGGCCACGGGGTGCCCAGCCTGTCCAGGGTGCCCAGGGAGGCCTGCCCTCTCCCCAGAGCCCTGGGACAAGGTGCCACCACGCCAGCATGGGCCCTGTCCTTCAGAGAAGGGCGTGCTAGGGAGGTGGCAGCAGAACCCGTCCAGCATCACTCGTCCCTTTGGAAAGGAAGAGGCAGAGCCTGGCTCTCTGTGCCATCAGGTACCAGCCTCTCAGTGTCTGCTGATGCCAACATAGCCTGATTGCGAGGCTCAGGATAAAAGTGAGCCCAGCTGGGCCACAAGATATATTGTTTGGATCAGGCTGAGAATCACTTATGCAGTGTTTTATTAACCATAATGGATAGCTGTGCCTGGTAAAATGAGTAATAATCTTGTTTAAGGGCTCGCTCCTGAATCACACGGTGTTGTTGCCAATGCTACAAACTTTCCTCACTGCTGTGCAGGCCAAATTCTGTCCTGGAGCAAGCAATACCCTGGACAGAAGACCACAAATCAGACAGAAACAGCTTTCTGCCTTTTCTTCATAAGAAATCGAGATAATATGACATGTAGCATCTTCCATCTCCCAGTCCCTCTGATTTTCACACTCCATCTCATCACAGTCCATCAGCAGTGCTATCTTATCCAGCACTTACCCAGCCTGCTGCTCCACATCCAGCTTGGTGTTTCCCTGGCACAGAGCTCTGCCTGGGGTAAATGGTTGGTGGCTAATGGAAGGAAATAGAGGAAAAGATAATTTACATCAGCTAAGCATTCTGTACGCTGTTATTTTGTGATAATCTATAATTTTGATCTATTAACAGTAAAAGGTGCATCTGTTCCTGGGTTCATCCTGTTTACAGGTGATGTAAACAAGACTCAGGCACTGGTGTGCTGTTTGAGGGAGATTTTGTATTTCTGCAGACACGAGTCACCCCTGAAAGGCAGGGTAGCACGTGGGGAGGGACAGCACCCACCTGATGGAGGAGCTGCCTTTAGAGCAACACCTGCTGCAGTGTGTGACACCTCAGGAGTGCCACGAGGAGCCAGCAGGGGCAGGGAGACATCACAGCCATCACCCAGCCCTGGGCAAGGAGCAGCAGCAGGGACAGACACCCAGGCACTGGGCAGAGCTGGCACCAGAGACCCAGCCCTGGCACCAAAGGGGGACGCTGCAGGGTCCCAGAGAAGGCTGTTGCCTGTAGCTCTCCCTCCACACCCTCCTGACACTTCTCTTCCCCAGGCAGATAGTGATGAGACAAGGGGAAATGGTTTTAAACTGAGAGGAAAGATTTAGATCAGATGTAAGGAGGGATTTCTTTACTCAGAGGGTGGGGAGGCCCTGGCACAGGCTGCCCAGAGAAGCTGTGGCTGCTCCATCCCTGGAATCATCCAAGAGCTGGATGGAAGTGGCTGTGGGCAGCATGGTGCAGGGGAAGGTGTCCCTGCCCATGGCAGGGGGTTGGATGACAGCAGCTTTAGGGTCCTTTCCAACCTTTCCAGCCTTTCTGTGACTCCCTGGCTCTCCACAGCAGCCAGGACCCTCCTGTGGCCGTCACCCAGGGCACTGAGCTCTCCTGCAGCCGGGGAACAAAGAGCCATTAAAGTTCAGAGGGAAAAGCAGCAATTACAGCGAGAGCCTGCATCAGAGCTGCGAGCTACACTGGAAACACACCCTGCATGGCAGGGCTAACCGTGCCCTACCTGCCATCAGCATCCACCTGCATTAGCCAGCTCCTCACCCTGCATGGCAGGGCTCACCACACCCTACCTGCTGTCAGCATTCACCTGCATTAGCCAGCTCCTCACCCTGCATGGCAGGGCTCACCATGCCCTACCTGCTGTCAGCATTCACCTGCATTAGCCAGCTCCTCACCCTGCATGGCAGGGCTCACCATGCCCTACCTGC